>CM024762.1:108498041-108981357 GCA_014218235.1 Colocasia esculenta
CGGGGACCTTCGTAGATGAGTTCAGTTTGTCCCACATCTCTTTTGCTGTTGAAAATTGGAGACTCTTGAGAACTCCTTGGATGCACCGCACATTGCATCATTTAGTGCGCTCCAGTTGAGAGCCTTTAATTATTTGGTCTTTCGTCCAAGTGTTTTCATTCTCGGGCAACTCATATGGTCCCTTGCTGACTATTGTCCACAGCTCGTAATTTTGAGCTCTCAAAAATACCTGCATACGATTTTTCCAATAAGGATAGTCATGCCATCAAAATAGGGTGGCATGGTTACTGAATGTCCCTCGGCCACATACCCTTTGCTAGAATCCATAAGATCGAGAATCTCCTCATTGCTAGATCAATACGAAAACTGTAAATCGGAGAAACCTTGCTCTGATACCAATTGAGGGGTTATGCGGAATAACACAATATGGTAATCTAGAAGGGGGGGTGAATAGATTACGGCAATTTCTAATTACTGATGGCTTCTTTTCGGTGCTACAACGATCTAAATGAAAACTTGATTAGAATTCGATTGAATAAGAAAGATTGAGTTGATATAAATGAGAACAGGGTATCAAATGATGACTAAACTTTCCCCATATAAATTAATTCACTTATGCATACATTAGTTTTGATGATTAACAAAACAATACTAATAAATTACTTGAGCCTTGAGGACAGGAAATAAAAGTAAATGGAAGTTCAAAGATAGTCAGGTAAAACTCTCACTTCATTTCTTTCAAGTCATTGCAACGATTTTCTTAAGATGTCATAACGATTTCTTAAGACCTCGTAACGATTGCTCGTCGCAACGATTTCTTAAGTTGTCATGACGATTTTTAAGACCTCGTAACGATTTGCCGTCACAACGATTTCTTAAGTTGTCATAACGATTTCTTAGACCTCGTAACGATTTGCTCGTCGCAACGATTTCTTAAGTTGTCATAACGATTCTGTATTGTTCATAACGATTTGTCTACCACAATGATTTCTTAGTGATCACATCGATTTCTGTAGAACTCATAACGATTTCTGTATTCTTCATTACGATTTGTCTACCACAACGATTTCTTAAGTGATCACATCGATTTCTATAGAACTCATAACGATTTCTGTATTCTTCATAACGATTTGTATACCACAACGATTTCTTAAGTGATCACATCGATTTCTGTAGAACTCATAACGATTTCTGTATTGTTCATAACGATTTGTCTACCACAACGATTTCATAAGTACTTACAACGATTTCATTATGATTTAATGATTCTCTGTCATAACGATTTGCCTTAAACTTATAACGATTTCATAAGTCATAAGGCATCGGCTCTGTTCATATTAATTTTATCAATATTCTTTAATATACGTTGAATAGTCAAGTCGGGTCTCGCCTGTTTGACTGCTATGCATTTATTGCACTCTAACGTATCTCTCATGCATGCAGATGATATCTTCCACTATTGTGCTATTCTGTCTACATCTTTATTTTGACAGAAAGAGCTTTGCTAAATATAGCAATATCTTTTCCAACTGTGACTAACAATCAGTGACAGCCCTAGCTGTCTCCTATGTATTTTTGATATGCTGCGGATACCTGACAAGATTTATCTGTACAACGCTGGACACAGAAGATACAAGATATCAAGCATTTCTTTGACGTGTACTAAAGGATAAAAGACTGAAGATCAGAAGCTTCCTTGCATACCAGTCTAACGTACACAGAATGAGACAACGGTTCTTTAACTTCAAATTTCAAGTAGAAGCTTAAATACAAGACTACAAGACTGAGAAGGATATACTTTTGAGAAGAAAACATTCTGTGATAGAGAATAGCCAATCCTTCAAGTCTTCAGTAGTTGAAAACAAGAGCGAAGCACTCCATTCCAATAGATCTCAGCTCTTTAGCTCTTTGTGTTGAAAAAGAAATTCTTGTGAGAGTTAGTGAAGTCTTTGAGAGAAACCAGTGTCAAAATCCTTTCTCTCTTGAGGCTTATTTGCTTCAGACTATAGCTGTTTGAGCTAGTTCCTGAAGCCTGTTCTTGTGTACTTTTATTAGTTTTATTCCCTTCTGTGTGAAGAAGACCTGGTGGTATCTAGAGTGGTTGTTTTTCCCTTCAGGTTGAAGGAAGACTGGTTGTGGCTGGGTGTAAGGATCCGTGAGGGGGATAGTACCCTTGATAGTGATATCCTGAGGTATTTCTCAGGGACTGGACGTAGGTCTCCTGTGGATAGGAGTTCCGAACCAAGATAAAATCCTTGTGTCTTGTGGCTGTGTTTTGTGCGTTTGCTGTTTCATTTCCTCTAACTCTAACTTTCGTTAAAGTGTTGTGTAATCTTATTAGTGAACAGGTTTCAATCAAAGATCAAATTTTTAATAACCCATTCAGCCCCCCCTCTGGGCTAGCTAGCTGGGCAACAAGTGGTATCAGAGCGAGTCTCTTCGACAAAGAAGAAGATCCAACATCTGAAGAGTAAAGATCCATGGCAGCCCAAGGTAACTTCGAAGGACAGTCAGTCAATAGACCTCCTTATTTGATGGAGAAGATTATACCTATTGGAGATAAGAATGGAGTACTTTCTACAAGGACATGATTACATGATATTGGTCGATTGTAGAAGAAGGTGATCTTCTAGTCACCAATCCAAAGGCTCAGTGGACAGATGATGATAGAAGAAGAATATCTTTAAACTGCAAAGCCAAGAGCATCCTGTGCTGTGCCCTCAGCAAGAAGAATTCAACAGAGTTTCAGCCTGCAAATCCGCAAGAAATGTGGGAAAAGCTCAGGATTACTTATGAAGGGACAGATAAGGTAAAGGAGACAAGAATCGACATTCTTGTGACTCATATGAAAGATTCCAGATGCAGTCAGGTGAATCCATAACCCAAATGTTTAGTAGATTCACAGATATCACAAATGGGTTAGCTGGATTAGGAAAAATCTATGTTGTACCAGATATGGTCATGAAGATCCTCAGATCTCTGCCATCCTCATGGACTCCAAAGGTAACAGCCATTGAGGAAGCCAATGATCTAAAACTAATGTCATTGAAGAAGTTAATAGGATCCCTCATGGCTCATGAGATAAATATGGAGAGATTAGGAGAATCCTCCAGCAGAAAGAAGCAATCAAACGCTCTCAAGGGAATGAAGATATATCAGAAGAATCACAGGACAACAGTGAAAGCAGTAAGGACAGTGATGATGAAGAAGCAATGCTGTCTCGAAGACTTCAAAGAATTCTAGCAAAGAAGAAGAAGTTCCAGTCTGGAGAAGATTTTTTAAGAAAAATAAAGATTTCAAAAAACCAGAAGTAAAGGATTCGAAGAAAGGAGAAATGATTGCTATGAATGCAAGAAGCCTGGACACATCAAGGCAGATTGTCCATTGCTTAAGAAGAATGATCACAAGAAGAAGGATAATTTCAGAAAATTCAAGAAGTATAAAAAGAAGGCAATGGCAGCTGCTTGGGAGACAGCATTGACTCAGACAGTGAGTCAAGCTCAAGCAGTGATGGAGAAGAAGCCAACCTGGCTCTCATGGCCAACACCGAAGAAAAGGTAACTTCTGACTCTTCCTTGATTCCTGTAATGATTCAGATTCTGATAATCTAGAAAGTGCCTTTAATGAACTTTATGATAAATATAAAGAAGTATCTAAATTACTTAAAGTTAGTAAGAAAAATGTAATCTGTTTAGAAAACACTAATTCAGATCTAAAACAGAAAACGAAGAATTAGAGAACAAATAACTGAACTTAAAAGAAGAAATGAATTGTTATGTGAAGACCTAAAAGCTAAGAATGAACAAATAACAAAATTGGAAAAACAGGAAAGGACAGATGAATAAGAAAAGAAATTAAAAACTTAAATGAAGAAAATGATAAACTATCAAGCACACTAGAGAAATTTACTAATGGTAAAAACTCTCTAATATTAAAAGGTGCTAGAAGAGCAGGTAAGAAGAAAAATGGGTTAGGATATACACCCCCAGATAATGAAGAAACATAGTCTACCCTAAACATATCCAACACCAAAGTTTATACCTGAACAAGATATAGCATACAAAGCTGAGTTCAAGTATATAGAAAAGATAACAAAATTATCCTGCTGTGATCACTGCAACAAATTAGGACATATCGCAATAACATGCCCAACAAAACATAAAAAATGGATAATAAAAGGTAAAATTAATGATACTAACCCATCAGGACCCAAAAGAACTTGGGTACCTAAAACTTAATGTTTAAATTTCAGGGAAACTCAAGAGCATCCAAATGGTACTTGGATAGTGGATGCTCAAGACACATGTCAGGAACCAGAGGTTCTTTGTCAATCTCTAAGCTGAAGAGGGAACAGTTACCTATGGAGACAATGGAAAAGGCACAGTGATAGGAAGTGGGTCCGTGAACAACAAAGAAAATCAGTTATTGAAGATGTGTTGATGGTCAAAGGATTAAAGCACAATCTCATTAGCATCAGCCAGTTGTGTGACAAAGGCCATCAGATTCAGTTCCAAGAATCAAAATGCAGCATATTAAAGGATGGAGCAGTCATCTTTGAAGCATATAGAGAAAGAAATTGTATGTACTCTATCTTGAGGAACTCAGGGATCAAGATGTCTGTTTGGCAGCCAGCAAAGATCAATCAACTGAGCTGTGGCACAGAAGACTGGGACACTGCAGTTGGATGGATTGAACAAGCTCAGAAAAAGAAATCTAGTGGAAGGACTGCCAAAGGTCAACACAAAAATGGATAGCATCTGCAGACCTTGTGCAAGAGGAAAGCACACCAAGAACTCTTTCAAATCAAAGACAGTAATGACCACCTCAAGCCGTTAGAACTACTTCACATGGATCTTTGGGCCAATGAGGACTACCAGTCTTGGGGGAAAGAATTTTGGATTTGTCATAGTTGATGATTACTCAAGATTTACTTGGGTATCCTTTCTAGAGCACAAAGATGACACCTTTGATAATTTGTCAGCTTCAGCAAGAAAGTTCAGAAAGATCAGAAGTTCGCCATTATCTCTATCCGATCAGATCATGGTGGTGAATTTCAAAATGAAAAGTTTGTGAGGTTCTTTGATGACCAAGGAATTGAGCACAATTTCTCAGCACCAAGGACACCTCAACAGAATGGAATTGCTGAGAGGAAAAATAGAACTCTTTTGGATATGGCAAGAACAATGTTATCAGAATATGACTTGCCAAGATATTTTTGGGCCGAAGCCATCAACACTGCAAGCTACATCATTAATAGGGTAATGATCAGGCCAATTCTAAAGAAGACTGCTTATGAACTCTACAAGGGAAAGAAACCTAAGATCAGTCACTTCAAAATATTTGGATGTCCTTGCTTCATCCATAACAATGGAAAAAGGGAAATTGGTAAGTTAGATGCCAAATCAGATGAAGGCATCTTTATGGGGTACACTTCTAAACTCAAAGGTTATAGAGTTTTCAATAAACACTCATTATTAATTGAACAAACTGTGCATGTTATTTTGATGAATCTAACCTTCCTTGAAAAAGGAAGAAATTAGTGACATTGATGATGCAGATGACTTGTCCAAAAAATTAAAGAATACCTCAATTGAGGACAAGGAAGATCCACCTCTAGAAGAACTGCAGCAAGCTGAAATTCAACATGAAAATCTTCCAAAAGAATGGAGACATAAGAAAGATCACCCTCTTGAGAACATTATTGGTGATCCATCTGTAGGGGTAAGAACAAGAGGTAATGTAATTCCTTGTGATTATTTAGCTTTTGTTTCTCAAATAGAGCCTAAGACAGTCAATGAAGCTTTAACTGATGAATCTTGGATAATAGCCATGCAAGATGAACTAAATCAGTTCAAGAGAAACCAAGTATGGTCACTTGTTCCTAGACCATCCAATCATTCAGTTATTGGCACCAAGTGGGTGTTCAGAAATAAACTGGATGAGTCTGGAGTAATCTCAAGAAACAAGGCCAGACTATTTGTTCAAGGCTATTCCCAAGAGGAAGGCATAGATTTCGATGAAACCTATGCACCTGTGGCTAGACTTGAGGCTATTAGAATTTTACTTGCTTATGCATCTGCATTAAATTTAAAATTATTTCAAATGGATGTTAAATCTGCCTTTTTAAATAGTTTTATCAAAGAGGAAGTATATGTTGAACAACCTCCAGGTTTTGATGACACCGAATTTCCAAATCATGTATTTAAACTCCATAAGGCTTTATATGGTTTAAAGCAAGCACCTAGAGCCTGGTATGAAAGGCTCAGTACTTTCTTATTAGATCATGGTTTCACTAGAGGTCAAGTAGATAGTACATTATTTATAAAATCAAAAGTCAAACATATACTACTTGTGTAAATATATGTAGATGATATTATTTTGGATCTACTGATGAATCTCTTTGCAAGTACTTTGAAAAGCTTATGCAGGGAGAATTTGAAATGAGTATGATGGGGAGCTAAACTACTTCCTTGGATTACAAATCAAGCAAGGGAAGGAAGGCACCCACATCTGTCAAGCCAAGTACACCAAAGAGTTGTTAAAGAAATTTGGATTTGAAGGTGCAAAGCCACTTTCAACGCCATGAGCACATCAACCAGAATGGACAAGTATCAAAATGGTAAAAAGGTAGATCAAAAGAACTATAGAGGTATGATAGGGTCATTACTTTACTTAACAGCTAGTAGACCAGACATTTTATTTAGTGTATGCATGTGTGCTAGATATCAAGCAGACCCTAGAGAGTCTCATTTAATTTCTGTGAAAGAATATTTAGATATTTAGCTAGAACTCATGATTTAGGTCTTTGGTATCCAAAACCTTTTTGTCGCTTTCTGTCGTTAACCCTTTTTGACGCTCCTTTTCGATAAAGTATTATTAATTATTCAAATCGTGTGTGGGAACGACTCATCTCCCACCTTTACCCTCCTTCTCCTTTATCTGTTTGCCCAAAGCCGATGCCCTAACGATTCCGTCATCAACTCTCCGCAAGATTTGAAGCCTTCTTTTCTTCCCGCGAAGAATCCCTTGAGGGCTTCGATCCCTTCCATCATCTCCTTTCTCCAGAACCGTTTCCACTCTACCCATGGCCGCTCCAGTGATCTCCGGAGTGTAGGGGGCTACAGTGCTGAGTATTGTCCCTGAGCAGTAGGAAAGGTTTACATTCGTTAAGACAAAGGTTTGCGAAAATAAAGCAGTGGATGTATCAAATCTAGAAAAGAATGTCATGAGCAGTATAGCAGAAACTTTGAGAAGGATGCAGTGGATGGATTTGCTACCTTCACCGAGGTAAGCTATCCCGACTGGTGAAAGCCTTTTATGTTTGTCTAAGGTCAGAGGCGGATGGGTCCCTTGTCTCTCGTAAAGGGTATCCAAATTAAAGTAGATCATGAGCTTTTGCACTTGTTGTTTGGGGTGAGACTTTGGACATAGGGGGTTCGCACAGTGAACGATCAAGCAAAGGGTCTTGGCATTATAGGTCCAGGTTTCAGGCTGAGAGACGGGAAATTGGATATCAATCAGATGACTGCATTCAACCGTTTACTTCATTTTATTATCTGCCAAATCATAGTTCCCCGCAGTGCCACCTCTCAACTTGTACTAGGGCAGATTCGGATATGATGTTCTGGGTAATCCAGCAAAAGGAGATTAACATGGCCGAGGTCATGATGGAGAGAATGAAGTTTGCCCATGATCAAATTTGGGATACAAAGAGCAAATTGAATGTTTCATTGCCCTATGCTCATACTTACCAGATTTTCAACCATTTGGAGTAAATCTATCGGGGCAGTTGTGGAAAAGATGGGCCAGTATAAGGTCTAGGAACCTAAAGAAAAGTGGATTCTCAGTGCAGAATGGGATATGGACCAAGACCTCTGTGTAGGGAGGCCATCATGAGAGGATGGAAGAGAGATCCATTTAAGCCAGAGATTCCAGGATCAGAAGATCCAGATAGACAGAGAGCAGCAGAATCAAGCAGTAGCAGTAGAACAAGACAGCAGCAGAACCTGCAGTGGAAGAACAAGCAGAGACTTCAGGATCACCTGTTATGGAGGTTGACTCTCGTCCTCCAGAAACCAATGGGAGAAGCAGTAGCAAGCAGTAGCAGGTGTGGCAGATCCCTTGCCCACCTCCAGAGTTGCCTCTATTCTAAGAGAAGTGTTGGATTCCTTTCCTTCCACCTTAGTTACTTCAGAAATAGGTGGACTTACAGAGACAGAAGCTATGGCACCAGGCCATATTGAAAGATCCAATGCAGAAAATATTATTTCTAAGGAGCCAACAGTTGCGCAAGGGGAAGTAGTGATGGATGAAGCTCCTACTGAGGGGGAGCAAATTGCAAGTGTGTCTCAAGTATCTACTTCTGTGGCCGAGGGTCACATTGAAATGGAAGAAGCTCCTAGCCAAGTGGAGCCAATTGGAAGTGAGCCTCAAATGTCAGAATCAGTGACAGAAGGCCACGTGAGGACATTGTTTTAGAAGAAGCTCCCACTCTGGGGGAACAAGAAAATGTTGTTAAATCTGCTCCTATTCAGGGGGAGCAAGAGCTTGGTACAGAAGAAGCACCATCACAGGGGGAGCCCATTGAAAATGCCCCTGTAAATGAAGGACCTAGTACAGGTCATGGTGAATTTGAAGAACCAGTACCTCAGAGAAAAATAAAGAGAGTGGTTCACAGAAGGCAAGGAAAGGGCCACAGGAAAGTTTATTTGAAGCTGTTATGGACATACTAAAGGCTCAAGGAGATATATTATCATCAGTTCAGTCCAGTGTCCAAGGCATTCTTGCCAGTCAAGCTACAACCACTTCTGAACTGTCTTCAGTTCGAAATGCTATGAGGTGGTTCAACAAGGAATTGTCAGACATGAAGACCATGCTATCAGCAATTTCCAGGACAGGTGGACTTTCTCCTTCTGCTACTAGAGCAGACCAGCAGCTGTTCCTCGGCCACCAGGGCCACCAGCACAAGAGTCAGGGCCATGGGCCATTAGTGCAAGCTTCAGGGTCATCAGGACCATCTCATCAGGAATTTAGGCCATCTGGGCCGTCTGCAGTTGTCAGCGAAGGTCAAGCAAAAGGGAAAGAGCCAGTAGCAGCTACCAAGGCCCCTGAAACTTCTACTGTTGCAATTCCAATCCCGTCCTCACTTCATCTTCTTCTACAGCCCCTCCAGCTCCACCAACCTTCAAACACCCTATGCCTCGCACCCAAACCTCATCCTCTATCATTCCATCTCAACCTTCCTTCTCTCCCACTTCCTCTCAAACCTCAGCTCCATCTTCACCTCTCTCTAAAACTACTCAGTTCACCCATCTTCATCCTTCAATCCAAACATCTCTTCTATCCTCCTACTCCTCCTTCTTCTATCACTTTCATTCCGGAATCACCTCAAATTCATAGTGACTTTGACACTAATCTTCCGGATGACTTTGAGAGAAGTACCCTCATCTCCATACTATCCACTGCCACTCATGTCCACAGGACTGATCCTCCCAGTCCTGCCAAGAAGAAGAGGAAACATTCATCCTCTGTCAGCATCCCTTCCACACCATTATTTCCTCCTCTTTGGTACTCTCTTACCCTCGACCCTCAGAGAAGATCCATCTATAAGAAATACCTTCAAAAATGTATCCTTTCCACTATCTATGATATTCCCTTCCTCAACCTCTCTGAGCATCTAAACATTGTTCTTCCTCTTTGTCAGTTCTCCCACCTTCAAAAATCCAAAATCTATGAGGGGACTGAGTTCAAGACTAAAGCACAGTGGGCCAGCGTCAAGGGAAACAAGCCTCAGTACTCCAAATACTTGACTGCCCGTGCAGAAACCCTTACCCATAGAGATCACCCACTCACTCTTTCTGAGTGGTTCCTTCTTCGGCATAAGACCTATTGGGGCCCATTCATTCTGAAAGAGATCAGGATAGCCAAGAACTTCTAGTTGTACAGTGATTTTTTCTACCTGAACAAGCGCCTGAAGTCCAGTTCTACCAATTCATTCAGCCATAGTGATGCTGAGATCAGAATATCCAATAAATCTTCCCTCACAGTGGATTTTGCAAACCTCAAAGTTGACTCTCCAGTTCTTCTGCCGAAGCTACACTCCTTAGTGATTGACTCAGATGCAGGCTCCCATGCTTTGATGTTTGCTAAGCAGATGGGCAGAATGTCAGCTAGCAGGGTAGATTGCCTTCCTTTTTGCTGTTCATTTTCAGAGAATATCACTATGGCCGCATTTCCTCCCAAGTTTTGGCTCCCCTCATTTCTGAGTGTGAAAGGCTTTCTCCCTCCGTATGGGAAACGCTCTACAAGAACCCATCTTTAGTTGCAAGCCATCAACAGTTCCTTGATCCGTCAAGCTAAGCCTATTCTATTAGCCGAAGCCTTCTTGGATCTCAACTCCATAAATCCCATTCAAGAGATCTATGTTCAGTGGGCAGCCAGATATACTGCCTTCTATGCCTTAAAGAAGGATCTTCTTGATCAGAAGATTCTCTATCCACTCTCTCTGGATAGATTTCTCCATCGTTCCAGTTTTGGAAAAAGCACCTACTTCAGATTCATACTGGACAGAGATCAGTATGGAGAATTCCTAGAAGAGCAGCGGCAGCTATACATTCAGAGGATCACTCCAGCCATGGGTTCTTCCTTCTCAGTTGCTCCTGGTGTTTTCCACCAGACTTTTGAAGATATGGAGATCAGGCATGGGCTGTCATTTCCCAGCATGCCTCTCTTTTGTCTCCGTTGTATTATCTTACTCCAAATTAATCCAAAGCTTTCTCTCTTCTTTGTCTCATAGACTATCTTTTTGCTTATTGACAAAAAGAGGAGAAGACTAAAGCAACTCTGAAAAAACAGTCTGTTTCATTTATGCTGTTTAGTATATTTTGTCATCTTCAAAAAGGGGGAGATTGATGACCAACTTTCCCCATATAAATTAATTCACTTATGCATACATTAGTTTTGATGATTAATAAACAATTAATAAATTAATTGAGCCTTGAGGACAGGAAATAAAAGTAAATGGAAGTTCAAAGACAGTCAGGTAAAACTCTCACTTCATTTCTTTCAAGTCATTGCAATGATTTCTTAAGATGTCATAATGATTTCTTAAGACCTCGTAACGATTTGCTCGTCGCAACGATTTCTTAAGTTGTCATAACGATTTCTTATGACCTCGTAATGATTTGCTCGTCGCAACGATTTCTTAAGACCTCGTAACGATTTACTCGTCGCAACGATTTCTTAAGTTGTCATAACGATTTCTTAAGAACTCGTAATGATTTGTTCGTCGCAACGATTTCTTAAGTTGTCATAACGATTTATGTATTGTTCATAACAAATTGTCTACCACAACGATTTCTTAAGTGATCACATCGATTTCTGTAGAACTCATAACGATTTCTGTATTCTCATAACGATTTGTTTACCACACGATTTCTTAAGTGATCACATCGATTTCTATAGAACTCATAATGATTCTGTATTGTTCATAATGATTTGTCTACCACAACGATTTCTTAAGTGATCACATCGATTTCTGTAGAACTCATAACGATTTCTGTATTCTTCATAACGATTTGTCTACCACAACGATTTCTTAAGTGATCACATCGATTTCTGTAGAACTCATAACGATTTCTGTATTGTTCATAACGATTTGTCTACCACAACGATTTCATAAGTACTTACAACGATTTCATTATGATTAATGATTCTCTGTCATAACGATTTGCCTATCAACTTATAACGATTCATAAGTCATAAAGGCATCGGCTCTGTTCATATTGATTTTATCAATATTCTTTAATATACGTTGAATAGTCAAAGTCGTGTCTCGCCTGTTTGACTGCTATGCATTCAATGCGCTCTGAAGAGAACAACATTCTGTGATAGAGAATAGCCAATCCTTCAAGTCTTCAGTAGTTGAAAACAAGAGCGAAGCACTCCATTCCATAGATCTCAGCTCTTTAGCTCTGTGTTGAAAAAGAAATTCCTGTGAGAGTTAGTGAAGTCTTTTGAGAGAAACCAGTGTCAAAATCCTTTCTCTCTTGAGGCTTATTTGCTTCAGACTATAGCTGTTTGAGCTAGTTCCTGAAGCCTATTCTTGTGCTTACTTTTATTAGTTTATTCCCTTCTGTGTGAAGGAAGACCTGGTGGTATCCAGGGTGGTTGTATTCCCTTCTGTGTGAAGGAAGACCTAGTGGTATCCAGGGTGGTTATTTCTCTTCAGGTTGAAGGAAGACCAGTTGTGGCTGGGTGTAAGGATCCGTGAGGGGGATAGTACCTTGATAGTGATATCCTGAGGTATTGCTCAGGGACTGGACGTAGGTCTCCTGTGGATAGGAGTTCCGAACCAGGATAAAATCCTTGTATCTTGTGGCTGTGTTTGTGAGTTTGTTGTTTCATTTCCTCTAACTCTAACTTTCGTTTTAAGTTGTGTAATCTTATTAGTGAACAGGTTTCAATCAAAGATCAAATTTTTAATAACCATTCACCCCCCCCTCTGGGCTAGCTAGCTAGGCAACATCAAACGTGCATATGAACAACGTGCCTACCAATCATCTATGCAAAAACGCGAACAAACCACAGGACACGATGATTTAAGGTGGTTCGGAGTACACAACTCGTGTATTTTACATCCACCGTCCATACACACATGCAGAAACGACTGCTTATGAGCGAGTTCAATACAACAACTCTCACACACACACGTTGTCTGATGAACCACGATCAGAACAACCACAATTTCGTGGATCAAGCACAAGGGATGCTTGAAACACAACCACACACACACAATAGAATGAAAATTGTGAAATGGAGAAGAATTTAGAGTTGGGGAACAAATCAAGTTGGAATTCTTCTCGGGGATCATCCAGATGCTCTTCAAACTTTGATTGGATGTAGTCTGATCGATGTAGAAGGTTGAATTGACGACGATCGGGCTTCAACTCCACATGGATGGTGATTCCACGACGATCTGGGCGGTGGATTGAAGCAGAGCAGAGCAACAAATTGGGGCTTTTCCTCTTGGTCCCTTGAAGGCTCTGGGTGGGGGGGCTGCTCTGTGCGAATTTGGCTCCAAAAGGATGCTTATATAATGTTAGGTAATGGTGGGGGTCGTCGTGGAGGAAGGAGACACCCAAATGGGGCGGAAAATTAGAATTCTGAATTCATGTTTCTGTCGTCTGTCGACAGGTGCACTTGCATCTGTCGACAGATGCACTCAGTCTGAGAACTGGGTTTCAGAAATCTGAACTTCTGAGTGTATCTGTCGACAAGTGATTTTCATCTGTCGACAGGTGCACTCAGGGATACAAAGACTGAAGTCTGTCATGGGTTGTTTGTGTGTATCTGTCGACGCATACCCTGGGCCTGTCGATAGATACACTTCTCTAACATTGCCTTGGTCTGTTTGCTCATCTCTTTGATGCTCCATCTTTCATGCTTGTGCACCTACATGTAAATACATTGTTAGTGATATACATTGTATGATTTAGCAATATTTAACATAATCACTTTCATGGTGTTTTTCATGTTAATTAACACATCAATTTTGCATTAAATCAATGTTCAAGGATATTAATGTGATCATCAAAAACATGATATATTGAAAACCCAACACCCACCAGGTCTTCCTTCTACACGAAGGGAAAGCACATAGGAAAGTGTTGAGAAAGACAAGCCCCTGTATCAAGCTAACAGCACAATGCTTGATCCGAAGGGAATACTTAGAGGAAGAAAATGAGCAGTAATGAACTCTCTCAGTACACAAAAATGCTCTCTCTCTAAGATCTACACTCGATGTAGAGAGCTAAGAGCTAGACAAGCAGAGGAGTGAAGCTTCGCTTTTTCAGATGCTCGCAGAAAGCTTGTAGAAGATTGTCGTAAGAGAGTGTAATTTTATTTCTGGAGCTTCAGTCTTCTATATATGTCTTCCATTTGAAAGTTGAACGTTTTGAAAGTGTGACTGTATCTCTATCTAAGCTTTTATTTACGTTAGACTGCATGGCACTGTTGAGCTTCTGTTCAACAGTCTTTAGCTTTTTATGCACGCAAAATGAGAGAGGATCTTCTTTGATGTCCTTATCTTCCATATTGTCCAACGTTGTATTGAGGTGTGCTATCAGAGACCTGCACACATTAAATGCTAAAACAATAAACAGCTAGACTGTCTCTTGTTGTCAGTCAATGTTAGAGTGATTTTATACGGAAATGGAAATTCCATTCTGTTCTTCTGAAAGATGTTTACAGTATATGCATGGAAATAGAAGATAACGATTGTATGTAGTGCAGTGATATGTTCAGTCATAAGAAATGCATGGATGTGAGAGAAACGCGAGGGAAGACTTTGACTTTTCAAATTATCTCAGAATAAATTTGAATACCAAGTTGATATAGACCATGAAATCGATATGAGCATAACTTATGAAACTGATGTGTGGATAAGTCATTGTTCATGTGAATCGTTATACATTCATAAACAAGTCGACGTACACACAAATCGTTATGCATTAATAACCGAATCGTTGTAGAGACAAAAGTTTATGATACTATCAGCAAGTCATTGTAGACAAGTCGTTATAACCAAGTCGTTATGAGCAAATCGTTGTTTCACTGTTGAGCCGATATGGTGAACGATTCGTTGTTTAATGTATCGAAGGTGCAGGTCCACGAGGAGGTGTCCGCAACAGAGTCAGTGGCACAACCTCAGGGTGCACAGGCAGCAGCGGCAGCAGTGGCAATAGGCGGGCAACAGCAGCAGGAGTACCAGCTGCAGCCGCAGTAGTGCGCAAACTGGTTCCCCTTGGCCGAGCAGTTCTTCAGGGCCATGTACCAGGGAGCGTGGCAACCCTGGCAGGCAGCAGCAGGTGGACAGTTTCCAGTACCTCCCCCAGCGGTATCGGAGCAGCAGGCAGAGCCAGAGGTGGAGCAGCCAGTTCGTCAGCAGCCGTCGGGTACTAGGAGTACCCGAGTCTGCCGGAGGAGGACGTCGGTTACGGAGGACAGGACCGCTCTCCTAGAGAGATTCTTGCGTCTCCGGCCATCGATGTTCCACGGTGAGTATGATCCAGACAAGGCAGAGAGCTGGACCCATGAGTTAGAGCACATCTTCGAGACCATGGAGTGTGCTGAGGAGGACTAGGTTCGACTGGCGGTGTACCAGCTTAAGGGAGCAGCCCATGAGTGGTGGAGAGTTCAGAGGCAGACTCACTTCCAGGGGCGGAGGTTGGATCACATCACTTGGCAACGGTTTTCGGAGGTCTTTCACGGCGAGTACTTCCCCGACTACGCTCGACGTGAGAGACGGGACCAGTTCCACGCGTTGGTTCAAGGCGACCTCATAGTTTCTCAGTACTACCAGAGGTTTGTCCGGTTGTTGAGGCATGTGCCTCTACGACAGCGATCAGGCGTGTGCAGAGAGGTTCATAGCAGGACTGAGACCAGACTTGAGGTGGGGTGAGATGGCACACATGTGTACCACCTTAGGAGAGGCCGTGGCGAAGGCCACCGTCATGGACAGAGAGACGTGGCAACCTCAGCAGCAGCAGCAACAACAACAGCAGGGAGGAGCCTCTTCCAGGTCCTCGCCATACCAGCATCCAGCAGGCCATCGCGGCAGTGCGACTTCTTCTTCTTCGGGCTCAAGCAGTTCAGGTAGTTCTAGATTGTGCTCAAAGTTCAAGCAGATGAGCACACGTGGTGGTGTCAGAGGGAAGCAGCAGAAGCCCCAGTCTAGGTTTGCAGAGCAGTCAGTTGTCCAGGGAGTGGAGCAGGGTGGTCAGGAGGCAATTTGCAACACCTATGGCTTACCGGGCCACTTTAGGAGGGATTACCCCATGGGGCAAGCTCCGCAGCAGCATCAGCCAGTTCAGTACGCTCAGCAGCCGCCTCAGTACCAGTACCCTCCTCAGCAGTAGGTACCCTGTCAGTAGCAGCGGGGGCAGTACCAGTAGCAGGCTCAGTAGTTTCTGCAGCCGCAGCAATACCAGCCGTACCAGCAGCAACAATAGTACCCTCAACCTTAGCCGCCATAGCAGCAGCAGCCGTAGCAGGTGCAGCAGCGTGGGCGTGGTCGTGGTCATGTGATGGCACTTACCCGGGAAAAGGCAGAGGCGTCAAACCTTATTATAGGTACTCTACCTATCCTTGGCAGAGCTGCTCGTGTTTTGGTCGACCCCAGTGCTTCCTTGTGTTTTGCTTCCGAGGAATTCTATGAGTCCCTAGCTTGTCATGCTCCTGAGAGGCAGTGTGACGTAATGGTCGATCTCCCGTCTGGTGACTACATGCGTTCTTTTGGTTACTTGGAGGGTGTGGCAGTCGAGGTTGAGGGGCACCAATTGCCGTCCAGGTTGTACGCACTGCAACTTTGTGACTTTGACGTCATCCTGGGCATGGACTGGTTGGAGGCTCACTCAGCCGTGGTTAATTGCCAGGGAAGACCGTTCGGTTTAGGATACCTGGAGAGCCCGTCCTCTGCTTTCGAGGTATCTGGTCTACCCGTCGGCCATTTATTTCCTTGTGTAGAGCTCGTCGTTTGATCCGCGATGGCTGTGTGGCGTACCTTGCTTCGGTTTGTTCTTTGGAGCCTAGCGGATCATCAGTTTTTGACATGCCGGTTGTTTCTGAGTTCTCTGATGTCTTTCCGGAGGATCTACTTAGTTTGCCGCCTGAGCGGGAGGTAGAGTTCTCCATTGAGCTTTTTCCCGGTACGATGCCTTTGTCCAAGGCACCTTACCGGATGGCCCCGGCGGAGCTGCATGAGTTGAAGCACCAGTTGCAGGAGCTACTTGAGCTGGGCTTCATTCGCCCGAGTCGATTGTTAGAATGTGGAGCCCGAACTCTGAAGCATATCCCATAAGGGTCGGTGGTCGCGGTTCGAGTCCATGAAGCAGAGTATGTTGCTGTCTCCGAAGCCAGCAAAGAGATGGTGTGGCTGAAAAGTTTTCTGAAGGAGTTGGGCAGAAACAAAAACAATAGTGTGCTGTTTGTGACAGCAAAGTGCCATTCATCTTGCCAAGAACCCTGTCTTCCATGCAAGGACAAGCATATACAGCTGAAGTATCACTTTATCCGTGGGTTGATTGAAGATGGTACACTTTTGCTTGAAAGATAAGAGGGTCAGAAAATCCTGCAGACATGTACCAAGGTGGTCACAAGAGACAAACTGAAGCTATGTCAAGTTCAGTTGATCTCCATGAATGATGATGGAGGGATGCCACAGCCAGCTGCTCGTTTGCTACTTCGAGGAGGAGGTGCCTGATATTGTTTGGAGTTTTGACTCCAAGTGGTCGATTGTTAGAATGTGGAGCCCGAACTCTGAAGCATACTCCATAAGGGGTCAGGTCGCGGTTCGGCATTCGACTGCCACAGCCGAAGTCAGAAATGAGCAGTCGTTGAATGATTCGACTCACGTAGTCGAATGTCAGATGTGAATGATTCGACTCATGCAGTCGAATGTCAGCATGAAGGATTCGACTCATGCAGTCGAATGTCACCAGAAGGATTCGACTTATGTAGTCGAATGTCAAATATGGAGGATTCGACTTATGCAGTCGAATGTCGTTCTGAGGCGATTCAGAGTCAGGACCCTTTTGCCCTTGTGACTCGATTGTGGCGCCCTTTTCTTCTCGTATATAAAGGGGGGTTTTGTCCTCTTTGTATGTGACACAGTGTATGTTTTTGTCTTGGAGAAGATGCATTGAAAGCTGTTGTGGCGTGGACGTAGGAAGGCTTCTTGCCTCCGAACCACGTAAAATCTGGTGGTTCTTGTATTCTTCTTCCTACCTCCTTCTATCTCTCTCTGGAATCTACGAGTGGGTTGTGAGAGAGTTGTCGCTGACCTGAGCTGTTCCGTCCCAACAGTTCGCTGTGGGGCGCGCCTGTTTTGTTTGTGAAGAAGAAGGTGGTAGTCTTCGTTTGTGCATCGATTATCGGTAGCTGAACCAGGTTACTGTGAAGAACAGGTACCGTTTCTGAGGATCGATGATTTGTTTGATCAGTTGCAGTCGGCCCAAGTTTTTTCGAAGATTGACTTGAGATCCGGTTACTATCAGTTGCGGATCAGAGAGTCAGATGTTGGGTTGACGGCTTTCTGTTCCACGTACGGTCACTTTGAGTTCGTCGTGATGCCGTTTGGGCTGACGAACGCACCCGCATCATTCATGGATCTGATGCATAGGGTGTTCAGTGAGTACCTAGATCGTTTTGTGGTTGTTTTTGTTGATGATATTCTGGTCTACTCGGCTTCTAAGGAGGAGCACCTGAGGATCGTGCAGGAGACCCTACAGAGTCACCGCCTTTATACCAAGTTCGACAAGTGCGAGTTTTGGCTAAGGGAGGTGCACTTTCTCGGGAATGGGATCTTGGGTTCTGGTGTGGCAGTGGACCCTGCCAAGGTGGAGGCCGTGTTGTCGTGGGAGCAGCCCACATCGGTGTCAGAGGTCCACAGTTTTCTTGGTTTGGCTAGTTACTAACAGAGGTTTATTTAGGATTTTGCCAAGATAGCAGCACCATTGACCAGGTTGACTAGGCAAGACGTCAGGTTTATTTGGTCAGAGGACTATAAGCAGAGTTTTCGAGAGCTGAAGATGAGGTTGACTTCAGTGCCAGTGTTGGTCTTGCCGTTGGGCAGCAGTGGTTTTGTGGTCTACACCGATGCGTCGAGTTCGGGTTTGGGTGCCCTGCTGATGCAGCAAGGTGGGGTCGTTGCCTATGCTTCTCGGCAGCTCAAGAAGCATGAGGACAACTACCCCACCCACGACTTGGAGCTGGCAGTAGTGGTGTTCGCTCTCATGTTGTGGAGGCACTACCTATATGGCGAGGCTTTTCAGATCTTTACGGATCACCAGAGTATGTAGTATATCTTCACCTAAAAGGATCTGAACTTGAGGCAGCGCCGATGGATGGAGTATTTGAAGGACTACGACGTAACCCTTTCCTACCACCTAGGAAGGGCTAACGTCGTAGCCGATGCTTTGAGCAGGCGCGTGCGCTGAGTTCGCTGATGGTCAGAGAATGGAGGTTGTTCGAGGAGCTGTCCCAGGGAGTGTTTATACCATCGAGGCACAGAGACCGTGTAGTCGCGAGTAGTTTGTCAGTTCGGCCGTCAGTGCTTAGGCAGGCATTGCAGGCACAGCAGGCAGACCCTCAGTTGGTAGACGTTTTACAGATGCCAGATGTTGAGCTCGACCAGGACAACCAGGTCAGATTCAGAGGCCGCTTGTACGTTCTTGAGGAGGGGTGCCAGGAAATTTTGTCAGAGCCTCACAGATCGAGGTATGTTATCCATCTTGGCTCCACCAAGATGTACCATTGCTTGAGGAGGTTCTTCTGGTGGCCAGGGATGAAGAGGGGAATGGCAGAGTTTGTTGCTCGGTGCCTTGCCTGTCAGCAGGTGAAGGCTGAGCATCAGCGTTCTGATGGTGAGCTGCAGCCGTTACCAATTCCCGAGTGGAAGTGGCACGACATCACCATGGACTTTGTGGTTGGTTTGCCCCACACCCCGCAGAGGCACGATGGTATCTGGGTGATTGTGGATCGTTTGACCAAGGCAGCGCATTTTCTTCCGATCAGGATGTCGTGGTCAGTGGAAAGGTTAGCCAGTACATGGACAGAGTTGTTTCGTTGCACGGGATCCTCATTTCGGTTGTCTCCGACAGAGATCCGAGGTTCACGTCAGGGTTTTGGCGCAGTCTTCAGAGAGCACTGGGCACAGAGTTGAGGTTCAGCATAGCGTACCACCCTCAGACAGATGGACAGTCAGAGCGGACCATTTAGACACTGGAGGACATGCTGTGAGCATGTTGTTTAGACTAGAGCGGCACTTGGGAGTCACACCTTCTGATGGTAGAGTTCACATATAACAACAATTATCACTCGAGCATCGGAATGGCACCATATGAGGCCTTCTATGGTCACCCATACAGGACTCCACTTCACTGGTTCGAGATTGGTGAGAGGCAGCTTTTGGGGCCAGAGTTAGTGCAGCAGTGTGCAGACACAGTCGGTCTGATCAAGTAGAGGCTTCGGGCAACACAGAGCAGACAGAAGAGCTATGCAGATGTTCGCAGGAGACCGTTACAGTTCAGTGTTGGTGACCTTGTTTTTTTGCGGGTCTCACGGACCAAGGGCATCATGAGGTTTGGCAGAAAGGGGAAGCTTAGTTCGAGGTACGTTGGGCCTTTCCGTATCACCGAGAGGGTCTGCTAGGTGGCTTACAGGTTGAGTCTTCTGGCAGAGTTAGCAGGTGTGCACAGTGTGTTTCACGTTTCGCAGCTCAGGAGGTACGTTGTAGATCCTTTGCACGTGTTGGACTACTCACAGCTTGAGGTGGCGCCAGACTTGTCAGTACCAGAGTACCCAGTCAGCGTTGTCGACTGCAGAGTTCAGCAGTTGTCCCGAAAGCAGATTCCGCTGGTGAAGGTCGTCTGGGAGAACTGCGTTGGTGGCGAGGCCACCTGGGAGTGCGAGGATGAGATGCATGAGCAGTTCCCCTATTTGTTTGATTGATTGGTATACTATCCCCCTTTTTTTTCTGCTTTCCAGGATGAGACCGAGTTGTTTTTATTTCGAGGACGAAATGTCTTAAGGTGGGTGGGATGTAAGACCCGGCCCCCTTGGGCCCTTTGGCCCCATCCACAGGGTCGCGACATGCTCCTAGTCGCTTGCGACCAGGAGGCCTGTCGCAACGGGTTCTGGTCACGACAGGAGGCCTGTCGTGACGGGTTTAGGTCGTGACGACCAGGGCTGTCGCGCTTTTGTCACGATGGTGTGGCCATCGCGTTCTGGTCACGACGTCCGATGGTGTCGCGACGACTTTTCTGACAGATGTGATCGGTGTCCTTTCTGTCAGAACGGCTCTATCGGGTGTCAGGCGTACACGCGTGAACGCGACGTGTTCACCGTCATGATCGCTTTCCGGTCTTCGAGGTTTGACCCACTTTTTGGGGTCACAACGAAGGCCACCGTCGCGATAAGGTCGCAACGCCTAGGGCGTCACGACAAGAGTCTTATCACGACATGTCGTTCCTTCGCGTTCTGGGGGCTGTCGGGTTAAAACCCAAGGCCACACCCCCTTTCCCCCTCTCGCCCTCTCAACTCTCTTTCTTCCCCTCTCCTTCCCTCTGATCCCTCCTTCCATTTTTCCCAGCGTTTCTTGGTGCTCGTGGTGTTCTGGTTGAGGCGGTGTCATCCCGTTCATGCAGGGGACGTGGCTGTGTCGTTTGGAGCGAGGAGGAGGTGTCCATTCCTACGAGAAGGCGCCAACGGGTTCGTTCTGTGCATGGAGGTAGGGACTCTTGATCCTCTCGCCCTAAGCATGCTCCCTTCCCCCCTCTAAATCGTGGTTTCTCTGTGGTTTGGGGCTTAGGAGTGTGAGAACTCCATGCTCGAGGTTGAGTGAGGTTTCCCTTCGAGTGTAGATCCATGTTTGTGTTGTTTTAATGGTGGTTTAGATGCTTTACTATCTTTCTAGCATGTTGAGCATGATCCTCTCCCCCTTGTGTGGTTGTGCCCCCGTTTTTAGGGTGGTTCCCGAAGGGGTTGCTCCGGAACCCCCCTCTGTCTGAGAACGCGATGATCCAGAGGTCGCGATCTGGTTGAGATCGCGACGCTCTTGTGTGTCGCGACCTGGATACGGTAGGGCGTCGCGACAAGGTCGCGACGGCCCGATGCATCGCGACCTCAGCCGTGAGACAGATTTCGATCTTTGCCATTTCCGCTTTTTTTACTGTACCCGTGGCACCTGTGCTCGTTCCGTAGTGCGGTCTACACTAGTCTTTCATCAGTGCTCGGCACTTGAGGGCTTGTCCCATTTTAGAGGTTGTTACCGTTGCCTAGGACCCCCATCCTCGGGCGCCTTCGTGGGAGGTATCGGGGCAACGAGTGTGCTCGAGTTGGCAGGCCAGCAAGTGGACTCTGGAGCTCAGGGGGAAAAGGTGGTTTGGACGGCGGCATTGAGTCGTTTGCAGAGCTCTCTTGGCTAGGCCTGGGACACCAAGGACGGCCGGAGTTCTACCCGGTGTAGGGTAGCCAGTCCTTTTTCTCTTTGCCTTGCTCTTTGCGACCCCGAAACCGCTCAGAGAGGCCAGGCGTGGGACCGTAGTCTGTCCAGACAACGGCAGTTACTGTTTTGTTACTTTGTGTCCTACCTCACTCTAACGAGATGTGAGGGTCAAGACCCGAGTCGAGGATAAGACGTCGGTGGACGCACCTGACCTTGACTAGTGGTAGTGCTTCCCATAGCTAGTGTTCCTTGTCCAGGAGGAGTCCCCTCCGTCTGTGTTTGCTAGCCGTATGGTGGTCAAGACGAGCAGTCGTACGGAGTTTCTGACCGTATGCACTTTCCGTGTCGTGCTAGTTGTAGGTTCGCTTCCGCACTTTCGTTTAGTAGGTAGAAGATATAAACTGCTGTCATTCATTTTATATTTATATTCTTTTGCCTGTTTAGAGCCACTAAGAGATTGATAGTCCCTACTAAGCTTCTGTTGTGAAGCTCATCCCTCCTTTTCCTAGGTGAGACTTCTCAGCAGCAGCAGGGCGCGCACCGGGCGGAGGAGACGGGGTGGTAGGCAAGGTCCCCGTAGCTAGCAGTGGTTCCCCTTTTTCCATGTACGTCACCCTCCAGGTATGCCCCTAAGGGACTTGCTCTTCCCCTGCCTTTTACTTGTACTAGTGTGCGTGTGTTGGGACTGTACTTATAGTGGTACATGGTGGTCTCACTCTCTTTTCTGTTTCCGCACATACACATCTAGATTAGCAGTTGACGTTTACTTCTATTACATATTTTGTTAGACATAGATTATAGCCCTTCTGTGTCCCAGATCCGTGGGCGGCGACTGCGAAAATCGGGTCCTCGACGTGGGCCTAGGGTCAGGTTCTCGGGTCGTTACATCTTTGGTCTCCTCCTCGGCCTCACGACGCAGCACCTTCGCTCCTACCCCTAAGGTGTCAGCCTCCTTCTGAAGACTGATTCTCAGGGGCCTCCACTCGGAAGGCTGGACCGCCCTCGCTGGTATGGCCGTCTTTGCCGCTGTCTCTGCATGTCAAGTACAGCTTGACGGGTATCTGCTCGGCGTAGGTGGCCATATCCTTTTGGTGCCAACCGGCGGCCAACTCGGTAGCATCTGAAGGGGAAAACATAAGGTCAGGGGCTATCATCATAAACTAAAACCAGGACACGGTTTGGAACGGAGAGCTTACCCCATGCGCGGCTAAGTATGTACTTGACGAGCTTGCACTCGGTTAAGTACCCTTCGGCGTTGTTCACAAGCATGCTGAACAAGACCGTGGACGCCTTGGCCGCATTCTGGACAAGGAAGGGGGCGACGTCAGCCCTCTTGGGTGGCTCCACCACCCGGACTGGAAATCCCCATTCTGGGGCTCCTACCCCCTTCTTCTGGCTGACAAAGAAGAGGCGTCTTGTCCACCCCTCGTTGTTCAACAGACGGGGGGAGAACTGGATCTGCATCCGATTGGCCCAATGCTTTGTGTACACGATCCCATAGCCAGACTGCGGTGATGAAGCTAGGCTGAAGTGGTTATGGAAGATCTCCACCATGTCCTGGATCCCCTTCTTCTGGCACATGACGAAGAAGATGAAGATGGTTCTCTAGGAATTCGACATCAACTAGACCGGTGCAACCTTCTAGGCGTTAAGAAGGTCCTTCACGATGTCCAGCACCGGTAGCTGGAATCTAGCCTCGAGAAGGTCCAACGAGAGGACGAAGCACCCCAGCTTGTCCGTCAAGTATGACTGATCCTCCCTCATCAGGACGATCTCGTACTCGTCCACTATCCAGAATCGCTCGCACAGGCCCTCGAAGCTCTGTGCGTCTTCGTATTTGCCGACAAATCCACTGGCCTCGACCACAGCCTTCCCTGTGCACTGAGCCATTGACGCTGGAGACGGAGAAGGCATCAGAGGGCTAGAAAAGAAGGTGTAAGGGGAGCAAGAGTGCAGAAGCAGAAGCAGAGGCAAACTCTTTTCGAAGCAAGAAAACATGGGACTCTCGTTCCCCCTCTCCCCTTTCTTATAAGGAAAGGAGGGGTGTGAAATTCGAAGTCTGGAATTGGTGGTTCGTCTGCTTCAATGGCCTGTTCAAACAGGCTATTCTAGACCCAAACCGCGACACGTCTTCTTCGCCATTATGAAATGGCATCCTCGGGGAGAGCTCCAATGGTGTCGCCATAAGACCATATGCACCGCCGCAGTCGGTATCGCATTTAATGCGAGGGTGACATCGAGCAGACATCTCCCCTCTCAAGTGTTCTTGGTCACATCCGAGCAGACTTGAGAGGGTGGGGGGCAAGTGTAGAGGCTATTTTCAGCCTCCTAGCCCTATAGGCCCATTATGGCCCATCAAGGCCGCTAGGCTCCGGTCATCAAGCCGCATGTCCTCGGGTTCAGCCCCTGGTTTCCGAACACGCTCTAACTGCCAGGCATCCAAGGGCCCCAAAGTATGGCCTCCGGACGCCTCACAGCCTATTCGAGTAGGGCGTGGTCTACCGGTTAGACAACATGCCTCCTGCTTGAACCTCCTGCAGACGATCACTTGAGGCACCGAGCAGCGATTATCGAGCACTGGGCACCGCGCATCCTAGGCAGAGCAGGTCCCTGCACGGTGCCCCTGTGCGGTGCCCCTTGGCTTGCAGCCTTGAGCGGCCCTTCGCCTACCAACGACAATTAATACGATGGTGCTGCATGCGCCCCATTGTTAAGGGCATTAGTAACGAAGAATCCCCAACAGACGCCTCAAACGGACAACTCCCCGCCTGGGGATTCCAACCGACGTGTCCCTTCGATCATCATTGAAGGAGATTGTGTCCAGACCCTTCATATCCCTTGCCTATAAAAGGCACAGGTAATCCTCATGTAGAGGTACGCAAAAATAAACCTTCCCCCCTCATACTCGCCTACGCACGATAACACACTAGAGTGTTGGCCCGTTTAGTACGACATCAAGCTAACCTAGAGGGGGGGGGGGCTGAATAGGTTTTCTGAAATCTGAAATACAAACTTAAACACAGAAAATTATCACTTGAAAGTTTGGTTAGCTGAGTGTGATAGAGAGTAGCAGTGAGGAAGTAAATAAACAATCACACAAAGGACACAAGGATTTATCCTAGTTCGGCCCTTCCCACATGGAAGTCCTACGTCCAGTCCCTAAGCAACCTCTTGTGATTTTACTAACCAAGGGTACAGTCCCCTTCAAAGACAATACAACACCCAGCACCCCAGCTGGTCTTCTTCTCTTTCCCAGGCAAGAAGGCAGCCCACTTCTATTACAGGTTAAGAAGCCAACCTCCTGGTACAAACTCCAGTGTGGTTCTGCTAGACACAAACTATCACGCCCTGAAGCGGAATATCGGAACGCGAGGCAGTTGCAAGAAAAGGTATAGATCAAGTACTAGACATCAAACCATAGCACAATGAATAATACTAAAGCAATTCTTTCTCATTAATAACTTTTCAATGTCTAGTTACAACCACTAATATCAGAGCCAATCTATAGGGCCCAATTATATTGAAATAAAGCAAAGACTAAACTTCAAACATCACTACTGCAATGCTAAAATAGTAATAGGACGCTAGGGTACTCATGACATCACTCCAGGTTGTTCCCGTCCTCTTGAGTGTATGTATCATCATCGGTTTCACCTGAGAACACAACGACAAATAACGCAAGGTGAGCAATAACACCCAGTAGGACTTAAATCTCAATAGTCAAGCAGGCTTTAAATGATTAATGAATTAAAAGGCAGAGTAACTAATGATAGAGCAAGAGAGTCAAGTAAAGTGAGAGATAACATGATAGCACGTGAGCGAAATAGCACAACTTTCCAAATATAGCACGAACGTCAATTATAGTATGAATAGTAAGATGGTCATAGCACAATAGCACAAAGTATAGCAATAGCACAACGAGTATAGCGTGGCACTTTGTTGTCAACAGACAACGAGAGAATATAGCACTTTGATTGTCATTAGATTAATCTAGATAGTATGGCACTTGGATGTAATGTCGACATCCTGATCATTTAACTCCCATTGGAAAATGGCACTTTTGGGCGCTCTCCCCTGGACCAGATCGGGCCCTATTGCGCTGGCATTGGTTATGTTGTTTATCTTTAGACAATCAGTCAATGGCCAATATAGAGTACCAAGGAAATATATGAGAGCACTAGATGAATAGAATAGATAGTTGAGTGAATGTGAATAGATGAGCGAGTAGAGTATAGACGAGAGCTAGTGGACATTGTATGTAACACGTCGAGTAATCAGGCGATAGTAACAATTGCACAACACGCACACTTGGTGTTGGCAGTCAGGTGGAACTCACAATTCCACCACTGGCTATGTTAAGCACAGGTCCAGAGGTCTGGCGTGATTCATGATAAGAGCAAACATCTAATAACCGTTTGGATCATATCGATCCCTAAAGGGGGTAATAGGTGTTAGGGTACAACCGGTTCATCGACCATGTGGGAATCCACGGACAGAGGAGACTTACGGAGGCCTTGAACAAAGACTCACGAGTCCAGCAGAAGGAATATCTGACGGGAGTTCGTCCAAGTCAAGAAAGTGTGTATATAGAAACAAGTGCTCCACATTCTAGAGGAGTTCTAGAACGTGGAGCATCGAGAGCGGTGTTCCGAAACATCGCACGAATCGTAAACAAGTTCTTTTAAAATAGGGCAATTAATTACATAAATTACCAGATTGTTATGTATCATATTCATGCCAATTTAGCCTTATTTGGATGGTTCAAAGGTGTGCATGGTCATGAAATCTTAGACATGAAAAGGTCATGTGATTAACTTTTATTAATTTAGAATACCTTCAATATGTACAGCTTCGTTTTTCTAAAATTAGACAGTTAACAAGACCTGGGATTACTGCAGAACAGACAACAAAGACTGCAAAAATGTGAGTTTATATGCAAAAATCCTGAGATTGTGATGGACCCTTGTACGGGTCGTGACAGGGACAGAACAGATCAAGACAGGGTGCAGTACAGATTGCGACAGGTCCGGTAGGACAGGCGCTCGGATCGCGACAGGGGCATGAAGGAACGCGACGGGTTCTGGCAGACCGGGCAGCAGATCGCGACGTCAAGTCTGTCGTGATCTGATCGTGAGAGAGGGTACTGTCACGATGGCCTTGTGAACGCGGCCTATCGGGCCGTCGCGTTCATAGGATCTGTGCTAGAGTCCGACAGGGAAAGGACAGAGCATTGGATTGCGGACCAGACCTTCCCTATTTTGACACAAAGTTGCTCTAAAACTAAGAACAAATTGTATAGTGCATGAAAAATCATGAAACCAATTTTAAACAGATCCAGACATGCTTGGATACTTCCAGTAAATCAGAATCAGAAAGCAACGAAGGTTTCAACATAGTTTAATAAAGAGTATTCATGATGAACATAGAGTTGTGTACAGTTGGGATCAACGAGTAATTTGCATGATAGGGTGGATGGCAATTAGGGCTTTCAGGGGCAAAAGAAACCTAACATCCATCAGAATCTTCCATAAAAATCTCATGGCATGAGGAAGAGTATACATGAAGATATGAATTAAATAAGAGAGTTCGGGGTCATGAAGTTCACAGAACTTGGAAAATTGAGAACTAAAGATTTACTCGATGGAAAAATATGAAATCAAAGGATTTTTGTTCCTGATAGATGAGACATCCTACAGAAAAAAATTTCATGGTTTATGCTCGTGAGAATGCTTACCTTTGATTGTTTTCCTCTTCTAGAGTTAAGACTTGAAGAACTCGGGTTGAGGGCTTGAGAACTCCTTTCTCCCACGATATCTCCTCCTCTTGGCCTCTCCAACTGGTCCAACAACCTCTTGGCACGAGCTAGGGCCGCCATGAGAGTTTAAGAGAAGTATTTAAGCTTCTCCTCATTCCCTTCCTAGTTTTAGTCTAATTCCTATAAATTCCCTTCCTTCTAAGCATTCCACTTCCTGTTTGGGTTGGGAAGAGAGCCAAATTCGTGGCCATCAATATGGTAGATTTAGGATTCCAAATCAAACTCTATTTGCTTATTTAATGTATTAATTCCCCTTTTCTAATTAGTTAATAATTAGTTGCGAATTTAGATATTTCCCCATTATGCTCTTTTCTATAAATCCAATTTGGGCCACTAATTTTCAATGGGTCCATTTAGTAAAGCCCATCACTTGTTTTCATTTAATGGGGGGTTTATTTAATTCTCTTTCCATTAATTTTCTATGTAATTTATTTTCTTTTATTTAATTTTCTAATAATTAAAATTTTAATATTATGTAAATTTTATCTTTGTTCAAAAAAAATTCAGGTTACTACACAATCCCCTAATTAGGTTCTACATTGTATACAGTCCTACAGTTGGACAGAAGTCTTTCTTATAAAAGAAAGAACAAAGCTGAGTTGGAACAGATGAAAACCAATTAAATGGAACTCTCAGCAAAAAGACTCTCTCCCCCAAATTACAAAGTTGCACACAGAGAGAGAGAAGAGAGGAGAATGAGCTTGAATGCTTGAGTGCTTCAGTTGCTTGAACATTTCTTCTTGGGCTCGGGCTCTTTCTCTCTTTTCCTTTGAGTGTATGTGGCATTTAGCTTCTTCCTGGATGTATACTCTTAAAAATCTTCAGGAAAGCTCTGCTTTCTTCTTCAGTCTTGCTTCATCTTTTATATGAGCAGCTTTGAACAAATCTGTTGAAATTCTAGCTGTTGCTCATCTTCTCTTTCTTCTGATATTTTGTGGTCTACGAGGTCTACAAGCATAGAAGAAAGTGTTTAGATAAAAGAGTTTCTATCAAAAAGGTCATACCTCTGTGTTTCCTATTGTCATCCAGAAGTGGTAGGTAAGCCCTTTTTGACTGATAGGAGTGAAGAGATCCTATGAGACAAAAAGATCTTCTATTAGAAAGATAGAAGATTACGTAAACGAAATATATTTGACTTTTCATTAGGTGCCAAAGTATTTGAAACGTCAGAGTATAAAGGAAATTGATGTTTAAGTTGAAATCGTTGATGGGCTCAAATCGATCTTAAGTAGAGGCAAATCGTTGTTTAATCAAGTCGTTATTTGAAAGCAAATCGTTGTTTGCCTTACGAAATCGTTACAGTGATCAAATCGTTGTTTCACTTAATGAATCGTTACATGATCAAATCGTTGTGAGACTAAGGCAAATTGTTGTTTAAGAGCAAATCGTTGTTTGACTAAGGCAAATCATTGTTTAAGAGCAAATCGTTGTTTGACTAAGACAAATCGTTGTTTAATAGCAAATCATTGTTTGACTAAGGCAAATCGTTGTTTAAGAGCAAATTGTTATTTTCACTTATGAAATCGATATGAGTCCGAAATCGTTATGCTTACTTATCAAATCGTTATAAGATGAAGTCGTTGAGTGATCAAATCGTTGTTTCACTTAACGAATCATTACATGATCAAATCTTTGTGTAACTTATCGAATCGTTAGATGATCAAATCATTACACGATCAAATCGGTATGAGTGCGAAATCGATGTTTCACTTACGAAATCATTGTGAGAGTGAAATTGATGTTTCACTTATGAAATCGTTGAGAGAGTGAAATCGATGTGACACTGTGAACAGAAATCAATGTATATTGAATAGACATCGATTTATCTTTTTAGTTCAACTCACACAGCGATAGTACAATAAATTTATATTTATTAGGAAGCACATGATATTAAATATATTTAATACTATTTAACTAATCATAAATTTTGTTATCACCAAAATATAAGGGTAAAGTATAAGAGTGGTTCAACACAGAGAACCTTATATTCCTGCCACCTTTACAGTCTAACCTGACTTAGGCATCGGAGGGTTGTCCCCGGTTCTTCAACCCCCCCCTCCTTCTGAGTTTTGCAGGCCATTGTCCACACCGGCGACAGTCTGTTCCTTCTTTCCTTAAGTGGAGGCCCGTTCGGCCTTAAGACCGAACAAGAAACAACGTCCACACCACTACATTGGGCGATACCTGGGTTGGCATTAGTGCACACTATTTTTTAAGTTCCAATCCAAAGCGTCATCTCCAAAATTTTATTTTCCAAAAAGGCACAAAATATTGTGCATGGGATCTTTGTCTCTTTTCTCTCTCCAACCATGCTGAAAACCCTTCAACCATTCCTCAAAACACCCCACCCCCAGTCAGCCCAAAATATAAGTCCACCTTATATGTGTCTATGAATCCGTACGTGCTCGGTTAGTGCTCACAATAAATAACAAACATTATCTTCCAGAATATTACTACTCTCTCTCTCTCTCTCTCTCTCTCTCTCTCTTCTTTCTTATAAGTCTTGGTTACTAAAATATTATATATGGAGGACTTAAATTATTGAGCCAGTCCACATAACAGAGAAGATTTTTTTTCTTCCAATGATGATTAAAAATTAATTTTCAATTATTTTATATGTATCATTTAGAAATATTTCTTTCTTAGGGTTGCAGAAATATTTCTTTCTTCGGGTGGAAATTTATTAATTTTTTACTTCCACGCTAAATTTCCAAAGCTAAAAGTGATGACCAGTGAATACTCCTAAATAGGGCTGCTAATGGGTGGGAGTCAAAAATGGGAATGGTAAATTATGTATCCATTTCCTACAAGAAAATGGGAAATAGAACAAAAACAAAAATAACAGCTACGATATGATAGTAGGTCCAGGAGCAGTGGCAAAGAGACGATGACTCTGATAACAATAGACATAATAAGTACTAGAAGAGAGACATGCTAGTTAGATTTCATTTAAATGTTAAAGAGAAGTCAATGAACTCGGTCTAGAAATTTTCACTATTAAAAAATAAGAATTTAAGAATACATATTATAAATAATTAAATTTATATATCATTACAGATGAAAAAAATATAGATGCAGAAATGATTGTTTCCACATTTAAAAAAAAAATCAAAGATGGATTGGAAAGTCAGGAAAGCAGATATCTATCAACAACCCTACTCTTAGTTAAGAGTGTGAACGAGTTGGAGATTGGAGAAAAGGATAATTTTCACTTTTTTTAAATAGTGAAAAATAGAGATAAAATAGAAGCTGATGTTTTATTCCTACATCTATTTGTCTTCCCTAAGGATAAAGTTTGGCCCATCATCCCTATACTAAGTAGTAATTCTATATTATCATTTTTTGTTCACTTTTATGACAACCTAACTAATTAACTGGCCAACAACTATATTAATTGGTAGACTTTTCAAAAAGGTCACCTATCTTGAGACTTCTCTGAACTGAGCATACTTAACTTCAGAGTTCTTTTCCTACTTGAGCTGTAAAAATGACTAGTTTAAGTCATTGGTAGTCTACTAATTTAGTCCATTTAACATATTCTTATATGAGGTGTTACAATCTATCCCTCTTATATAAGTGACGTCCTCACTGCTGAGCACATATGTCACATAGTCAAACTCCTAGGCAGACAGGATTATAAAGGTGACCCCCACAGGTTCAAGATTCTGCTCTATACCACTTTACTCTATTATGACCTCAAGAAGTGGCTCTCATAGTGTAACACTTTACCCTGTGTGACACTTAGCTCCTGCACTTTCTAGGGGGGAAGGCTCTGATACCATTTGTGATGACCCAACTAACTAATTGACCCAACAACTGTGTTAGTTGTTAGACTTTTCAAGAAAGTCACCCATCCTGAGACTTCTTCCAACTGGGCATGCTTAGCTTCAAAGTTCTTTTCTTACTTGAGCTTTGAAAATGACTAATCCGAGTTACTGGTAGTCTACTGATTTACCCCATATAACATATTCTTATATGAGGTGTTACACTTTTCACTTTTGTATTTTATTAACTCTAAAAAAATGCACCATGTTTTAATATTAATCCAATTCCCAACCAACCCATTGATAGTTCTAACTATACTTTACTCTGAGTTTTACTTGCTAGTTGCTATATCACTTGTTTGCAAAATCTGATGATGAATGTGACTGATATAGTCAGTCTGATATGACTTTCAAATTCTAAGCAGGGATGACCATGTTGGGCTCGAGCCTAGACCTCTGTGGGGATGAAAAGAGATAACAAATATTCAGACTGCTTATAGGTGCTTACTTTCTCGGCACCTTTGGCGATCAAGTCAACAAAGGAAAGAGCTTGGTATGAGAAGGGAGTTAGGACAAGAGAGAGTGCTTCAGTAGGACTATATTTAGTGTTGACACTTGTCCTCTTCTCCTTACCTAGGATTGTTGATGTCTTCTTAAGCGCAACCTTGGGTAGGTGTGTTAGGTTTTAGGTATCCTACAAGATCTCGATGTGTAGCGGAATAATAAAAAATTATGATTGAGATGGGGATACCAACAATAGTCTAGCGTTTCGTTTACTTTGTGGAGATAACGACTCTCCCATGATCGATGCAGTAACTATTTAGTAGAGAGTCGTCCAAACGTTAGCCTCTATCGCAGTCTACATGAGCCGACAGGATAGGGGGTTCCCTTCATCATGGTCTCCACCTGATGGAGCCTCCTCCTTCTCTTTCACTTCTCACACACACACCTTTTCTCTCTTGAGTGGATGTGTGTACAGTAGAAGAGAGGAGAGATGGCATGGAGAGGAGCTTCTACATCCTATTTAAAGGAGAGAAGAGGTGTCATGCATGGGGAGGAGAGGAGCCCTTTCTCTCCTCTTAGCCTCCCTTCTTAGCCCTCCTTGTTGACCAACACCCAAAACCTCTTCATTTAAGAGGGAACATCCAGGTCCCCCTAAAGGCGGCCCCTTTTTAGGGCTTGCTCCCTGTAGCCTCCCTTTTAGGAGGGAGATGGTTTATTCTCAAGTCCTTTCTTGATCAGACTTTAGGACTACCAAAATTTCATTACTTTAATGGTCTACAACAATTGCAGATAAACATCTCATGGAATCTATATTTCGTAAATACTCTCCTACCTTCCAGGCCCCTGTGTGTGTGACCCAATAGACCCAATATTAAGATGGTCGTGGATTGATGAACTATTAAATCTCCATTTAATGTTCATATCTGTCTGATCAATCTCCAAAGTCAAATCAATGTGAATTAACCCCTTAATTCTTCTACTACCCTTAAGTTCATTGTCTTAACAACTTAAGAGCATCCATTGATTATGGTCGCTTTAAACATCGTGCTGTAATCCCTAGGGGATATCAGGAATATACATTCCATTGAAACCTTTTGATCATTAGTTACCGTGTAACTGGATAGAACTATTCAGTACAGTCAGTTCAATCCTCCCATGACTTATAAACATTGAGAACTACTTTCTGATTTTATACACTACTCTGGCCAGAGACTTTCATCCAGTCATGTGTACATAGATATATATCCCTCATTCGTATAAGAATATGTGATTTCATCTCGTCACTCAATTGTCTTCGCATGAATCTCATTGAACCCAATAAACCATATGCAACTGGACCTTTGGTTAAGGCCCATGGATTTGATATCAAAGTTTGATAGTCCTTCATGCAAGACATCTTTGTTGACTCAAGTCTGAGGACCACTTTCACAACTAAGATCACAAAACCAACTTAGAGATATATCTGGACTTGAGTGTTCTGTGTAGGTCAGTTAAGTGAACTCATTCAACCAATTAGCACCTATACATCTACCTTAAAGTCTCCACTTAAAGTGATCAATGATATCAACCACCCTCATCACATGAGTGGGTAGCATATATACTAGTGTATCTAGAACCCGATGATATCCATTCTCAACAGGTCCTTCGACTAGGAACCTTTAGGACTTATGTTTATATGATGAAAATCTCATTAATCATAACTCTTTATGATTTTGTCATCAACTACGTAAATCCATGGACTTCATCATGTGATAAGAAGATAATAAATATAACATGATGAATATATAAATATTCATTTATTATTATATCAAGAGTGTTGACTGTGAGCACAATAATTGAGTGGCTTACAGGGAACATACATCTAACAAAGTGAAGCTTGTGGATTCTGATATGGAAATAAATTCCTTTATGAGGTCCCTTTCCTCTCCTCCTCCCATGTGCCAAGTGTGCTAATCTATGTGGGGCCCAACAAAGAGGCATTGGACCGACCTAGGAAAAGGTTTTTAAAAAAAGAAATGATCCTAATAGACTTGAAGAGGGAAGATCTTGAGTCTTCTTGCAGATCGTCGAATGACTATGGATGGTAGGGATGAGATGAACATGCCTAGGTGAGATCTGCATAGAGGAGACCACACATCAAGGTGGCCTAGGGAATCTTCCTCGGGGGTCATCCTCCGATACCTAAGTCAATGAAGACGACAAAAGCAAGAGAGAGAGGGGAGACGACTCTAGATCATTCTGCATTAAGGGAAGCTTCATCCAAATGTAGTGGGATTGGAGAGCGCTTACCTTCACCGGAGGCCACCAAGGGTTAAATATGTGTTAGCTTCTCCACTGGTCCACACATAGGAGGTGGTAGGCATGGTCAAGACGTGGTGGCTAGTGACGTAACTTCCCCTAATATGGTATCCCTTTCTGGGGCCATGTCGAGTGTACGGGAGGGCCATCATGCTTCCCTTCGGAAAGTCTTCCTTGGGTATGGTGCTTTCCCCCATACGACAAGATGATCATGGGGGTATGTCCAACTTTTTCCTTTTTCATCCTTTTGCCTTTTGGAGTGCTTACTGACATCATGATTGGTCGGTGACTTGCCCTAGTATTGCCTTTATCAAGCTTAGCTCATCGACGCTAAGTCTCCTCCTCTCAAGCCATGTTTGCTCAGAAGGGGTCAACTTTTTTGGGCTATGGGTCCTATGGTCATAATTGAGTCTCTTTCTGGGGTTCCTGACTTTCCATGCTTTCTAGGTAGATTACCAGGGAAGTATTCACTCACCTTAGGGTGCCTTTCTCGGAGTCCTTTTATCAAAATTTGGGCGGCTTTCCCTAAGATGAACATCATGATGTTTGGTATTGCATTCTTTATGGGCCATGCTTATTGCCTAGGTCTCCCTGAAGACCTTATCTTGGGCTTTCTTCCATCTGGGCCAAATCTATTGGGTGTGGCAGGCTTTTGGGCTTTAAATGGCAAGATTCCCCCTCTACAAGACTTATATATCACTTCTTTCACTTTACACCTAGTAGGCCATATGATCATTTTCTTGATTTTTCCTAGAAAATTTACTAATTGGTGAAATGTAGAAATATATCTAAAGAGGGTGATTATAGATCTTCAGATAGAGACTTGAAGAATTCCCCTTGATGAGCAAATTATTTGCAAGGTAGAAATATGATTAGGGGTCCTGGGAATGTGTTCCTTGGAATAACCCTTTGATACTTAAGTCAGAGTCTCCTAGAGCAAAGGAAATAGGATCACTCTTCATCATAGTTTTTTACATTGAGAGGGACTTACTTGAGTACGAAGAATTTTTGAGTATTTATAGGCTTCTCTCCCCTATGAATCCAGTGTAACTGTGAGCCATTATGGCTCTGATCATGGGAAGTTAAGATAGACATTACAAAAGTGAGTTCATTATAGGGAGTTACTCAACAAAATGAGCATGAAAGTACAAATGGTGAGTGACTTACATTGGGTGATGTTTTAAACCTCATGTGGGTGACAAAAAGTAGGTGGGTGTGTGCGTGAAATGTCCAAAACATGATAGTAAATGTGCTATCTTAATGCATGAAGATGGTGATAATGAGAAAGAAAGAGTTGGGAAATGAGAATGAGATGCCTTGGTGTTTTCCTCCAGCTACAATGGATTTGGCACTATGAATAGATGATGTTGTAGCCTCCACCAATGTCCGCAAGCCACTTTTGTGAGGTAGAAAGTCCTTGGATAGCCATAAGAGAGAAGAGAGGAGTGGAGGAGATTGGGCACAACTTGGATGTGAACAACCAATTAGGAGCCTTCAACAGACCTTCAAAGAATCCTTTGAACGAGATGACCTAAGCTAGCATGTCCTTCTCTTACTCACATCCCCATTTGCATTAATTGCTAAGGTGAGATAAATATAGAGGAACTTGAAAAGACCCTCCCCAAAAGGTTGCCCCCTACCTAGAATAGTTCGAAAAGGGTGTGGGATGTTGTGGAGCATTGGTAAGGCCTTTAGCCACACCCTACTCACTCCATGCAACAAGAGAACATGGGCACATAAGTTGCATGGATCTGGGAGAAAAATGTAGTTTACCATATAGCTGTGTCCCTGAAGGCTGCTACATGACAGACTACCATCGAACGAAACATAGATAAAGGCAGCATTAGGACCAACCACATCAAAGGAGCAATTGTGGCTCAAACAGTAGCCACATGACCCTTCCCACTTGGTCAACAAGACTAGGATATGGATTGAAGACATAGATCACGGCTCAATCACCAACTGCATATTGAAGCGACTCTAAGAGACATGCCAATCACTCATGATTCACATGGCATGAAGATTGGGTCAAAGTGTAGGCCAGTGGAAATACCTTTAAGAGGTGACTTGTCGTCCAACCGTGTTCAAAATGTGACTAGAAGAGAAACTGTGATAATGAGCCAGTTTATTGCGAGGTTGTGTTTAGAGCTAGCTTTACATGAAATGGCCTTACGTGGTTCATAGCGGTCCGATACAATGATGGGCTTGTAAGTGATCTTGAATGAGCTCAAAATAGGTTGGGAGTACCTCAAAGTCATGGGGTCAACTTGGGGAGGCATAGATATGAAATAGATAAATGGTTGTACTTGCATGTCATAGACGGGTGTTTACAACTGTATGTGAACAAGAATCACTACATGGGAAAGCAGATTTACCGACGGAATTTTTCGATGGAAATTTTCCGTCAGCAAATCTGTCTAACTTTCCGATGGATATATTTCTGTCAAAAATATTAGTCGAAATTTCCGACAACATATTCTGTCAGAAATTTAGTCGATATTTCTGACAAAAAAATATCCATAAGAAATTCTGATGGAATTTCCAACAAAAATAATTCCGTCAAAAATTCCAATTTTTCCACCACCCCCCGTTCCCAAATCCCACCGCGCCTCTCTCTCTCTCTCTCTCTCTCTCTCTTCAGCGTGGAGCATTGCCGCTGCCACGACCCCATGCTGTTGCTGCCACACCCGTGCCACCACTGCTACACCACACCGCTGCCTCCATCACGACCCTATGCAGCCATCTCCGCCATCTACGTGAGTCTCCCCCCTCCCCCTCCCCCGTGAACCCCACCCCCACCCTCTCCCACTCTCGTTGCCAGCCCCCTCCCCCTCCCCGTGACCGCCACCCCCTCCCCCTCCCCCTCCAAGGCCCCCACTCCCTCTCCCAAAGCCCCCTCCCCCTCCACGACCCCCCTACTGGACCCCCACCCCCACTGCTCCCCCTCCCGGACCCCCTCCTCCACTGCCCCTTCTTCCACACACTCCCCCTCCCCCTCCAGGGCCCCTACACCCCCCCTCCTGAAGCCCCTCCCCCTCCACGACCCCCCTATCAGCAACACCCACCCTTGCCACCACCCTCCCCTTCCGGCCCCCTCCCCGTGACCCCCACCCACTCCCACTTCTAGCCCCCCTCCCCCTCCTGACAAATTTCATGTAGTCTCGAATACTATTATGTTATATCTCCGTCATCAAAATTAAAGAAAATTAATCTTGAACTCATTCCACCGGCTCCAAAATACCAGAGTATCCAGTCAAGACTCCATTGGAAACAAGGGTTATCATTCAACTTGTTGACATGCATCGAACAAGCTAAAAAAAAAGGTGAAAAAGATTGGGAGAAAATTAAGAACATGTATGAACATGTATGTGTGGATGTATATGGATCACTTTTCTATGTTTACATATCCATGTATACATGTATGAAGTCATCTCCTATGTGCAAGTTGAACTAGATCTCACTTCTTCTTCATCTTCTATCCTGTCATGATCTTTTCAGGTGGAGGCACAGGAGAACAAGCCTTCGGCTCTGGTTTCAACGACGGCGGCAGCGCCGGTGGTGGGTGCGACTCCACAAGAATTGACCACAAGACATGCACGTCATCGTACTGGCAGGAATTGACGTCCTCGTAGAGTATGTATATTCCTCTACCTATATATATGATCAGAAGCATGCAGTTTGATGACAAGTACATTATAACACCACACAGGCCTGGAATAGTATTCTGAGGGATTATAATTATAAGTTTGCAATGTATGCTCTTAAGTCTAAACCTCAATGAGAGGAGACGTCATTCTTCCTTTCACAGTTGAAGTCAAAGAATCTCGTTAGTAGAATTTAGTTTTATTTCATTTGTTTTGCATTTATCTGTGCATGATATGGTTTACAATTCCTATATAGATCATGTTGAGTATGGTCTATGATATACACTGGCAACTGAAAAAGTAAAAAAAAGGATCTTTTCTGGGGTACTAAGAGGTTGGGCTTGAGACTTCTAATTCTATAGTTTGTGTGAGCCTGTCAGGTGAGAAATTTCCTAACACACCAAATAGTTTATGAATTGTTACACATGTTTATGAGGAAAGGGATCATACTTGTTTTCTAGTAAGGTCTTCTATATACCCATTGGAGCGGGTGCTCGAACATGTGACCCTTCATCAGGCAGAAGCACCAATAATTTTTTTCACATTATGTTTAATATATATATATCTATATATATATAGATTAAATCCCACTTGTAGCACGATCTTAAAATCTTAATATATAGTTGGCTAATGAGATTAAATAATCATCTATACAGAGAGAAAATCCCAAGATTATGAGGGGGAAAAAACTTGTAAAACATATAACAGGTTCTAGAAGAAAAAAGAAAAAAGTGTAATTGAACATTCTAACCATCTAAAAATATTAGTCCAGACTTCAAATTCATGGCTGAATATACTAAATAAGGTATACTTACAATTTTTGAATCTTAATATATAAAACTAGAAATCTAAGCGGATAATATTGGGTTTCAGGAATGACAAATCATGTAAGGACGTTATAGTTACTAAATAAATTGGTTGCCTACTTCCATATTAACTTAATACATCAAATAGGACCTTATTTCAAATTTTTACACATTCTAAGTAAAAGCACAAATTAAGTTCAAAATCCATAGTAAATGGAGTATAGTAGTAATTCAGAACATGATAATTATTTTCAATTAATCTCTAATTTGAAATTTAATGCCTTCTCAAGGTCCTAAGATAAGTCACACACAAAAATCACAAGAAAATAGTCTAAAACATCAACACTCACTCAATAGCAGACATGTTCATATATAGAACAATGATTGTCGTCATGCATTACAACAAAACTGAGCTACATCTATATCCAAGAACCGTAGATATTGACTCCCAAACTTTACTTTCAAATTTGCTTGTGGTTTAGATCCGTCAGTAATGTTATCAAGGTTAAAAGGTTTTACTATGTGAAGGCAAATCGTGAGTATGGACCAGTCTAGATTAATAGTTTAACAATAGCAGGAAACGTGCAGTAGAAACTACAAATATTGATGTATTACATCAGCCATAAAAACTATCATTTTACCTCCTTATGAAACTGGAAGCATTTCTTTAATAATTTTTTTTCTATTACACAGTTCTAAAAACCATAGGTATAGGTTAGACTTACAAATTATACGTCCATTGTTCTTAAACATATTGAAAGATGGATGTAAAGAAGCCAAATGGAAACACCAATGAGGTATATATCCCAATTTAGGAAAAAAAATATTTAGTACAAACTCTTCCTTCTAGACATTAGATCTATGATTTGAACTTAATTCAATAGGACACTATTATATGGATTGCTTTTATTATTTATTTTCAGTTTAGTGATTAGTATTGCACTTCTTACTTAAATGTAATTCATTTACATGTATGTGTGAATTTGGTTTAATATTGCACTTGTTCACATATAATATTTCGTTTACATTTTTCTTTCCTATTTATGTGGTTTTTAAATTTGATCTATGCATGTATAGCAATTTATCACTGCACACACCTCACGAGAGCGTTTTAAGCCCATGTCAATGAACCTTCCCGTTCAAGACTTTGGGATTGATGTGCACGAGTCTTATTTTCAATGATGAGAACGTGTATATCTAACTCAAAGCCTTGAATTATCCTGTTTTGGACAGTCTGTGAATGTTTGATCGCAGTTAGGTGGTTATTTACTATATGTGTTTGTACAGTAAAATATAGTATAGACAGTATGTAAATTAGAGAAGATATTTCCTCCAACATTCTTTGATTCAATGGATCACCTGATCATCCATTTTTCATAAGAGGCTAGAGTCGGAGGACCAGTGCAATTTTAATAGATGTATCCGTTTGAGAGGTATATTCCTATGTCTCAATTTATTCACAGTATGACGATCTTTTATATTTCATATGTATTCATTTGAATTGTTGTCGTAGGTGCATGTGCGATCTTAAGATGAAGGTCCGCAACAAAGCACAAGTTGAGGGCTCCATTACCCAAACGTACTTTATTGAAGAGATATCGAACTTTTGTTCGATGTACTTTGACATGAAAATACGAACTCGATCCACTCAACCTCCACGTAATGATTATGGTGGAGATTCTAATGTTTCTGAATGACTCTCTATATTCAAGTGTCCCGGATGAGCATTCGGATATTCTTCTACTCGCGCACTTGAATACAGAGAGTTGGTAGCTGCAGAGATCTACATCATCATGAATTGCACAGAACTAGACCCTTACATGAGTAAGCTCTCAACACTAATGTCTTTATGTATGTACCTCATTTGTTTGCAAATCGCAAAACTTAGAGGTTGTGTTGTATTTTCATTGCAGAGAGTTTAACTCAGTCATACTGCAACAGAATCTACGTCTGACTGACGTGCAAGTTGAAAAGGAACTAGAGAAGTCTTTTGCTACTTAGTTAACATATCGAGTAAGTGTCTAAATATTTAGATGCATAAGTGTTATGTTCTTATGCATAAGTTGTTCATAGTTATCATCCTCTGTCCCTTTTTTTAATAATACATTGAACAAGGCTTTATTATTGATTCAAGAGTACAAGAGATCAGTTATAGGCCCTTGAAGATTGTACGTGTCTATCCAGGCTACATTGTGAATGGATATCGATTTCACACGAGAGATTCTGGACAGAATAAGTCTACGATAAACAGTGGTGTATGTGTGAAGGGAAGTACCAACAATGAATATGAAGTAGACTATTATGGCATTCTTGAAGAAGTCATTGAACTGCAATTTTTGGGATAAGACAACCATGTATTTATCTTCAAGTGTCATTTGTTCGATCCAACCTCTATTCGTAATGACACAACATATGGGATCGTCGATGTCAAGCATAAGTCCAAGTTGAGTACGTATGAGCCATTCATTCTGGCGGCACAAGCCCAACAAGTTTATTATTCGAACTATTCGTCCATCAAATTGAGAGATTGGTTGGCTACTTGTAGAATGAAAACAAGGCTATTCCCTGAGTATGAGCTTCTCTTAGTTGATATAGAGCTCGAAGATGTTAATGACAATTTTTTCCAATCAGATCAGAGTGACGCACGATAGTTCACTCCTTCTATGCAGTTCAATGTAGATGATATAAATGAACCAATTTGCTTATATAAGGATAACGAATAGGAAGAAGGTGACCCAATGCCCTTGACGATCATGTTGTTGAGCGGGAGGTGGAGTCTGATGAGGAGGAAGAGTGGACTGATGATGAGAACGAAGAGGATGACGAAGATGACGCTGAATTAGACATATCTTCAGCATCTGATGATAATATAGATAATATTATAAAATTTTGTAAGAACTGAGTGATGTTGACAATTATATGTTATTAAATAGAAACTTCAAATTTGAGTGCTGATGTTTTGTTATATCTTTATTGTTCTCAATAAAGATACAGTGTGTGGAGGACATAGTGGGAGGGGATCCATCTCGTCTGGTGCACCCTCTACTTCTGTAGGTCGAGGGTCTACGCCGATAGGTATATATGTGCTCAACTCAATTCTTTTAGTTTACTGTGTATATTAACCTTAATTTTCTAACATGCATAAAATCGATGCAGGGTCCGCCTCCCCGATTACGCCGGTTGTCCCAACGACAGGTATATATATATGTACCCAAACACAAAACTGTCTATATTACTATTCATATTAACTTTATATTTTCTTACGTGCATATAATTTTGCTGGGTCCGCCTCCCCGATTACGCCAGTTGTCCCGGCGACAAGTATATAAATATGTACCCAAACACAAAACTCTCTATTTATTGTTCATATTAACTTTATATTTTCTAACGTGCATCTAATTATGCAGGGTCCACATCACGCCAGTAGTGTCACCTGTATCATCCCATTCAGCAGTAGGTACATGCATTTTCCATACTATAGTACGTTTCTTGTCTTCCAATTTTTTTTAATGATAGTGTATTTAATATTTTCAATAGAGGTAGAGAGCCATCATCCAGTGGCGGAGGAGGTGGCTCAGCCAGTTGGACGCCAACCATGCTAGATTTATGGGTAAATTTGATCACTTCAAACTTACTATATTTGTTATTCATGTTATATAGTTCATGTAGAAAATTAATGTGCAATTGGAGGGGGAAGATAGATCCAGGATTTGCTTCCTGCTATATTACATCGTTGCTGCATGCACACGTTCTAGGACCAGTAGACTCATCGAAAGAGTTCCCCCTGTTCGTCCGGGATCTATTATTTGACATGTTAATGGTATTATTATTTTTTACTGATTTGAAGTCATTTCTTTAATTACTATCTCTCTCTGTTAGTACACAAAGTTGAGTAATTTTATTTCTGAATAGCGGAGGTACATGTTCACAAGACCAGAGGATCTCCCTCGAGCATGAGTCATTTGGGAGTCTACTGCCCAGACTAATTTCAGAAAGTCGATGTGGGAGGCTCGGGACAAGGCAGCGAAGATCACAGCAGCCAGGATCTTACGGCTTCGATGGATTACGGCCCGGTGTGGATGAGGAGGGACTATTAGGAGTCCCTTTGTCATCGTTGGGCTACTGGACCATGGTAGGAGAGGTCACAGGCGGCTAAATGCAATCAGGTAACTCATCTGGAAAAGAATGTGTATACTAGTGGGTCAGTATCTTATACGACCTATAGCCAGAAATCGGTAAGCATATTAAATTTCAATTGCTTAATACATTAATTATTATTGTGAAACTAACTATTTTTCTTGAATTGTAAGCGTCACGAGCTCGAGCGTGCCCCTACATTTCGCGAGTTATTTGATCGGACTTCTAAGCGGAAGGGGACGAATGACTATGTCAGTGAGAGTGCTCGCACGATTGCCGTAAGTCAAAATATAATTTTTGAATTCAATTTAGATATTAAAAAAATATGGTTTGAATAATGCAATTTTAATTTGTTCTGCAGGAGACCTATGACAGGACGATGGTGGATCGCTATGTAGAGGGCACTCCCCAGCCAGACTTGGATCTGGAGGCCTGGGTCAACGCAGTGGGAGGGCCGAGGAAGGGCCGAGTGTATGGATTTGGGGACAGCTTGGATACTACTCCAGTGTTGTCCTTATATGCGTGTTCAGTCGCTCCTCCGACCTACGCGAGTTTATCTGCTGCACTTTGGCACCATGGTTGAGCAGCTGGTGGTTGCCATCCGAGGAGCAGGCACCTCATAGCAAGCCCCTCAGGTTAGTATTACTATTAATTTCATATAGTTTGAATGAAATGAAACCACTAATATAAACTGTTAAAACACACAAACCACTAATCTTAAAAAAAACCCAAATGACGGAATCCTAATTGGATTCCGATTTTGGGTTCGACACTCAACCATTAATCTTAAAAAAAACTAAATGAAAAGAATGAGAACACACAACCCGAGGGTCCAAAATCATAAATAGGGATCCAATCGCCATGTCGTTCACTCCGACACGATCGGGTGGGTGAGAGTGACGTGTGGGAACTGACAGAATCCTAATCGGATTCTCGATTTGGGTTCAGCGCTCAAATCACTAATCGAAAAAAATCCTTAATGAAAAGGATCAGAACACACAGCCCGAGGGTCCAAAATCAGAAATAGAGATCCGATCGGCATGCCATTCACTTCGACACGACCGGGTGGGTGAGAGTGACATGTGAGAACTAACAGAATTCTATTCAGATTCCGGTTTGGGTTCGGCGCTCAAACCACTAATCTTAAAAAAACCTAAGTGTAAATGATCAGAACATGCAACTTGGGGGGTCCATAATCAGAAATAGGGATTTGATCGACGTGCCGTTTGGTCTAATATGACTGGGTGGGTGAGAATGATGTGTGGGAACTGACGGAATCGTAATCGGATTCCCGGTTTGGGTTCGGTGCTCAAATCACTAATCTAAAAAAAACCTAAATGAAAAGGATGAGAACACACAACCTGGTCATCCAAAATAAAAAATAGGGATCTGATTGGTGTGCCATTCACTCCGACACGACCGGGTGGGTGAGAGTGATGTGTGGGAATTGACGGAATCCTAATCGGATTCCCGATTTGGGTTCGGCGCTCAAATCACTAATCTAAAAAATACCTAAATGAAAAGGATCAGAAAAAGCAACCCAGAGGTCCAAAATCAGAAATAGGGATCCGATCGGCTTGTCATTTTCTCCGACATGACCGGATGGGTGAGAGTGACGTGTGAGAACTAACGGAATCCTAATTGGATTCCCGGTTTGGGTTCGGCGCTCAAATCACTAATCTAAAAAAAACCTAAATGAAATGGATCAGAGCACGCAACCCGAGGGGTCCAAAATCAGAAATAGAGATCTGATCGGCGTGCCGTTCGCTCCGACACAACCAGGTGGGTGAGAGTGACGTGTGAGAACTGACAGAATTCTATTCGGATTTCCGGTTTAGGTTTGGCGCTCAAACCACTAATCATAAAAAAATCAAGTGTAAAGGATCAGAAATATGATGATCAGTCCATCCCCATATAATATTAATTATTATATATTTTTTGGTGATTAACAAAACTCAAGTAAAGTATGATCTAACAAGTTTTTATGAAGCTTAAGCATGGAAACAAATCAGGCTAGAATCAGCAAATAAGTAAGTATTACTTAGCATCTGAAAGTACAAAGCATGTAATTTCTCAAAGTACACATCGACTTCCTATGTGTTATAACGATTTCATTAGAGTCATAACGATTTCCACTACTATCAATTTCATTTTCACAAGGATTTTATAAACTATCATACTGATTTCAGTTTTATAACGATTTCATTAGTGTTGCATCGATTTTGATCTCACAACGATTCGTCAAGTGAGCATAACGATTTGCTCTCGCAACGATTCACTAAGTGAGCATAACGACTTCAATCTCACAATCATTCGTCAAGTGAGCATAACGATTTGCTCTCACAATAATTCACTGAGTGAGCATAATGACTTCGATCTTACAACGATTCGTCAAGTGAGCATAACGATTTGCTCTCACAACAATTCACTGAGTGAGCATAACGATTTCGATCTCACAATAATTCATCAAGTGAGCATAACGATTTGCTCTCACAACGATTCACTAAGTGAGCATAACGATTTTGATCTTCACAACGATTCGATAAGTTCCACATCGATTTGGTCTTCATAACGATTCGATAAGTTCCACAACGACTTGGTCTATGTAACGACTCGATAAGTGAAACAACGATTTGGTTATAACGACTTGCTTATACTGTCATAACGATTTATCTCTACAATGATTTAGTTATGATTGTATAACGATTTGTATTCACATCGATTTGTTTATACATGTGCAACGATTTACATACACATCGACTCATTCACATAACGATTTCATAAGTCATACTCATAACGATTTCATGAGTTATAACGGCTTGATACTTAAACATATTTCAAATATTTTGAAAGTCAAAAATCTTCCCTCGCTTTTCTCCGATATCCATGCATTTATTATGACTGAACATGTCACTGCACAATGCATGCACAGACATCTTCTATTCCTATGCTTATATTAGAAACATCTTTATGGAAAATAATTGATATTTCTATTTTGATGTATATTCATTCTGATGTTGACTGACAACAAGAGACAACATAGTTGTCTATCATTTAGCATTTATTGTGTGCAGGTCTCTGACGGCACAAGCGTTTACAATGTTAGACAAAATGGAAGATGAAGATATCGAGAAAGATCTTCTCTTTACATGCGTGGAACGTAAAGAACCGTTGACTGGAAGCTCTACAATACCATGCAGTCTAACGTATACCAGAGCATAGAGACAACAGTTAAATCAACAGTTACTTTCTCAAGAGAAGATTTAAATACAAGATTCAAGACTCTCGGAAGACTACTTTTGAGTAAGATCTTTTGAAACGATCAATAGATAGAGAAGCGTTCAAGCCAAACAATCTTAGAAGAAGAAGAGCCTCTATCCATTCCAATCCACATAGCTCTTGGTCTTGTGTTCTTGTCAAAATCTTAGAGAGCCCTTTTGAGTTCTGAGAGACTTCGCTTTTGTAGAATCCTTCTCTCTCAGTCTATGCCTCAGATCTGATACTTGTTGTAAATCAGGTCTAGGGGCACTTCACCTTTATTCTCATTCCTGTGAAGTTCCTCTTCTAGGGTGAAGAGAGGACATGTTGAAATAGGTGGTTTTATTCCCTTCGTGTTGAAGGAAGACCTAGGTTCCATGGTGTTGTTTTCCTCTTCAGGTAAAGAAGAGAAGGGCAGCTGCGGCTGGATGTGTAAGTGTCCTTGAGGGGGACTGTACCCTTGGGTAGTGGAATCCTAGTTGTTGCTCAGGGACTGACATAGGACTCCTATGGAGAGGAGGTCCAAACTAGGATAAAGTCCTTGTGTAGTGTGGTTGCTTGTTTTTGATTGATGTTTTATTTATTACTAACACTAACAGTCAAACGTGGTGTTTTGTGTGAACATTTTTGTTGACAAGTTTAGATAATCATAGTTTACGAATCCCATTCACCCCCCCCCCCCCCCTTTCTGGGCTTGCTAGCTGGGCAACAAGTGGTATCAGAGCAAGTATCTTCGACAAAGAAAATCTAACGATCTGAAGAGAAAAGATCAATGGCAGCTCAAGGGCATTTCGAGGGTCAGACCGTCAACAGACCACCACTGTTTGATGGTGAAGATTATACCTACTGGAGAACACGAATAGAATTTTTCCTTCAAGGGCTCGATTATCCGATTTGGTCTATCATAGAAGAAGGAGATTTTCTGGTTACAAATGAGAAAGACAGATGGACAGAAGATGATAAGAAGAAGATCTCTCTCAACTGCAAGGCTAAGAGCATATTGTGTTGTGCTCTTAGTAAGAAGGAGTTCAACAGAATTTCAGCCTGCAAATCCGCCATGGAGATGTGGGAAAAATTGAGAATCACCTATGAAGGCACGAATAAAGTAAAAGAGACAAGAATAGATATTTTGTTGACATAGTACGAGAGGTTCCAGATGCAGCCAGGAGAAACAATCACACAAATGTACAGCAGATTTACAGACATCACAAACGGATTGGCTGGTCTTGGAAAGAACTATGAAATGGGAGATATGGTAAGAAAAATTCTAAGATCTCTACCAGCCTCGTGGACTCTGAAAGTAACAGCTATCGAAGAAGCAAATGATCTAAAAAGAATGTCACTGGAGAAACTCATTGGGTCCCTAACAGCCCATGAGATCAACATGGAGAGGTTGGGAGAGTCGTCAAGCAAAAAGAAAAACACCAATGCTCTCAAAGCTGGAGAAGACACATCAGAAGAAGTTTTAGATGACAAGGAAAGTATGGGGAGTAGTGAAGATGAAGAAGATCTCCTCTCCAGAAGACTGCAAAGGATTCTTGCGAAAAAGAAGTCCAGTCTGGAAGGAGACACTTCAAGAAAAATAAAGATTTTAAGAAGCCAGAAGGTAAAAACTCAAAGAAAGCTGAGCCCATCTGCTATGAGTGCAAAAAGCCTGGACATATCAAAGCAGAATGTCCGAAGCTAAAGAAGACTGAAGTCAGAAAGAAAGACAGCTCCAGAAGGCTCAGAAGATACAAAAAGAAAGCCATGGCAGCAGCTTAGGATAACAGCAGCGAATCAGATAGTGAGTCGAGCTCAAGCGAAGAGGAAGAAGAAAAGGCCAACCTGGCCTTCATGGCAAACGTTGATGATAAGGTATCCTCTGACTCATCTTTTTCATCATGCAATGAATCTGAATCCGATAGTTTAGAAGATGCATTTAACGAACTATATAGTAAATATAAAGATGTGTGTAAACTGTTAAAAGTAGCAAGAAAAACATGCTGGTTTAGAAAGCATAATTCTGATTTAAAATCTGAAAATGAGCAATTAGAAAAACAGTTACTGAACTTAAAAGGAGAAATGAATTAGTGTGTGAGGATTTGAAAAATAAAAATGAACAAATAGCACGACTAGAAACTAGGAAACAGTAGTAAACTAAATCAATCAAGAATAACACACTAACAAAAGAAAATGAAAAATTATCAAGCACACTAGAAAAGATTACAAATGGAAAAACAACATTAATACTAAAGGGAACTAGAAGGTCAGGAAAGAAGAAATATGGCTTAGGATACCCCTTCCTGATAATGAAGAAGTCATAGTATATCCTAAGATATATCTAACACCCAGTTTGTAGCTGAACAGATACTGCATACAAGTCTAATCTTAAATATATTCCAACTGAAAAAATGAGTAAAACATTTTGTTGTAGCCATTGTAACAACTAGGTCACATTAAAATAACTTGTCCAACCAAACATATGAAATGGATAATTAAACGAAAAAATGATGATACTAACCAACCAGGACCTCAAAAGAACTTGGGTACCTAAAGCTTAGTGTTTCCATTACAGGGAAGCCTTCAAGCATCTAAGTGGTACCTGGACAGTGGATTCTCAAGGCATATGTCAGGCAACAGGAAGTTGTTCTCTCACCTTGAAGCTAAAGAACGCACAGTAACATATGGTGACAAAGGTAAAGGAATAGTGATAGATTGCGATCAGTTGGCAGTCAAAGAAAAATCATTATTGAAGATGTACTTTGTGTAAAAGGACTCAAGCACAATCTTATAGCATCAGCCAGCTCTGTGACAAAGGGCATCAGATTAAGTTTCAAGAATCAAAGTGTAGTATCATGAAATGGTGCAGTTGTGTTTGAAGCCAACAGGGAAAAGAATTTGTATGTGCTCTATTAGAAGAATTGAAAGATCAAGATGTATGTTCTGGCAGCAAATAAAGAGCAGTCAAAGAACTTTGGCACAGAAGATTGGGCCATTGTAGCTTGGATGGAATTAGAAAGCTAATCAAGAGAAATCTAGTGGAAGGACTGCCCAAAGTAAGTACAAAAGTGGAAGGCATCTATGGGCCGTGTGCAAAAGGAAAGCACACTAAATCATCCTTCAAGTCAAAGACAGTGGTAACAACTTCAAAATCACTGGAATTACTACTTATGGACCTATTTGGATCAATGAGAACCACAAGTCTTGGAGGAAAGAACTTTGGATTCGTATAGTGGATGACTATTCCAGATTTACATGGGTATCTTTCTTGAGCATAAGGATGACACATTTGTTGATAGCTTTGTTAGTTCAGCAAAAAAGTTCAGAAAGATAAGAAGTATAGCATTGTCAGTATTCGATCAGATCATGGAGGAGAGTTTCAAAATGAGAAATTTGCAAAGTTCTGTGATGATCAAGGAATAGAACATAATTTCTCAGCACCAAGGACACCACAACAAAATAGAGTTGCTGAGAAAGAACAAAACATTATTGGATATGGCAAGAACAATGCTGTCAGAGTATAACTTACCAAGATATTTTGGGCCGAAGCCATCAACACATCGTGCTATATAATCAACAGAGTGATGATCAGGCCAATTCTAAAGAAGACTGCATATGAGCTATTCAAGCAGAAGAACCAAGGATCAGTCACTTCAGAACCTTCAGATGTCCTTGCTTCATCCACAATAATGGAAAAAGGGACCTTGGTAAGCTAGACTCAAAATCAAATGAAGGTATATTCATGGGGTATTCTTCTAAACCCAAAGGATATAGAGTATTTAATAAGAAAAGTTTATTAATTGAACAATCAGTACATGTTATCTTTGATGAAACTAACCCTTCCTTGAGAAAGGAAGTAGATAGTGACGTTGATGATATAGATGAATTGTCCAAGAAGTTAAAGAACACATCCATCGAGGACAAGGAAGATCCACCCTTAGAAGATCTACAACAAGAAGATACATCACATGGTAATCTTCCAAAGGAATGGAGATATAAGAAGATCACCCACTGGATAACATTATTGGAGATCCATCAGCTGGCGTAAGAACCAGAGGTAACGTAATTCCTTGTGATTACTTAGCTTTTGAATCGCAAATAGAGCCTAAGACAGTCAATGAAGTATTGTTTGATGAATCTTGGATATTAGCCATGCAAGATGAACTTAATCAGTTCAAGAGAAACCAAGTATGGTCCCTTGTTCCAAGACCATCAGATCATCCTGTGATTGGCACCAAATGGGTGTTCAGGAACAAATTGAATAAAGCTGGTGTGAACATAAGAAACAAAGCCAGACTGGTAGCTCAAGGCTATTCCCAAGAGGAAGACATAGATTTCGATGAAACCTATGCACCAGTGGCTAGACTTGAGGCAATTAGGATTTTACTTGCTTATGCATCTGCATTGGGTTTAAAACTCTTTCAAATGGATGTTAAATCAACATTTCTAAATGGTTATATAAAGGAGAAAGTTTATGTAAAACACCTCCCGGTTTGAAGATATTGATTTTCCAAATCATGTTTTCAAGTTGCTTAAAGCATTGTATAGATTAAAGCAAGCACCTAGAGCTTGGTATGAAACTCAGTGCATTTTTTATTGAATCATGGTTTTATCATGGGTCAAGTAGATAGTACTTTACTTGTTAAGTCTAAAATCAAACATGTATTGCTTGTACAAATTTATGTAGATGATATAATATTTGGTTCTACTGACGAATCTCTTTGCAAGTATTTTGAGAGGCTTATGCAGGGAGAGTTTGAAATGAGCATGATGGGGGAGCTGAACTACTTCCTCGGATTGCAAATCAAGCAAGAAAATGAAGGAACACACATTTGTCAAGCAAAGTACACAAAAGAATTATTGAAGAAATTGAAGTTTGAAAATGCCAAGCCACTGTCAAGACCTATGAGCACATCTACAAGGCTAGACAGTGACAAGGATGGTAAGAAAGTAGACCAAAATCTCTATAGAGGTATGATAGGTTCATTACTTTATTTGACAGCAAGTAGACCTGATATATTATTTAGTGTATGCATGTGTGCTAGGTATTAGGCAGACCCTAGAGAGTCTCATTTAATTAGTGTCAAATGGATTTTTAGATATTTAGCTAGAACCTATGATCTAGGATTATGGTATCCAAAATCATGTGAGATAAACTTAGTAAGATACTCTGATGCTGACTACGCTGGATGCAAGGTAGATAGAAAAAGCACCAGTGGATGTTGTCAATTTCTTGCAAGATGTCTGATTTCGTGGTCCTCAAAGAAACAAAATTCAGTAGCACTGTCAACAGCTGAAGCTGAGTACGTGGTTGTTGGAAGCTGTTGTACACAAACTCTTATGGTTAAACAGCAACTTGAGGATTATGGACTACATATCAAGACAATTCTCTTGTTGTGTGACAACATCGGTGCAATTAATCTCACCAAGAATCCAGTTCAGCACTCAAGGACAAAGCATATAAAGGTTAGATATCATTTTTTCGTGATCATGTAGCCAATGGTAAATATAGATATTTCCTTTATTGATACTCAAAATCAGTTAGTAGATATCTTCACAAAGGCCTTACCTGAAGAGAAATTTATGTCTCTTAGAAGGGAATTAGGCATGTGTAATTTGTGATAGATTTATCTGTATATAACTGAAATACTAATTAATTCGGAATAATAATTATTCTCTCCCCTAAATTTGAGCAAAATCCTTAAAGATTGCGTGCATCATAAATATCTGTGACGGTTCGTTAATTTAAAAGTATTTATTCATCTCAAATCTGTCTCTTTTCTGTCGTTTTCCGCATTTATGGCATCATCTCCTCAAAAGTCAATTTATCTTTATCTGATAAAATTCGAAATCTATGCCATATCGATTGACCTACCGCTCTCATCTCTTTCAACTTGCCTGAGACGATAAGCTCTATCGACTCCGACATCGACTCTGTGCGATTTCAAAGCTTCCATCTCTTCCCGCGAAAAATTTCTTGAGCGCTTTTGCTCCAATCTCTTCACGACCTCCCAGAACCCTCTCTTGCTCAAAACCATGGCTGTTTTTGAAGTTTCCGGCACCATCAGGGGCTATGGGGCTGCTTTCCTCACCACAGAGCAGCAGGAAAGGTTTACTTCAGTGAAGATGAAGATGTGCAGAAATAAGGCCATTGATATTGCTGATCTGGAGAAGAATGGGACGCACAGCATCGTTGCAGCTATGCAAAGAATGAAGTGGACCAAGTTAGCAATGCTTTCAGAGGCAAGTAATCCGGACCTAATTAAAGCATTCTATGTTTGCTGAAGTAGAGGCGATGGGTCCTTGACATCCTCCGTCAAAGGAATCCAAGTTAGCATCACCTATGATCTGTTGGAGTTCTGTTTGGTGTTTCTACAACCGGTCATAGTGGGGTAACACCGTTGATGTTCAGGTTAGGGGTTTTGGGATATTTGGTCCCGAGTACAGCTGAAGGATGGAAAAATTGATATAAACCAGTTGAATGCTTTCAATAGATTATTGCATTTCATTGTTTGTCAGATCTTGGTTCCCCAGAGTGCCACCTTCTCCACCTGTACTAAGGTGGACTCCGATATGATGTTCTGGGCCATCCAGAACCAGAGTATTAACATGGCAGAGATTATTTTAGAGAGAATGAAGTTTGCAAATGCTCAGATTTGGGACAAGAAAAGCAAATTGAATGTGTCCCTCCCATATGCTCACCTACTGACCAAGATATTCCAGCACTAAGGGATTAATTTGACTGGGGCAATTTCTGAGAAGATGGGTCAAGCCATTCGAAGTAGGAACTTAAAGAAGAGTGGATTCTCTCTTATGGTTGGAGTTTGAACCAAAACTTCAGCAGCAGAGGGTGAAGCCATCATTGGCGAGGCCCAAGAAGTTCAAGCTCCTGAAGTAGCAGGAGAGGTAGCAGAACCAACAGTAGCACCAGCAACTCAATTTCAGGAGGAAGTTTTCAACGGAGAAATGCCAGTAGTCCAAGAAGAACATCTAGCAGTTTTTCCAGTTGTTCAAGAGGAAGTCAGGGTAGAGATTCCAATAGTACAAGGAGAACAAGCAGCAACAGCAGCAGATGTTTAGGAAATTACAGTAGAAGTCAACAATGAAGCACCTATGGTCAGCTTAAGCAGGATTGAGGACATTCCTCCAGAACACATTGAGCCCGTTGGGCAAATTGCAGAAGTTGTCACCCCCACTTCAGTTGTGGCATCAATCCTTACAAGTGTGCTGGATTCTATCACTAGCACTCAGGGGGAGCAAGAACGAGTTGCTGAGGAAGTTGTTTCAGAAGTTGTGGCATCAGACCACAATGAAGATGTTGGCATGGTGGAAGCTCCCATTCAGGGGGAGTCAGCAGAAGTCGTTCCTGCAGTTGTGGCATCAGGCCACAGTGAAAAAGTTTCCATGATTGATGCTCCTGTTGAGGGGGAGCAATCAGTTGAAATGAATGCCGAAATTCAGGGGGAGCCTGCAATTGGTCCCCAAACTCACATTGATAATTCATTCGAAGAGGGCATGACAGCTAGCTCTTCAGACTCAGATGAAGAGGAAGTCAATGTTGATAATGTGGAGCCCATGGCTAGGGAAAGTGACAATGGAAAAGAGGTAGCTCCTGAGATCCCTCTCCTCACCAGGAAGCCACATCAGAGGCAGAGGACGAAGAAATTGAAGCTAAATCTGAAGCCTATTATTGCAAGATTGGATGAGGAAGGAAAAATACTTTGCTCTGTGGCATCTGATATTCCTCCATTTTATGAGCCAGAGCGCTGCAGCTACCGAAATGGGTGGTTAAAAATGTGTTGAGATGGATGAAGAATGAAATGGGAAGCAGAAGGCTATCTTGTCCAATATTTCAAATGTGGTAAAAAGCACAATCATCGGCATGCCCTCCTACTCCCTCAATTCTTTAAGAGTCAAGACCCAGTCAAGTAGAGGAAGATGTTCGGCCATCAGGGCCAAGGCTAGCAGATGAAGTGGTTCGGCCAACAGGGCGAAATTCTGAAGAGACTGCAGGGCCATCAAGGCCAGAGGTTGTTGTTGAAGATCGGCCATCAGAGCCAGCTGAGGATGTGTCTGGGCCACCCGAGCTAGTGGATTCAGAGATTGTACCTGTCAGAGCAGAAGAAAAGGCTATAGCCCCTGAGCCCCCCAGTTCTTCTCCTCTTCCAACTCCGCCCCTCCTTTTCCACCATCATCCTCCACAGCACTACCAGCCCCTACCACTTTCAAACAACCCGTTCTAAGAATATTCTTTCCTCTCCTACCCCATTTGCTTCCCAGCCTCATCTCCTGCCTCCTCAACTCATATTCCTCCACCTCCTCCTTCTTTTGAGGTTCCTCCAGCCTCCTATCAGCTGGAGCCTCCTCTTCTGGTCCTTCTCTGTGGACCACTGATGTTCCTCCCTCCACTACACTTCACTCCTTCCTCATCCTCCTACTCCTCCCTCCTTTATTTATATTATTCCGGAGAGTGCTCAAATTGATGCCCCCTTCCTCAGGGCCATAAAAGATGAATTTGAAGAAGCCATTCTTCGTTCAGTTTTGAAAGTTAGTACTCATGTTCATAAGATAGGCTCTTCTAGCCCTGTCCCCAAGAAAAGAAGACTAACTTCCACTCATTCTGTTTCTTCTGAATCTTGTTATCCACCCCTTTGGTTTTTTCTTACAGAAGATAATTAAAACAAACCGTTGTATAAAGAATTTCTTTAGAAAACTGATTTTGCCACTATCTTAGGTCTTCCACACCTCAACCTCTTAGACCATCTTAATATCATTCTCCCTTTCTCTTCTCTATAAAAATCAGAAAAATCCAAAAAAAAAGTTGTGGCTGAAGCCAAAACTAAAGAGCAATGTGCTCAGGGCCACAAGACCTTGTACAATAAGTTCTTGAATGCCAAGTCATCCAAGTTTCCTCCCCGGGATCACTCCTTGACACTCTCAGAATGGTTCCTAATTCTTCACAAGGACACCTGGGCTCCTTTTGTCCAAAAGGAGATCAAGATGATCAGGTATTTTCAAATGTTCAATGACTATCGTTATCTCAACAATTTACCTGATGTTCAGCTTGGCCAATTCCGGCAAGCTATTTATAATCTTGGTTCCCATGATGCTCATACCGACGCCATCAGGGTTGATTTTGCCACTTTAAAGTTACCCGAGGTGGTCTTTCTCCCACCTCTTCATTCTCTGATCATGGACTCCGATGTGGGCTCCATCATCTTTGAGTGTTTTGCTAGAGTCATGGGGAGAATTCATGTGTAGAAGCGTAAGCTGGTCGCATTCAATCGATTCCTGTTCCGAGAATACCATCAGGGCCACTTAAATGCAGATGTTCTCGCCCCTCTCTTGTCAGAATGTGAGCGGTTATCTGCAACTGAGTGGGCCAGTCTCTATCCAGTTTCTGCTCAACAACTTGTAGATCTGAATGCTTCTCAACTCAAAATCAAGAAGCCTCCTGTTTCAGCTGCTGAATTTCTAGACATGAACTCCATTCACCTTGTTCGAGACCTATTTGCAACATGGGTTGAGAGATACAAGGTTTATATAGCCATGAGACTAGAACTGAAGCAAGAAGAAGATTTCTTATCCCATCTCCATTGATCATTTTCTCTCCTGCACCAGCTTTGGGAAAACCAGTCACTACAAACTTTCCTTTGACAGCGACCGCTATGCTCAGTTCTTAGAAGAGCAGAAGGTCCTCTCTCTCCAGAGATGGCTCCTGTCAGGGGGCCTTTCCTACTCTATTGCTTGTGGGGTCTTTCTGCAGTATTTTGAAGAGCAGGAACTTAAGGCTTAGGAGGTTGTTTCTCACCATGCCTCTCTTTTGTCTCCTACTTTCTATCTCCGTGTACCCTCACAAGAGGAATACAAATACCTACCTTTGCACTCATATTGATCATTTCTCTCTTTCCTTGTCTCAAAATAGTTTCTTTTTGCTTAATGACAAAAAGGGGGAGAAAACTAAACATTCTGAAATATATATCAATAATTATTTTTTTTTAGAAATTCTTATAGCTTATTTCAGCACATGTTATATCTTGTCATCACCAAAAAGGGGGAGATTGATGATCAGTCCATCCCCATATAATATTAATTACTATTATATTTTGGTGATTAACAAAACTCAAGTAATGTATGATTCATAAGTTTTTATGATGCTTAAGCACAAGAAACAAATCAGGCTGGAATCAGCAATAAGTAAGCATTACTTAGCATCTGAAACTACAGAGCATGTAATTTCTCTAAGTACACATCGACTTCCTATGTGTTATAACGATTTCATTAGAGTCATAACAATTTCCACTACTATCAATTTCATTTTCACAAGGATTTATAAGTATCATAGTGATTTCGTTTTATAACGTTTTCATAAGTGTTGCATCGATTTCGATCTCACAACGATTCGTCAAGTGAGCATAACGATTTACTATCACAACGATTCACTGAGTGAGCATAACGACTTCGATCTCACAATGATTCGTCAAGTGAGCATAACGATTTTCTCTCACAATGATTCACTGAGTGAGCATAACGATTTCGATCTCACAACGATTTGTCAAGTGAGCATAACGATTTACTCTCACAACGATTCACTAAGTGAGCATAACGATTTCGATCTTCACAACGATTCGATAAGTTCCACATTGATTTGGTCTTCATAACGATTCAATAAGTTCCATAATCACTTGGTCTGTGTAACGACTCGGTAAGTGAAACAACGATTTGGTTATAATGACTTGCTTATACTCTCATAACGATTTGTCTCTACAACGATTTGGTTATGATTGTATAACGATTTATATTCACATCGATTTGTTTATACATGTGCAACGATTTACATAAACATAGACTCATTCAAATAACGATTTCATAAGTCATACTCACAATGATTTCATGAGTTATAACAACTTCATATTTAAACATATTTCAAATATTTTGAAAAGCCAAAAATTGTCCCTCACTTTTCTCTGATATCCATGCATTTATTATGACTGAACATGTCACTGCACAATGCATGCACATACATCTTCTATTCCTATGCTTATATTAGAAACATCTTTATGGAAAACAAATTGATATTTCTATTTTGATGTATATTCGATCTAACGTTGACTGACAACAAGAGACAGCATAGCTGTCTATCATTTAGCATTTATTGTGTGCAGGTCTCTGACAACACAACCGTTTACAATGTTGGGCAAAATGGAAGATGAAGGATATCGAGAAAAATCTTCTCTTCGCATGCATGGAACGTAAAGAACCGTTGACTGGAAGCTCTTTAATAGCATGTAGTCTAACCTATACCAGAGCATAGAGACAACGGATATATCAACGGTTACTTCCTCAAGAGAAGATATAAATACAAGATTCAAGACTCTTAGAAGACTACTTTTGAGCAAGATCTTTTGAATCGATCAACTTGATAGAGAAGTGTTCAAGCCAAACAGTCTTAGAAGAAGAAGAGCCTCTGTCCATTCCAATCCATATAGCTCTTGCTCTTGTGTTCTTGTCAAAATCTTTAGAGAGCCCTTTTGAGTTCTGAGAGACTTCGCTTTTGTAGAATCCTTATCTCTCAGTCTCAGCCTCAGATCTGATACTTATTGTAAATCAGGTCTAGGGGCACTTCGCCTTTATTCTCATTCCTGTGAAGTTCCTCTTCTGGGGTGAAGAGAGGGCCTGTTGAAACATGTTTTATTCCCTTCGTGTTGAAGGAAGACCTGGGTTCCAGAGTGTTGTTTTCCTCTTCAGGTAAAGAAGAGAAGGCCAGCTGCGGTTGGATGTGTAAGTGTCCTTGAGGGGGACTGTACCCTTGGGTAGTGGAATCCTGAGTTGTTGCTCAAGGACTGGACGTAGGACTCCTGTGGACAGGAGGTCCGAACTAGGATAAAATCCTTGTGTAGTGTGGTTGCTTGTTTGTGATTGTTGTTTTATTTATTACTAACACTAACAGTCAAACGTGGTGTTTTGTGTGAACATTTTTGTTGATAGGTTTAGATAATCATAGTTTACGAATCCCATTAACTCCCCCCCCCCCCCCCCTCTGGGCTTGTGATAGCTGGAACAAAATATTTTCTAATTAAACTTAGTGAATATTTATATGTTTTAAATCTAATTTTTTGAAATTAATGTTTGTATATTATTTTTTTATGTTTCTAATATTTATTTATTTTAATATAGGATCCTCCACCCTGACGATCATGAGGCAGGAGAGCGGACTGATCAGATCATCTTTCTTGAATTTTATTTCTTATTATTGTGTATGTTTCATATTTATTGTGATGGATGATTTTATGTTATTGTTATTTATTGTGGATGTTTGTAATGAATATATTTCAGTAGGTTTTTTAATTTATCATTGTTATTTAATTATATTTTAAAAACACTAAGAAGACTATTTTCGATGGATTTTTCAATGGACGTTATCATAGGAAATAACATCGACACACAAACTGGGCCGACGGATTATATGCGTCGGTAAAACCGTCGGATTTTCCGATGGTTTACCGACGAATGTTTCCATCAGAACCTACCTACTACCGACGGTTATTTCCGTTTGCAAATCTGTTGAAAGTTCCGACGGATTTTCTAACTGAATTATCCGTCGGAATTTACCGACGGATTTATGTCGTCGGTAAATTGGTTGGAATCTTTATTTTTCTGACGGATGTTTTCAACGAATATTTCTATCAGAAATACCGACAGATTTCCGATTGATTTTTTTTCCGTCGGTAATTTCTGACATTTTTTTTCTAACAGACGCTTTCCGACGGTCGTTCGCCAGAAAGTTGTCAGAAGACGTGTTTTTCGACGGAATCATTCCATCGGAAAAACATCTTTCTTTTGTTGTGAATCTACCTTTGCATGGCATCTTAGTGACTATAGTTTCTCACATAGATCTTAGATTCACTTCTAATTTTTGGGGGAGTTTTCAACGAACAGTTGGCATAGAATTAAGATACAGTTTATCTTATCATCCACAAGTAGATGGGTACACAGAAAGGACAATTTACACAATAGAAGATATGTTAAGAGCATGTTGTATGGTTTGGGGAGGTACTTGGGAGCACCATCTGGGAATTGTTGAGTTTTGCTTATAACAACATTTACCACTCAAGTATTAGGATGACACCGTATGATTATTGCATGGAAGACCCTATAGAACACTATTGAATTAGCATGAGGTAGACAAGAGATAAGTTATGAGGCCAGAATTAGTGCAACAGTGTGTAGAAATGGTGAAGTTTATCAAAGAGAATCTGCAAGCAGTTCATAGTAGGCAGAAAAGTTATGCAGATGCCCAGAGAAGGCCATTACAATTTGAAGTTGGGGAATATGTATTTTTGAACAGGCTCGTATATGGACTTTTTGGTAGGAGAATATTAACATTTTGAGAACTGATGCTAGCGATCAGTTCACTACAATTTCTGTTGCTTCTAATTTTTTCAAAACCTTCTACCTCACAGTGGTCCATGCTAGCTGCTATGTGAATGAGAGAAGAAAGCTTTGGGATTACATAATAGATTTCTCCACTGCTTATTCCGAACCTTGGCTGATTGGTGGTGATTTCAACAGTTACCTGGGCCTACATGAGAAGAGAGGTGGCAAGAGGAATCTCTCTAGATCGGTCATGGATTTCCAAGCCTGTGTATCTGCTGCAGGGATTGAGGATGCTGGATACACTATGAGTAAATTTACTTGGTTCAACTAGCAGGATCGCAATGGCATTTGGATTAGAATTGATAGGCTTTTTTTCAACGCCGAATGGGAAATCTCCTGTCCTGCGGTTCATGTCCAACATCTGGAAAGAGCTTGTAGTGGCCATAGTCCCCTCCTTATCTCCAGCACTGCTGAAACCAAAAAAGGGCCATCCAGGTTCATCATCCAACACGTGGTGCTCTCATGAGAGTTTTATGGGGGACTCGGCTGCAGCTTGGAGGATGGCTCCGACTTCCACTTATCCCATGCTCAACATGACATACAAGCTCAAACATATGAAGACTTTTTACAGAAGATGGAACAAGGACACGTTTGGTAACGTCTCCCTGAATGTTCAGCAAGCTGAAACCTTCTATGCTACTGCTCAAAAGAACCTTGATGAGGATCCAACTTCAGAAAACCACACAGCTTTCCTGCTAGCCAAGGACAAACTGGACAATGTTCTATCTCAGGAAGAAAAGCTTTGGCGCCAGAAATCTAGAATCAAATGGTTGAGTGACGGGGACAAAAACACCAAATTTTTTCATGTATATGCTCTCACCCAAAGGAGAAAGTCACTGATCTCCAAACTCTACAATCAGGATGGCACACCCGTGGAGGGAGATGACAACATTGCTGCCATGTTTGTGGATCACTTTTCAGAAGCCTTCACATCAGCCCCCCACCATGTCAGTGCAGAAATTCTCCAACACATACCGTCACTGCTGAATGATGATGACAACAACATGCTGTGCAATGTGCCCACGCCCGATGAAATTAAACAGGTGGTGTTCAGCATGGACCCCGACAGCGCCCCGGGACCCGATGGGTTTTTCGGGCATTTTTTTCAGGTCTGTTGGAACATCATTAAAAAGGATATCACTGATGTAGTCCAAGCTTTTTTCTGCGGTCATAATCTTCCCACTGCTCTCACCTCTTCTTTGATTACCCTCATACCTAAGGTGGACACTTCTAAGAATTGCTCTGACTTCAGGCCTATAAGCCTGTCAAACTTCTTGTATAAAATCATATCCGGAATCATTTTCGACAGACTCGGTAAGCTACTGCCCTCCTTGATTTCTGAAGAGCAGGGAGCCTTTACCAAGGGAAGGAACATAGCTGAAAATATCCTCCTCACCAAGGAACTCCTCCAGACCCTTGGAAGATAGTGCAGTGGGGGTAATATGATCATCAAGCTTGATATGGCCAAAGCCTATGACAGAATGGAATGGGATTTCCTCTATGCAGTCCTCAAAAGATTTGGTTTCTCCATCCAAGTCATCTCCATCATCGAACTGCTCATATCCAACTGCTGGTTCTCAATCCTTTACAACGGTAAGACTCATGGCTTCTTTAAATCATCTAGAGGGCTGCGGCAAGGATACCCAGTGGCTCCTGCAATCTTTATTCTCGCCGAGGAAGCACTTAGCAGGGGACTCAAAAACTTGTTCCAGCATAGCAGTGGAGCATGGTATCAATCTAATGCCCGGTGTCTAGCGATATCTCACCTACTTTTTGCGGATGACACAATTATATTTTCTAATGCTTCTGTGAGACACTTGAGGAGACTAATGACTTTCCTCAAGACCTATGAGGAAGCCTCGGGCCAGCTTATTAACAAGCACAAAAGTTCCTTCTATGTCCCCAACAGTGCCACTGACAGTTTCATTAAGAAAATCAGTAAGACAACAGGCTTTGTCAGAACCAAACTTCCAATAAAATATCTGGGAGTCTCCATCTACACAGGCCGCCAGAAATCTGCACACTTCGCCAACATAATCTCCAAGACCGTAAGCAAGCTGCAAGGGTGGAAAAAAAAATTTCTATCCATGGGAGGAAGACTTATCCTTATACAACACATCCTATCCGCCATCCCAATTTACACTATGAATGCTTTGCCCATCCCGACCATTGTAGTGAGGGCCTTTTACCGAATCCTTGCTAATTTTTTCTGGGGTTCTTATGAAGGCTCCCCGAAAAGACATTGGAAAAGCTGGAAGGACATTGCACAACCGAAGGAAAGCGGAGGTCTCGGCGTTCTGGACATGCATCACATGTAGATAGCTTTCAGAACTAAAATGTTATGGCGGGCATTATCCACCAACTCCTTATGGGCCAAATTCTTCATAGGGAAGCATTTATTTAAATGTCATCATTCCGAAGCACAATTTCCACTCATGCTTGCAGCAGATAGGAAACTTTGGAAGTAGCTAGTTCAGCTGATCCAAAACAACCACAGGATCATATCCAGGGACACCAACTCGACTGGCTATTTCTAGTTTGATATTTGGATGGGAGATGCACCTCTCAAATCATACGTACCTGAAGATAAATGGCAGGACATGCCTGACAAGTTATGCACCATCCAGCAGGTCCTTAGGAACCCAGGGAGTACCCACCTACAGGATGCCCTCATGGACTGCCCGAGATATCTGCTAGAGCAATTTCTGACCACCAACAGTCCAAATGATATGTGGATCTGGTGCTCAAACTCAAATGGCAAGTTCACCACGAAGTCTGTCTGGTTACTCCTCCAACCTGAAACCTCCCAGAAATGGAAGGCCTTGTGGTATCCTTATATCCCCCTCAAATGGTCTATCTTTTTGTGGAGGATGGTTCAGAATCTCATTCCAGTCGATGGGATAGTCCAAGAAAAGGGCATACCACTATGCTTCAAATGCTCCTGTTGTGCTAACAACAATCAACAAGAGAACTCGTTGCACCTGTTCTTTAACAGTAACATAGCTATTCAAGTGTGGGAAGAATTATCTAATCTTTTGTAGCTTAACAACATGGAAATTACTGATGTGGCTGCTGGTGTGACCTCTTTTCTAACACACCCAGACCTCCGCACCGCTGCTGGGCGTCTCAAACGCTACACCTTCATGGCAGTCCAATGGGAAATCCGGTGCAGCCAGAACAGGTCGAGGTTTCAAGGCAAGGACATGTCGGCCAAACATATCATCAGCATAAGTATGCTTTCCATCCGTGCCATATGTGTATCCGCCAATTTCCAAAAGATTCCACAGTCATGGTTAGCTGCCCTTCGCCAGCCCCAAAGTGGAAATGAAAATCTGAATGTCATAATACCCAAGGATGTAAGATGGCTCACCCCCCCTCGGGGGAGATTAAAGCTGAATGTTGACGGTGCTTTTAATATGAAGTCGGGTGAAGCTGGAGGAGGTGGCATCCTTAGAGACTACAATGGTGACCTGTGCTGTGCCTTCGCCAACCCCTACCATGATCTGAAATCCAGTCTTGCTTCTGAGGCTCTCGCATTCAGGGATAGCCTTCGGATGTGCTGCAGAAAGGGTGTCCATGAGGTGCAGGTGGAGACTGATTCCCTTAATATTATGCACATTATCACCAAGAAACTCACCTGCCCATGGGACCTTTCCTTCATTTTGCATGTGATAACTGTCATTACGACCCAGGTCAAGGTTGAGATCACTCATATACCAAGGGAGGGCAACAAGGTGGCGGACTGCCTAGCTAGATTTGCATCTTCCTGTGCTCACTACACTTCCTGGGACTACTGGGCCGATCTCCCCATCACTGTTAAGGACCCCTACCATCATGATAAGGCAAGGTGTCCAGCCATGAGCCCCACGTCCTTTTTGTACTCCTCCCCACCCCTTTCTTCCTCATATATTTAATGAAAACATCCTTAGCCTCTCCTTTTGGTTCGGCTAGACTGAAAAAAAATATATGTATTTTTGAATGTATCACTCACTGAAGGCGTATTGAGATTAAAAAAAAAGGGAAAGTTAAGTCAAAGATATGTTGTTCCATTCGGATTTTAGAAAAGATTAGTGAGGCAGCTTATAGGTTAGAACTTCTACATGATTTCACAGATACTCACGATGTATTCCATGTGTCAATGCAAAGAATATATTTACGCGACCCTTCATACATTGTCAGTGTAACCAGAGACGATTTAAAGGCAGGCTTATCTATGCCAAAAATATATCTAGTGCAGATAGTGGGCCGACGAGTGCAGAAATTAAGGAATAAATAGATTGAGTTAGTGACAGTTAGATGGGAAACAGGCAAGGAGGAGAATACAATTGGGTCTAGCTAAGGAAATGCAGAAAACATATCCATACTTGTTTGAATAAGAATTAATTTTGGTTAAATAGTTGTTATATCTTATGTTTAGTTATGTATTTTCCTCTATGGGTTGCCTTTAAATTTTGAGGATGAAATTTCTTTTTAGGTGGCAATAATGTAGTGTTTGGGAACTCCAGATTTTCAATTATCATGTTTATGTGATTGTTGAGCTAGTGTATGGCTAATGGATTGTGTTTTTACGCTTCTGTAGCTTGTACATGTGTGTCAGGCTAGAATTTATGGTGCAATTTGTGATTTGGTACTTTGCTTAAATACAAAGTGGCCTAGGGAGGCGCATTTAGAATATGACTAGGATCCTAAGCGCATCTTCAAAATCGATTATTTTCGATGTTTTACTATATGCATGACACATGGCGCACCCTGGGTTGACGTGTGGCATTAAGTTCAAGAACGCACCTGCTTGATCTTCAGAACACATCACTCGACTCAGGTGCATTTCAATTTTAGATGGTTTTAAGTGCTATTTTGCCATGTAAACTAAGCAGAATCCCTAGCTCAGTCAGAGGAGGTTTGCCATAGCAATTTGAGGTGATCTCATCGATTTTTGGTAGATTTTGTTAGATTTTGGTGCAAGGAAGGCAATGGGGTAGTGGGAAAGCTTCTACAACCCTTGTTCTTCACATAGGTAGGGTGTTTCTCCTTTTCCCCATGATTTACTTGCGTTCTTCCTCTCATATGCTACCAAGAATAGGTCATTAGATTCATTTTAACAGTACTTAATGGTGAGAAATAGGTTGTTCATGCTAGGTTTCCCATTAAATAGATTGGAATCATATAAAATGATAGTTTCATGTGATTTGACCCATGTTTAAGTATTTCAAGGTGTTTTAAAGCATGCTCTGATGAGTTTGGAATGTTTGAAAAGTGTACAGTAGGTTGAAATAGTAGGAAATGATGAATTTCTATAGTTTTGGGGTGAAATCGTATGCACTGTGCGTTCTATGTGAGAACACGGCCGGTGTAATTATTGGTAGGTTCGGATCATAGTATTGTGTGGCCCATTAGTTGTGTTTGTGTATGTATATGTGCTTATACAAGTTGGCATGGCTTGGTGGTAGGCTGGAGGGTTGGAAATTCCAGCCCAAACAGACCTCTGTCGGGTTCATCAAGAACGTGACCAACACAGATGTTGCGTTTCTTATATGAACGCGACCACCAAGTCCGTCGTGATTTAGGACCACCTTCAGCGAGTGCGTCTGCATGCGCACCGCGTTGTTGTCCAGCTAGCAAGCCCAGTGGGGGGTGAATGGGATATTTAAAATTTTGATCACCTTAAAATCTATCCACAAAAAAATTTACACAAAACACACTTCAATGACTGTTAGTGTTAGTAAAGATAAGATAGCAAACACAAGGCAATCAAACACACGACACAAGAATTATCCTGGTTCGGATCTCCTCTCCACAGGAGTCCTACGTCCAGTCCTTGAGCAACACCTCAAGATTTCACTACCCAAGGGTACAGTCCCCCTTAAGGACACTTACACACCCAGCCGCAGCTGGTCTTCTCTTTATAGCCCGAAGAGGAATTACAACACCCTGGAAACCCCCAGGTCTTCCTTCTACACGAAGGGAAATAAGCACCCTGGAAACCCCCAAGTCTTCCTTCAACACGAAGGGAACAAACACAAAAGGTGTTCAGGAAGACAAGCCCCTAGATCAAGCTAACAGGACAATGCTTGATCCGAAGCGAATACTGAGAGGAAGAAAATGAGCAGTAATGAACTCTCTCAGTACACAAAAAAATGCTCTCTCTCTATATGATCGACACTCGATGCAGAGTGCTAAGAGCTAGACAAGCAGAGGAGTGAAGCTTTTTTCTTTCAGATGCTCGCAGAAAGCTTGTAACAGAGTGTCAGTATGTTTTGTTTCTTTTTGGGGCTTCAATCTTCTATATATGTCTTTCATTTGAAAATTGAACGTTGAAGTGTCCGTTATCTCTAAGCTTTTGTTTACGTTAGACTGCATGGCACTGTAGAGCTTTCAGTCAATAGTCGTTAGCTTTCCATGCACGCAAAGAGAGAGAGAATCCTCTTTGATATCCTTCGGCTTCTATTGTGTCCAACGTTGTATCGAGATGTGCTATCAGAGACCTGCACGCATTAAAGGCTTAAACAATGGACAGCTAAGATGTCTCTCGGTGTCAGTCAACGTTAAGAATGATTTTATACCGAAATGGAAATTCCATTCTATTCTTCTAAAAATATGTTTACAGTATAAGCATGAAAATAGAATATATCATTTTCATGCAGTGCAGTGATATGATCACTCATAATAAATGCATGGATAAAAGCGAGGGAAGACTTTGACTTTTCAAACTATCTGAGAATGGGTTTGAATATCAAGTCGTTATACATCATGAATTGATATGATCATGACTTATGAAATCATTGTGTTGATGAGTCATTATTCATGTGAATCGTTATACATTCATAAGCAAATCAATGTACACACAAATCGTTATGCATTAATAACCAAATCGTTGTGGAGACAAATCGTTATGATACTATTAGCAAATCGTTATGGACAAATCGTTATAACAAAATCGTTATGAGCAAATCGTTTTTTCACTTGTCGAGTCGTTATGGTGAACCATTCGTTGTTTAATGTATCGAATCGTTACGGTGACCAAGTCGTTATGTAACTTAATGAATCGTTACAGTGACTGAGTCATTGTGTAACTTATCGAATTGTTATGAGACTTAATGAGTCGTTGTGAAACCAAAATCGTTGTGAGAGCAAATCGTTGTTCTCACTTAAGAAATTGTTGCGATAACCAAATCGTTATGAGCTAGGAATCGATGTGCACACTTATCGAATCATTACGAGAGCAAATCATTGTGATCTTTTAGCGAATCGTTATGAGAGGCAAATCGTAGCGATCTTTTAGCGAATCGTTATGAGAGGCAAATCGTTGCGATCTCTTAGCGAATCGTTATGAGAGGCTCAAATCCTTGCGTTCTCTTAGCAAATCGTTATGAGAGGCAAATCGTTGTGATCTCTTAACGAATCGTTATGAGATATACTTCGATAGAATAGCGATGACTTATGAAATCGTTATAGAACCAAAATCGATGTGAATGAGGAAATCGTTATGATTCTAAGGAAATCGTTATAACAACTAGAGAGTCAATGTGTACTTAGAAAATTATATGCCATGAACTTTAAATTTCTAGTATGAAGAATACTTACTAGTTTAGCTTGTTTTTCTTTGTTAGATTTCCTGTGCTCAAATCTCATAGAAAATATGTTAGAAATGCACATTGTCTTAGTTTTGTTAAACACCAAAATAGATATGTAATTCATTTAAATTACATGGGGAAAATCTGATCATCAATCTCCCCCTTTTTGGTGATGACAAAACATAGCAATAATCAAAGATAAATAAATTTAAGTAAGATTGCGGAATTAACATGAGAGATGTAATTTAGAAATACTATATTTCTCCCCTTTTTGTCATTAAGCAAAAAGATGCACTAGTCGACAAAGAAGAAAGGATAAAAGATGGATGAGAGATCACAAAAGTATATTTGATTAATCTTGAGGGGTACATGGAGGTAGAAAGTAGGAGAGAGAAGGGAGGCATGTCGCTGAATAATGCGTAAAGCCTTGCATTCCTGCTCCTCAAAATGGATCTGAAAGACCCCAAAAGCAATAGAATAGGATGATCCCATGTCAGGAAGCATTCTCTTGATGTAAAGTTGGCGCTAATCTTCTAGAAAATTAGCATAGTCATCTTTGCCAAGAGATTCTTTGAAGGAAATGAAAGAGCCAAAGCTGGCAAACCGAAGACATTGGTTGATCTTCACAGGGTAGTGGATCTGATGCTGCAGAAGATCTTTCTTCAAAGCTATAAAAAGCTTGTACCACTCGACCCACTGATCATAAGGCTCTTTAACCAGATTGATGGAATTTAGGTCCAAGAAGGCTTCAGCTGTGAGAGTAGGCTTGCCAGCCTTACACAAGGAGCTGTTCAAGGCTTCCAACTGAAGGGCTGACTGGTTGTAGTGCTTTTCCCAGTCCGTGGGAGAAAGCCTTTCACATTCTGATAGTAGAGGGGCAAGAACTTCAAAGGAGATATGGCCTAGATGAAATTCTCTGAAGATGAATCTTTGGAAGGAGGGAAGACGACCCTGTTGAGCTGAGATCCTTCCCATGACACGAGCGAATCTCTCAAAAATGACAGGACCAACTGAGGAGTCCATGACCAAGGAGTGCAGCTTAGGAAGAAACACAGTGTCTGGAATTTGTAGGGTAGTGAAATCCACTTTGAAGGAGCAATTGACTGGATTTTCAGTTTTTAACGAAGCAACGGCTCCCTGGAACTGACCCAAGTGCACTTCAGGTAGCTTGTGAAGATACCGATAATCATTGAATAGATGGAAGTACCTGATGAGCTTCACTTCCTTTTAAATAAAAGGTGCCCAGATGGTTTTATGATGAATGACAAACCACTCAGAGAGAGTGAGTGGAGAGTCCCTGGGTGGAAACCGAGCTAACTTTTCAATAATATATTTCCTGTAGAGAGCTGAGAGCCCTTTAGCCCACTGATCTTCAGATTTGCATTCAACCATTTTGAAGATTTTGGATTGATCAGCTTTTGAGAAGTGGTTGTAGGGAAGGACAACATTGAGGTGATCAGTTAGATTTAGAAAATAAACACCAAAAATGGTGGCAAGGATACACTTTTGGAGATATTCACGATAGAGTGGTTTCCTTCGATTGTCAATAGTGAGGGAAAACCAAAGAGGAGGAAATTTAGGTTCGGTGGGAAGAGCAAGAGTAGTGGAGAGTTTCCTCTTTTTAGAGACAGGACTAGAAGAGTCAGTCCTGTGGACATGAGAGGCAACGGCTATAACTGAACGGATGGTGGTGATTTCCAACTCATCCTCAAATATATTTAGAAAGGGACCTTCGAGTTAAGCACCTTCAGGTATAAAGGTGATAAAGGAGGGAGGAGTAGGAAGATGGAGAAATGATTGATGGGTAGAAGGAGGTATGATGGATGGTCCATCTAAAGAAGGACCAGAGGAAGAGGAGGCTCCAGCTGATGATGAGGCTGGAGGGTCTTCAAGAACAGGAGGAGGTGGTGGAATGGATGTAGAGGTGGCAGGAGATGGGGAGGATTCAGAAGGAAATGGAGTTGGTGACGAAAAGGTACGAGGCAGGGGTTGTTTGAAGGTGATAGGTGCTGGAGGTGCTGTGGAGGAAGCTGGTGGTGAAGGAGGGAGGGGCTAGAGTTGCAAGAGGAGAAGGATCAGGGGCATCTGGAGCGACAACTGGCTCTTCCACTCTTGGAATCTCACCCTCGGAGACAACTGGCCCTGTTGGCCCAGAAACATCCTCTATTGGCCTTGACGGCCCAGACTTCACAGCTTCAACCTGATCCTGCATTGCAGTTGCTACCTTGTCAACACCCTGTGGCCCGAATGGCCCTGCTGGCTCTTCTAAAATTTACCCTGATGGCCCAACATCTTGTTGCCTGGCCTCAGAAGGCCCAGAACTTCGGACTGGTACTGCAGGAGAAGGAGAGGAGGGGCATTTGAGGACTGCGCCCTGACCAAATCTCCAAGTGCGGTTATAGATTCCTTGATACTTATGAGCTCACTTCGCACCCATCTCACTGCATTTCTCACCATTCCCATTTCCTTAGCTGAAGTACTTTGGCTTATGAAAATTGACTGAATATCTAAATTCACAGAGCACAGAATCTTTCCTTGCTCATCCAGTCTTTTGATAACAGGCTTCATAATTATCTTCAGCTTCTTCTTCTTTTGATGCGGCCGCCAGGTAAGGAGAGGAGTTCCCTGAGCCATTTCTTTTCTCTTGACTTCTCTTGCCCTTGCAACGGGCTCCACAGAGTCATCACTGTTATCTGAGGCACTTTCAACAATGCCTTCTCTGAACTGATCAACATTGGGGACATTAGCTGTGTGCTCCCCCTGAGAAGCTACTTGCTCTTCAACAATTTTCTCTTCTTGAATAGGAGTGGTTACTCCTTGCACATCTTCAATCACAATCTCCTACTCCCCCTGAATGGGAGCTTCCTCCATTACCACAACTGCAGTGTGGCTTGATGCCACAACTTCTTCGTCAGGAGCAACCTCTGGCATACTTTGAGTGCTTGGAATGGAGTCTAGCACTCTTCTGAGGACTGACCCTACCATAGTAGTTGGAGGGGCAATCACTTGCAATTGCTCGATAGGTTCAAGGTGCTCAGGAGGAATATCCTCTATTCTGCTGCCTGCTGCTTCTTCTGCTAGTTCTGCTATGGCTGGTGCTTCTGCCTTGGTATCTACTTGCTCATTTGCCTCTTCCTAAACTGTTGTTGCTGCTACTGCTTGTTGGACCTCTTGGGCTTCGCCGATGATGGCTTCACCCTCAGCCACTGAAGTCTTGGTCCAAACATCATTAACCAATGAGAAACCACTTTTCTTCAGATTCCTACTGCGAATTGCTTGCCCCATCTTTTCTGACACTGCTCTAGATAAATTTACTCTAAAATGTTGTAATACTCTAGTTAGCAGGTGGGCATAAAGTAGAGAAACATTCAATTTACTTTTCTTATCCCAGACCTGAGCATGAGCAAACTTCATTCGCTCCAAGATAACCTCTGCCATGTCTATATCCTGGTTCTGGATAGCCCAGAACATCATGTCTGAATCTGCCTTTGTACAAGTTGAGCAAGTAGCACTTCTGGGGACCAGAATCTGACAAACTATAAAGTGCAGGAGGCGGTTGAAGGTGTTCATCTGGCTGATATCCAACTTTCCATCCTTAGGCTTAAACCCGGGACTAATAATCCCTAATCCCTTAGCCTGGGTGTCCACAGTGTGAACCCCACTGTGACCGGTGGTGCAAACTCCAAATAGAGACTCCAAAAGAGCATATGTGATTCTAATCTGGGTTCACTTGATAGATGATGTCAAGGACCCGTCTTCCTCAGTCTTCAGGCACACAGAAAGCTTTGATGAGGTCTGGGTAGCTTACCTCTAATAGAGTTGCTATCTTTGACCACTTCATCTTTTCCATTGCTGCAATAACACTGCCCATTCCATTCTTCTGCAAATCTGCAACATCTACAGCCGAAAACACCAGAAGAGGCCATGGAATTGAATGGGAAAAGTTTCTGGATGATTGGAAGGAGAGGTGAAGCAGAAACCCTCAAGAAATTTCTCGTGGGAAGGAGTTGGAAGCTTGAAATCGTAGAGAGTCAATGCCGGAGTCGATAGGGTATCGCCTCAGGCAGATAGAGGGAGATGAATGTGGTATGTGAATCGTTGCCACACAGATTTCGGGATATAAGAATAAGGATAAAGTGACTTTTCGAAATCTGAGGCGCCATAAAGACAAAAAATGACAAACTGACTAGTTCGCGAGAAATAAAACCTTATTAAATAACGAACCGTCAAGGATATTTAGAAAACAGGCAATATTTTGGAATTTTGCTTAAATTCATGGAGGAAAAGTTATTGATATTCTGAAAATTAATATTTCAGTTTTTATACAGATAAATCTCTCACAATTTGCACATGCCTAGTTCCCTTCTAAGAGATGTAAACCTCTCTTCAGGTTAGGCCTTTGTGAAGACATCTGCTAACTGATTATTAGTATCAATGAAAGAAATATATATGTTACCATTTGCTACATGATCACGGATGAAATGATATCTAACCTCAATGTGTTTAGTTCTTGAGTGCTGAACTGGATTTTTGGTTAGATTTATTGCACTTGTGTTGTCGCATAATAGTGGAATGGTCTTGATCTAGAGTCCATAATCCTCAAGTTGTTGCTTAATTCACAGAAGTTGTGTACAGCAACTTCCAGCAATCACGTACTCAGCTTCAGCTGTACACAGTGCCACTGAATTTTGTTTCTTTGAAGACCACGAGATCAGACATCCTGCAAGAAATTGACAACATCCACTGGTGCTTTTCCTATCTACCTTGCAACCAGCATAGTCAGCATCAGAATAACCTACTAAATTGATTTCACATGACTTTGGATACCATAAACCTAAATCATGGGTTTTTGCTAAATATCTAAAAAGTCTTTTGACACTAATTAAATGGGATTCTTTAGGGTCTGCCTGATACCTAGCACACATGCAAACACTGAATAATATATCAGGTCTATTTGCTGTTAAATAAAGCAAAGAACCTATCATACCTCTATAAAGCTTCTGATCTACTTTCTTACCATCTTTATCACTGTCTAATCTTGTTGATGTACTCATTGGTGTTGATAGTGGCTTCGCATTTTCAAAACCGAATTCCTTTAGCAGCTCTTTTGTGTATTTGGCTTGACAAATATGTGAGCCTTCTTTTCCCTGTTTGATTTGCAATCTGAGGAAGTAGTTAAGCTCCCCCATCATGCTCATTTCAAATTCTCCCTACATTAGAATCTCAAAATACTTGCAAAGAGATTCATCAGTAGATTCAAATATTATGTCATCAACATATATTTGAACAAGTAACACATTTTGGAGTTTAGACTTAGTGAATAGTGTGCTATCTACTTTTCCTCTAATAAAACCATGATCTAATAGAAATGCACTTAATCGTTCATACCATGCTCTAGGTGCTTGTTTTAAACCATATAGAGCTTTATGCAATTTAAATACATGATCCGGAGAATCCATGTCCTCAAAACCAGACAGTTGTTCCACATAAACTTCTTCTTTTATAAAACCATTTAAAAATACTGATTTCACATCCATTTGAAAGAGTTTTAAGTTTAATGCAGATGCATAAGCAAGTAAAATTCTAATAGCCTTAAGTCTAGCTACTGGTGCATAGGTTTCATCGAAATCTATGCCTTCCTCTTGGGAATAGCCTTGAGCTACCAGTCTGGCCTTGTTTCTTATGATCACACCAGCTTCATCCAATTTGTTTCTGAACACCCATTTGGTGCCAATCACTGGATGATCTGATGGTCTAGGAACAAGTGACCACACATGGTTTCTCTTGAACTGATTCAGTTCATCTTGTATGGCTAAAATCCAAGATTCATCAGTGAGAGTTTCATTGACTGTCCTAGGCACTATTTGTGAAACAAAAGCTAGATAATCGCAGGGGATTACATTACCTTTTGTCCTTACCCCAATAGATGGATCACCAATGATGTTTTCTGGTGGATGATCTTTCTTATGTCTCCATTCTTTTGGAAGATTATCATGGGTTTTATCCTTTTGTTGTAGGTCTTCCAAAGGTGGATCTTCCTTATGCTCGATAGATGATTTCTTTAATTTCTTGGACAATTCATCTGTATCATCAATTTCACTATCGACTTCCTTTCTCAAGGAAGGGTTACTTTCATCAAAAATAATGTGTACTGATTGTTCAATTAATAAGGTACGCTTATTAAATACTCTATATCCCTTAGGTTTATGTGCATACCCCATAAAGATACCTTCATCTGATTTAGCATCTAACTTACCGAGGTCTCTTTTGTCGTTGTTGTGGATGAAACATGACATCCAAAAGTCCTGAAATGACTGATCTTCGTCTTCTTCTCTTTGTATAGCTCATATGAAGTCTTCTTCAAGATTGGCCTGATCATTACTCGGTTGACGATATAACATGCTGTGTTAACTGCTTCGGCCCAGAAATACCTTGGCAGATCATATTCTGACAGCATTGTCCTTGCCATATCCAGTAGAGTTTTGTTCTTTCTTTCAGTAACTCCATTTTGCTGAGGCGTCCTTGGTGCTGAAAAATTGTGTTCTATGCCTTGATCATCACAAAACTTAGCAAATCTTTCATTCTGGAATTCTCCTCCTTGGTCCGATCGAATGCTGATAATACTATACTTCTTATCCTTCTGTAGCTTCTTGTTGAAGCTTACAAAACTGTCAAAAGTATCATCTTTGTGTTCTAGAAAAGAAACTCATGTGAACTTGGAGTAATCATCTATTATAAGAAACACAAAATTCTTTTCTCCAAGACTTGTGGTTCTCATTGGCCCAAATAAATTCATATGTAAGATTTCTAAGGGTTTTGAGGTTGTTACCACAGTCTTTGACTTGAAGGATGACTTGGTGTGCTTTCCTTTTGCACATGGCCCACAAACACCATCCATTCTTGTACTAACTTTGGGTAGGTCTTCCACCAAACTTCTCTTGATCAACTTTCTCATGTCATCTAGACTGCAGTGGCCCAATCTTCTGTGCCACAGTTCAGTTGACTGCTCTTTGCTTGTGGCCAGACAGATATCCTAATCTTTTAGTTCTTCTAGGTAAAGTACGTACATGTTCTTTTCTCTGTTGGCTTCAAAAATGACTGCACCATCTTTCATAATGCTGCACTTCGACTCTTGAAATCTGATTTGATGTCCTTTGTCGCACAGCTTGTTGTGTGTGGAAGGATTATCTAGAGGGGGGGTGAATAGAGAATCCTCAGAATTTTTAGCACAAATTAGAAATTAAGAATCTGATTTCAATTTAGTGAGTTAGATGCTCAAACACACAAAGCAAGATTAACACAACCACAAGAGAACAAGGAATTTTAAGGTGGTTTGACTCCAATAAGGAGACCTACATCCATCCCTCACCAAATCAGTGAGGTACCCCTATCAGAAACTCTGATAGAAATTCTCAAACAACTGCTAATTCACAGCTTCTACACAACCGCTGCCTTACAACTTGAAAGCTCAGCTGATACACAACTTCGATAACCCGTTGATTCACAGCTTCACCTGACTTGATCCAATCACAATTCGTGAGTGATCAATCTAATCTGCTTCACCAAGAAGTAGATAGCAGACAATTCAAACACTCAGAAGAAAGTTTAAAATAATGAAAAGGAAAATTGCTGGAATATATGGCAATTTCATCAAACTCCCTGGTCTGGATCTGAATTCGCATGCATCTCTCCAAGATTTTAGAATCATCTTCCCATTTGATGAATTCTTTTGGAAATCTACCACAATGAATTCGCCGAAATCAAGAATGAGGGAGATTTCCGATCCTCTGTTCTTGAAGGCTCAACATCCGCTTCTTGAAGCTTCAGATCTTGCTTGAATCAGCATCGCTTTCATCAGATCATAGCTCCAATTTGAAATTGCGTCGAAGTGCTGCTACAGAACATCTGATCTCCTCCTTTCTACTCTGCTCAGCTCCTCTTCCTTCACCGTAATGCACGAATTCACTTTTCTCCTTGAATTGGAGCTCTTTTTACCTGATTGTGCGAGATTCTGTGTCGTGGGCCCCTCAACCGATTCACCCAAAAATGGAGAAATCTTTTTGCCGCCAAGAATCAGTGACTTCTAGAACATCTGATGTGGACAGAGAATATCCCATGTGGTGGGCTTTGGATCACGTGCCTGCTTGATGACCTTTGCATTCTGAGAAAATTCTAAGTGTCCTAGTGTCGACACTGCCAGACTCTAGTGTCGACGCACTAACATCAATTCAAAGAAAAACACTCTTTTCTGATTTCTTAAACAAATGACAAACCTGAGATCTCCATGATATCTGCTTGAACTTCCTTCTGAGTTGATCTGATAAACTGTTAGCATCGACCTCATGCACAGCTAGTGTCGACCATAGCTTCGATTTTCTTCAAAGTGAATTCTACCCCTACTTAGTGTCGACCTTATCACCACATAGTGTCGACAGGATTAGAGTTTCACCTTCTTGGAATAAACTGAAGACAACTCTGGTGCTGACATACTCTCTGAGTAGTGTAGGTTTGACTTGATCTCAACCTTTCACATCAACATCTATAGTCCTCTAGTGTCGACCTATGTTCCGGGTAGTGTTGACCTTATCGGACAATTTCTCATTGTTCTTTAATCCAGTTGAGTTATACCTAAAAAATAATTGATATATGTCAACTATCTTCTCATTTTATATTTTAATATGACATCATCAAAACCAGGACACAACACAGCTGGCTGATACTGATAAGGTTGTGCTTTAGTCCTTTGACGTATAACACATCTTCAATAATTGTTTTGCCTTTGCTGCCTACTGATCCACTGCCTATCACAGTCCTTGAGCATGAGAAAATAGCTTCCTATTTCCTGACATGTGCCTTGAGCATCCACTGTCTAAATACCATTTTGATGCTCGAAGGTTTACCTGCAATGAAAACACTAAGCTTTAGGTACCCAAGTTCTTTTGGGTCTTGGTTGGTTAGTATCATCATTTTTCCTTCTGATTTCCTTAGTTGGACATGTCATTTTGATGTGATCTAACTTGTTACAATGGCTACAACATGATATTCTAGTTATCTTTTCATTTGGAATGTATTTAAGATCTGATTTATATGTTGTATCTTGTTCAGGTACAAATTTAGGAGTTGGATATGTTTTAGGGTACACTATTGTTTCCTCATTATCAGGAGGAGTATAACCTAACCCATGTTTCTTTTTACTTGACCGTCTAGCTCCCTTTAGTATTAGTGATGGTTTTCCATTTGTGAATTTATCTAATGTACTTAATAGCTTTTCATTTTCTTCAGTTAGTGTGTTAATCACCTTTTTAAGTTCATCTGGAGTTTCCTGTTTTTCTAGTTTAACTATCTGTTCATTTTTATTTTTTAAATCTTCACATAACATATTGTTTCTTCTTTTTAGTTCCGTAATTTGTTTTTCAATTTGCTCATTTTCAGATTTCAAATCTGAGTTAGTATTTTCTAAACATGCGATGTTTTTCTTACTTATTTTTAGTAATTTACATACTTCTTTGTATTTACAATATAGTTCATTAAAAGCTTCTTCCAAATTATCAGAATCTGATTCATTGCATGAAGAAAATGATGAGTCTGATGTTACCTTGTCTTCGATGTTGGCCATGAATGCCAGGTTTGCCTCTTCTTCTTCTTCATTGCTTGAGCTTGACTCGCTGTCCGAGTCGCTACTGTTGTTCCAAGCTGCTGCCATAGCTTTCTTCTGATACCTTCTGAATTTCTTGGAACTATCTTTCTTTCTGAATTCAGCTTTCTTGAGTTTCGGACATTCTGCCTTGATATGTCCTGGCTTCTTGCATTCGTAGCAGATTGGTTCATTTTTCTTTGTATCTTTGACTTCAGACCTTTTGAAGTCTCTCCCTTTCTTGAAGTATCTTTTACTGGACTGATATTTCTTTTTCTTAGCTAATATTCTCTGTAATCTTTTGGACAACATTGCTTCTTCATCTTCACCGATGTTCATGCTTTCTTGGTTGTATGAGCCTTATTCTGATTCGTCTTCTTCTGCCTTGAGTGCGTTGGAGTGCTTCTTTCTGCTAGAAGATTCTCCCAACCTTTCCATATTTATTTCATGGGCTATGAGGGACCCAATGAGCTTCTCTAGTGACATTATCTTCAAGTCATTAGCCTCCTCTATCGCTGTAACCTTTGGAGTCCACGAGGCAGGTAGAGATCTGAGTATTTTCCTTACCATGTCTCCCATCTGATAAGTCTTACCCAGACTAGCTAACCCATTAGTGATTTTAGTGAATCTGCTGTATATCTAAGTAATGGATTCTCCTTGCTGCATTTGGAACCTTTCGTACTGTGTTACCAGAATGTCTATTCTGGTTTCTTTAACCTTGTCAGTACCTTCATATGTGATCCTTAGCTTCTCCCACATTTCCATAACAGATCTGCAGGCTGATACGCGGTTGAACTCTTTCTTGCTAAGAGCACAACATAGGATACTCTTGGCTTTGCAGTTCAAAGAGATCTTCTTCTTGTCATCTTCCGTCCATTTATGTAAGGCCCTTGATTTTCATCTTGCTTGCTTAAGTATATATATATATGCATATAAGTGTATACTATTGATGTATAGATTATTGTGTATAAGTATATATTTATACAAATTGTATGAATTAGTATTATTGTAATGTACATTGTATACAAGTATATATATATATATATGTATATATATATTTATGTGTGTAGTATTGTGAATTCTGCATAGTTAAAGTGAATTTTGTCGGCCAGTCGGCGTCAACATCGGCTGACGTTGACTAGGAGTAGGCGGCAATATCGATGGATGCCCACTTTGGATAGGCGACCATAGATATGGACGCCAATATCCCAGACCAGTTACGTTTCCAGATCCGGAAACGCCTCCGGAAATTTAGCCTCTTGTTTTAGAAACCCTTCCCAACGGCTCTAAGACTTACCCCTTTAGCATGTCCGACCCCCAACCCTTTATAATACCCAGTTTTCGGCCAGATCCACCCCTTTTGACTCATGGGTCAAAAACCTAGCTCTTCTATGCGAAAACCCCAACTTGAACCTGAGAGATCTGATTTCGGGAGGCTTCATCCGGTGATCTACATCGACTGGTGTCAACTCTGAACATCCGGGAACGACTCCCCACGCTGGTGTGCAGTGAAGATCAACAAGGAACCCGAAGAAGGAGGGATTTGAAGACTCTTTGGCACAGGCCGAGGAGGGCTTCTCCGGCTTGAATCGTCGTTTGTGGATTTTACAAGAGGCAAGTACCCCACTCACATCAACCCTACATGTGGTATGTCCCAAGAATTTTTCGGATTTTCCTCGTGTCCTGGAACCCCCCTTTCAAGTGATTTGTTGGCTTTCAGTCTGTGTTTGTGCAGACAGGATATTAACGGTAGGATCCCTTGCCGCTAATATCATGTGTTGACGGCATCATATACTGCCGTTAACCTATAGACGGCTACCCCATGCCGTCAAGTTCTTCAGACTGCAACAGTTTGCAAGTCTGCCCTTCTATAAGCTAATTTTTGAGTTTTTCCGCATGAGGATATACAGTAAAATTTCATATAATATGTAAATATACATGCTGGGTGTACTGTGAGTTATTGTGCATTTTTGGAAAATTTTCCCTGATTATTAGAATTCTTCGAATGTGCTACCGACAGAATTTTAATCTTGAAAAAAATATCGTTTATGAAATATGTATAGAATTTGACTGCCATGAAATTTCTGTACACTGGTTATGAGATCTGATGCATGATATAAAAATTTGAGAAATTATAATATCTGTATAGTTTATTAAATTTTCTGAACCGGAAAATAGTTAATATGTCTACTCAATGTAGAAAAGTTAAGAATTCATGCGAAACTAGTAAATTCCTATAAATGAGATAAAATTTGTACTATCAGTATTCATGTATGTAATAAATTGTGAATCCGAATAATGAAAATTATGTCAGTTTGGCTATTTTTACATTTGATAACATCACTGTTAGAATTTTCAGAAATTATGTGTAATTCAGATAAATGTAAATTTTGGTATGCATGATGGTTAAACTGTGACAAATTTCTGGTTAAATTTATGTACTAAACTGATGACAATAGTTATATAAAATTGTTTTATGTTAGATATTATTAATTAATGCATGCTAATATGATTAGTGTTTAATTCTGCAAAAATTTCAGCATGATTAGAATTGTTGTAAAACTTGATTAATACTGAAGACAGTAGTACCATGCTAGGTAATACTGAAGAATGTAAATGTACGAACATGAGATGAATGCGTAATATTTTGTATTTAGAAGTGTGTTGAAATTGAGAAAATGTATTAATGTGCCAATGGGTGACACTGCTACCTTAGAGGGCTGTGGAACTGTACTGTGGTAAAGTCCCCACGGGAAAGTTCAAAGTGTGTGATGTCCCATGGGCATTGGGATTAAATCCTGGAGGCGAACAAGTATCGCTGGTTAGGGTGGAGAGTGCTTCTCCCGGTTCTGCGCAGTAACTAAGATTAATCACTGGAATGCCTAGGTGATTGATATGTGATGTGATTAGTGTGTGTCCTTCTAAAGTGGTTTGGGCTATGTGTCACGGCATTAAGGAAAAGTGAAAATGTGTTTAAGTGAAAGAAAATGTGTAAATTGTGAACCTGTGTAAGTGAATATGTGTTCATGAAATTCTTATGAAAACATGCAAAATGATAAGATCCTTGTGAATGTGACATGATAGTAGTAAAACAGCGAGCTTTTCACTAATATAAATGTGTTAATTACGTGAAAAATTATCTTAGAATTCATGTTAATTTAGTTGTTATGAAATGTGTAAATTTATGTGTAAAATGATCAACATGTGGCATAGAAATGATTGAATGAAATCAGTTTAGCATATTGAAAGTGTAGAAAGCATGTGATAGGATTAGGTTATTGTGTATAAAACTGAATCCCATGTGTAAAGTGTGTAGAAATCATGCATAGGCTTCTATTTGAAAAACTGTCACTTCCATGCATTATGTGTAAATGACGTAGCATAAGGATATGGAGATTACTTGATGCATGTATGTTTAGTGTGCTTGGTGTTACTTGTTGAGTTCTTTTGAACTCATTCTTACTTCGGCGTACAGGTGCAGACGTTTCTACTTCTTCCGAGGAGATCGTTAGGAGCGACTCGGAGCGAGAGTAGGAGAGATTGTTGTGGATTTAGCATTGTACTTTTCCTTACTTCATAGTATGTAATAAAGACTCTGCGTAGTCTCATGTGGACAATGTATTTATTTTATTTCAATTATGAAAAGTTAGTTCTCTTTTCTTCTATACGGACTGTGAATAGAATGTGGATGATGGAATAAGATTTCTTTTCAGTTCTTTAAATTCCGTTGTCATGAGATATATTATATTTGTGTATGTTTCAGCCTATTGTACTAGTGTTGGGTAAATGTCCCACTGTGGCGATGCTTTCTATATCGACGTGGGTTGGTGGAACCGTACCGATATAAAGAGGGTCGTTACAATTTATCCTTTGCATTTGTGACTAGAAGGTCACCTTCTTCAACAATCGACCAGATTTGATAGTCAAGTCCTTGTAAGAAGAACTCCATTCTTGTCTTCCAGTATGTGTAGTCTTCACCATCGAACAGTGGTGGCCTATTAACTGATTGACCTTCGAAGTGACCTTGGGCTGCCATTTGATCTTTTCTCTTCAGATCATTGGATCTTCTTCTTTGTCGAAGAGACTAGCTCTGATACCACTTGTTGCCCAGCTAGCAAGCCCAGAGGGGGGGTGAATGGGATATTGAAAATTTTGATCACTTTAAAACCTGTCCACAAAAATGTTTACACAAAACACACTTCGATGAATATTAGTGTTAGTAAAGATAAGATAGCAAACACAAGGCAATCAAACACACGACACAAGGAATTATCCTAGTTCGGATCTCCTATCCACAGGAGTCCTACGTCCAGTCCCTGAGCAATACCTCAGGATTTCACTACCCAAGGGTACAGTCCCCCTTAAGGACACTTACACATTCAGCCACAGCTGGTCTTCTCTTTATAGCCCGAAGAGGAATTACAACACCCTGGAAACCCCCAGGTCTTCCTTCTACACGAAGGGAAACAAGCACCATGGAAACCCCCAAGTCTTCCTTCAACACGAAGGGAAAAAACACAAAAAGTGTTCAGGAAGACAAGCCCCTAGATCAAGCTAACAGCACAATGCTTGATCCGAAGGGAATACTGAGAGGAAGAAAATGAGCAATAATGAACTCTCTCAGTACACAAAAAAATGCTCTCTCTCTAAGATCTACACTCGATGCAGAGAGCTGAGAGCTAGACAAAGAGAGGAGTGAAGCTTTTTTCTTTCCGATGCTCGCAGAAAGCTTGTAAAAGATTGTCGGTATGTTCTGTTTCGTTCTAGGGCTTCAGTCTTCTACATATGTCTTTCATTTGAAAATTGAATGTTGAAGTGTCCGTTATCTCTAAGCTTTTGTTTATGTTAGACTGCATGGCACTGTAGAGCTTTCAGTCAATGGTCGTTAGCTTTCCATGCATGCAAAGAGAGAGAGAATCCTCTTTGATATCCTTCGGCTTCTATTGTGTCCAACATTGTATCGAGATGTGCTATCAGAGACCAGCACGCATTAAAGGCTTAAACGATGGACAGCTAAGCTGTCTCTCAGTGTCAGTCAACGTTAAGAAAGATTTTATACCGAAATGGAAATTCCATTCTGTTCTTCTAAAAAGATGTTTACAGTATAAGCATGAAAATAGAAGATATCGTTTGCATGCAATATAGTGATATGATCAGTCATAATAAATGCATAGATATCAGTCATATACATCATGAAATTGATATGATCATGACTTATGAAATCATTGTGTTGATGAGTCGTTATTCATGTGAATCGTTATACATTCATAAGCAAATCGATGTACACACAAATCGTTATGCATTAATAACCGAATCATTGTAGAGACAAATCGTTATGATACTATCAGCAAATCGTTATGTACAAGTCGTTATAACCAAATTATTGTGAGCAAATCGTTGTTTCACTTGTCGAGTCGATATGGTGAACGATTCGTTGTTTAATGTATCGAATCGTTGCGGCAACCAAGTCGTTATGTAACTTAATGAATCATTAAAATGACTGAGTCGTTGTGTAACTTATCGAATCGTTATAAGACTTAATGAGTCATTGTGAAATCGAAATCATTGTGAGAGCAAATCGTTGTTCTCACTTAAGAAAACGTTGCGATAACAAAATCGTTATGAGCTAGGAATCGATGTGCACACTTATAGAATCGTTACGAGAGTAAATTGTTGTGATCTTTTTGCGAATCGTTATGAGAGGAAAATCGTAGCGATCTTTTAGTGAATCGTTATGAGAGGCAAATCGTTGCGATCTCTTAGCGAATCGTTATGAGAGGCAAATCCTTGCGTTCTCTTAGCGAATCATTATGAGAGGCAAATCGTTGTGATCTCTTAGTGAATCGTTATGAGATAGACTTCAATAGAATAGCGATGAGTTATGAAATCTTTATAGAACCAAAATCGATGTGAATGAGGAAATCGTTATGATTCTAAGGAAATTGTTATAACAACTAGAGAGTCGATGTGTACTTAGAAAATTATATGCCCTGAACTTTAAATTGCTAGTATGAAGAATACTTACCAGTTTAGCTTGTTTTTCTTTGTTAGATTTCCTGTGCTCAAATCTCATAGAAAATATGTTAGAAATGCACATTGTCTTAGGTTTGTTAATCACCAAAATAGATATGTAATTCATTTAAATTACATGGGGAAAATGTAATCATCATGTGTGTCGCATGTAGGGGCGCTGGAGGTTTAATCGCGACGGCGGGGTATGTCGCGTCTTGAAATACGACGACCCGATACTTCGCAATTTAGCTTCTGTGTATTTTGGGCCTCTACCCTAGCCAAACAGTGTTGTTGCATTATTCAGCCGAGGGGAAGAGCTGTGAGAGTTTTTTGTGGATTCTTGAGGCGATTTTGGGGTATTTACTGTCCGTTCGGTGTGGTTCCGGCGTGAGGAGGTACTTCGGAGCGCGAGGAGCACTGGGGCGGCGTTGGTTTTGCGTTTCACCTATTGGTAGAGGAACTTTCCCTGTTTTCTCTTGTATGGACTGTGTGGATTAGGGTTCATGGATTTTGGCATGGAAATCATGTATGGATGATAGAGATCATGCTTTGGGTTTCATTCACATGCTTAATACCTGCTTTACTTGCATGTATAGCAATTTATGGTGATTTCCAGAATGAGGGTTTAGAGCAGGTTTCTGCTGTGTGAAAGGCGATGGAACCAGTCGTCGTGTTTTGATAACATGGCGACATGACCCGTCACGATTCAGACTATAAGGCGACAGGTTGATCCGTCGCAATTCAAGTCAATTGGCGTCCGCTGTGTTGGACGCGATTTAGAATGTGGACACTCGAGCTCTGGGGTTCTGTGGCCAGTCTATCCAGTTTCTGTCCTACATTGCTTGGGCAGTGTTGGCCATGCAATGTAGGGACTGTATGGGACAAGTCGGCTTATACAGTGGTTGATAACGAGAGGTTTTGTGTGGAAATGTATGCATAGCAAGTTGGGTTATAACGCCTTCCATGGTTACCTCTCCAGTCGGTTACCCAGGCACTAGGTGCTCGGGTTTTGTCCTGGTACAGTGAGTACCGTCAAGGTTTGTGTCGTCTTCCTGGACACCCTCACTCCTGAGTTTGAGTTGTACGTCCTGCTGAGGGAAAGATGACAAGGGGCAGCGACTCGTGTTTGTGGGTGTGTGGTCACTTGTAGCTTACTCGTGGTTGGGGGACGGACACCAGTAGACGTACTGGTCCCCAGCTAGTGCTGTTTCTAGTGCCTCACTTTAGGATTCTCGGCCAAAGTCCCTAAAGGTGTCAGACTTGGGCCTACAGTTGTGTAGTCTGCAGGAGTGATGTTAGTTGTCTCCACAGTTCTTGTCTTGTTGAGGTGGAGCAGCAACTGGACCTTTCGTCCGTGGCTGCGAGACTGAGAGGTGGACTTGTGTTGTTTGCCCGAGTCTATGGCTGGTGTCGCAAACCAGTTCTCGTGACTCGTGTGCGCGTGCCTTTCTGTAGCTTGTACACGTGTTTGTGGTTTGTCGTTTACTTAATTTACAGCTGTAGCACCATGTGTAGGTGTTATTTATTTTAGATGCTTTACAGCTTTACTTATCCTATTTGTTGTACATTGTGTTTATCGACTTTGGGGGAGTTGCCCTACTGAGCCAGTGACTTGTGAGGCTCACCCCTTCTTCTTCTAGATGAAGGAAAACCGGAGGGTTCCCGTCCATCCTCTAGTTCCGGTCAACACCGCAGTGGAGTCGGGCCTTGGTCACCAGCAGAATAATATTTTTACTTGTGGAGGCACGGGGGTTTGCCCCTGGCTGTTGTACTTTGTTAATGACTATGTTATGGAACTAAATATGTACATTTCATGTGAATATATGTGAGAAATGGAATCTTATATATGTCCAGCGTGTTTCTTAATATTTTCACAGACATGCGTGGTTGATATCCCTTATAAGGCTTCGGCCCGATCATTGGAGGCGGAGTCGTGTCAGACATGTTATCGGGTTAACGGGCCTGAACAGCGAGGACCGTCACAGCCGTTGTGGTAGGTGCGTTCAAAACGCGCAAGTGACCCATGGTGCATTCTCCCTCGAGACACCACCAATCGGGCAGGCACTTTCTTAACACACCCGAGACCATGGCACATTCTAATTGTTGAGCATGCTTTCTTATAGAAATTCATGTGAACCTATTTTAAATTAATATTTATCTTTAAGATTACTTAATGGCAAAATTAGAAGTTTATTGATGGTTCTGCGATGGTTCATGTAAATGTGGTTCTCCAAGTTTGGTAGCTCTGACATTTGTTCCTTAAAACTTCTTTAGTAGAGTATCCTAGATTCTCTGTGAGTCAAGCACTGATGTGCTCAGGGTATGCCTGAAGCTACTGTACTTTCTTTTGTGATTGATTTTTTGTATTTAAACATTGTAAACTTCATGTAAATATGTAAATATTTCTACTTTTAAGCATGTTTAACTGTCTTCTTTATATTCTCACTGGACACATGTGATGGTATCCCTTGTAGGCCCTAGTTGTTTGCGGGAGGCATAGTCATGAGTCGGATCCTTATTAGGATTTAGACATTGAGGATCGCCACATCATTGGCTGACAAAAATTGAGGAATATCAACTTTCAAGTTGCCCAAGGAGTGCTTTGCCGAGTGCTGATGAAGTGGTGAAAGACAAAGTCATCGCTCAATCAAACCTGCATAGAAGTCAAGCCCAAGGGTTGGTTCCCGTGATTGACTCTCTAATAATTAAGTCAGGATATGTAGAGACAAAAGTGAATGTAACGCTAAGAAGTGAGTATGAGATGGATAAGTTGAGGGATACTGAGGTTTAGCAAAAAGCTCCTCTTTACTTATACCACTTGCTTCACTTTTATAGCCACTAAGGAGATAGGAATTGTTGGCTTCCATGCTCGTAGTGGGTATTTTCGCCATGCATTATAGAAGGAGGAATCAGACATTGGCTCTATTATGGGCCATGATGGACAAATAATGGACTTTATCTATCCATTGCACCAGAGAGTTGCGAGTGTTATACCTGTCCCAATTTTATATATTATAGCTTTTATACAATGAGATTGTCAGGATGTGTTCAATTATGGCCTTAATGAGCGTCCACTTCCGTCTTCACCTTAAGGCATTCTCTCGATTTGACATATCAGGTTTGGTCATCCTGACACCAATAACATTGAGAGCCAACCCTATGTGCTTCAATCTTGGTCGGGTTGAGTCCTTAAGTACTATCAGTCCGACCATATGTCACGTCCCGAGAATTACACAGTGGATACATTTAGAGATTAAAATCGATATTCTGAGACGTGAGCAGTCGGAAAATAAGCCTCTTGCTAGCAAGCACTAAATGTGTATCAACACAAACATAATAATAGAGCCCAAATAATGAACATAATAAATTTCTCATTCATAGATTCATAATGTTGAGTACAACCTCAATGACTTGACTAATAAAGACTTAATAAAAAGGCAAAGTACATATAATCTCACTTCCTACTACATTGCTCTAACACTCAAAGTAAACTAATGATAGACGCTATGGTCGTAACATGCTCATCACTCTGATGCATTCCCACCAAAGTCTTCACCTTCAACTTCTTCATCAATGTCACCTAGGAGGTTGAAAAGTAGTGAATGAGCAAACTAGCCCAGTAGGATTTATATCTCAATGTGCGGGCAATGATATAAGTGATTAATATTTTAGAACTAGGCAAGCACGATTAACTAGACATGCTTGAACGATAAATTCAATTAAACATGGTACGGGAACAAGATAGATTAATCAAGAGCAATTAAATAAGGACTAGAGTGGTGTAACAAGATAGCACTAGCAGAAAGTACAAGCACACAAGATATCACTTAATTGCAAAATTGTAGGATGTCAATAGTTTGCAAGAACGTAGGATGTCACTTATTTGCAATAAATGCAGGATAGCCATATCACGCAAGCAAGCACACACACGAGCACAAATTTTTATCACTTAACACTTAATCAGGCACGAAGACACTAATGTGCACTAAGGATCTATGCCACCTTGGAATGCACACTAGGACAATTGTATGGGGTTATTGTATCTAGCATTCAACACAATACTATTTCCCAGCGCAGATGCAATGCCAGTAATAATTATACCCCATGGTTAATAGTATATTTATGACTCTCCGTCATTGGGGCTAGACTGGAGCCCTTGGACACTCGTCGTGCGTGATCAGCATCTCACGAATTTCAAATGTAGATACCCACAGTCATTCATGGCCAATAAAAAGAGTTTCAAGAAGTATATAGTTCAATATCACGTTCATGGTGATTTCAAGGAAACATGTCATGTGAACATGATTTCATGATAACAATCGTCGAGAGAGAATTTGGTAGCATAACGGCGCAATTCACACCTTTAGTTAACTCTTTACATTAATGGCTTGAGTCCATGATTATAAATCCACACTCACAAGAACGAGACGAGAAAGGAAGTGCACGCTATCTCCAGAAAACTTCAATGGTACAACTAACTCAGTCTCCATGAGGGAATCCAAAGAGTACGGAGATTTACGGAGGTCTTAGAGGAAAGATCACTAGTCTGTCAATACAGAATGACCAGCAGAGAGTTTCCAATCCCCCAAGAAAGGACTGCCTATATGTGCAAGAGTGTAGTGTAGCATGTGTCTCAATATCCCAACCATCGGCTTAAAACAAGATGGAAAGCAAGTAACTTGATGAAATGATATAGAATACGCAATTATTTCAACATGATTTACAGTTTTTTAAGATGATATTCATTCACTTAATAAACTAGTGTAGTAAGATGAACATATCAATCGTAAGAAGAATAGATCAAGCAATTAAGAAACAATTAGAATAAGCTTTCAGGTTGTTATCTCTTTTTCATGGGTTAACAGGCTTTAAGTCACTGGACCGACAGAACCATGCTTCTATAACACATAGCATGCAAGACTAACACTTTAGACTGTAGAAATAGGTCTCAAGTAGGCTTTAAAATATGCGACGGGTTCAGTCGTCGCCTATTACAAAGGCTTAAATGGTTAAAATAGATGTACAGTCAATCCTCTAAATTTAGACGGGGTTACCTGTCGCGTTCAAATCGTGACGGGTTAGTTAGACGCGTTCACGATAAACGATGTTCACAATCGATTATTGAACAGAAACACGATGGGTATGGCCGATGCATTCATGCAACATTCTGTAAATGAGAAATAAACGTAGAAACCATGGGCAGAAAAAACAGACCAAATCGCGACGGGTTGTGTCGTCGCGGTTCACAAATGACTGAAAACCGAAATAGCATGAAAAACAAAGTATATGGGGGTTAGGGTCAACCTATAATTCAAGTTTGGTCAACTAGAAATCATAAAAAACATGTCAAATTTGTGACGTACACAACCGTCATCATTTAAGGCACTTAATCGCGACCACTAGACTGGTCGCGATTCAAACAGACAGATCGATCGTGGACTAGGTTGCGCGATCTCATGTTTTGCCTTAAAACTCAAGGTTATAGGGGTTTTTAGATGAACTGCTCAACATGTAGTTTGTTGGAAACTTGGAGAGGAAGAACCCTATGCTTTGGTTTCACCTAATTTGACCTAGGGATGCATGAATCATGAGGTTAACAAGAAACACCTGAAAACTATGCGACGATGGGAAAACGCTTAATACTCTTAACATAGCCAATGAAAATTCGACAAAATAAGGGCAAATGAAAGTAGACTTGAAGATCTTTCAGATGGTATATGCCATGTTAAGTTTGAGCCTGAGATCGCCTACCTTTGATCGCTCCTAAGGGAAGTCTTTTGCACAGGTTGTACAGAGCACGAGTTGAGGAAGAAGCCTTAGGTTGGGGACGAATTTCTCCTCCTTTGGTGCCCTTGCTAGCCTCATCATGACCCCGACATATGGTAAACTCGTCCCCAAGGGTCTTAAGATGAGTATTTAAGTGTTTAGGGTTGTTTTGTAGTCCTAATGGGTCTAGGAAAGGGAGATTCTATGTTTTGCTTAATCCCTTGCTTAGTTTGAGGATTCCCATCCAAATTCGAGTGTGTGAGCTATTTGGAAACCTCCTAGTATGGTTATGCACAAATTTGGGTTGCCATGTAAGGCTAATTGCCTTTGATTTTGCCCTAATTTCCTTTTCTATTTTCTGCTCAATTAGGGTTACGAATTTTATGATATTTTCTAACTTGAATTTATTTGTGGGTCAAGAGACATTCTTTGGTCTATTTATTTTATTGGGTTGTCAATACCCATTGTTTAGAGTCCTTCTATGATCTTTATTTTAATTTTGGACTCACCTAAGTTCACGTGATAATAATTTTCTAACTTGTTCCTAATTATGATAATCTATTGCAACACGCCTTAAACTCGGCCAATCGGATTTTTTCTTTACACCAATTTCTTCATGGGTCACTACAGAGTATTATTTAGGGTTGAACTATAATTGTTACGAAATTTTTCGATGTGTTCGTACACATGATAGTGGCACATACATTTTTACTATTTCGTACACACATAGTTCACATATTATAAGCAAATGTGTAACAAAACAGCTTACCTAATAGCAGATATTCATTGGAAGTTCCAATTTTCATGGAGTGCCACATGTAATTATAGATACCAGGGAACTACTTTTTAGTTTAAATTTTGAAGAGGACTCACTTCCGTCACTGTTTGGTTTTATGAGAAATACTCTATTACCTACCAAATAAGACAATGACGGTGATGGAATTATTTGACAAGTAATTCTATTATTTGAGAGAGAGAGAGAGAGAGAGAGAGAGAGAGAGAGAGAGAATAAAACTCTCAACTAATAATATTTTTCAAACATCCATGCCACCTTTATTATCCTATTTGGAGGGCAATAAGCATTTATCTTGATTTATTAGAGGTGATGCCCCCACAAAAAGTTTCTTATTTTCTTATATTATTATGATAATATCCAATGGAGGTATATTAAAAATACACAATTTGGAAACTACAACGATTTTGAATTATGGATTTAACCGGCAAAACTAATACTTTAACAAAGAACAACTAGTTTCTTAATAGACAACAACGGTTACTTTAACAATTTTGAAATATTATTTTAATTGGGAAGATGAATTATTTTCACAGAGAAAATTACTACTTTAATAGACAAATACTACAACTTTAACGATTTTGAACTACTACTTAGTTAGAAACAAATATTACTTTAACAGCGAAAAATTACTACTTTAACAGAAAAAAACTACAACTTTTTCAGTTTTGAATTGCTATTTTATAACCGACAATAAGGGCATCTACAATGATATTGAATTATGACTTTAATTGGTAAAAATTATTATTTTAACTATAAAAAACTACTACTTTAATGGAGAACAACTACAACTATTATTTAATCGACAACAACTACTACTTTAACATTTTAGACTATTACTTTAACAGAAAATTACTACTTAATAGACAAATACTACAACTTTAACGATTTTGAACTACTACTTAGTTAGAAACAAATATTACTTTAACAGCGAAAAATTACTACTTTAACAGAAAAAAACTACAACTTTTTCAGTTTTGAATTGCTATTTTATAACCGACAATAAGGGCATCTACAATGATATTGAATTATGACTTTAATTGGTAAAAATTATTATTTTAACTATAAAAAACTACTACTTTAATGGAGAACAACTACAACTATTATTTAATCGACACAACTACTACTTTAACATTTTAGACTATTACTTTAACAGAAAATTACTACTTAATAGACAAATACTACAACTTTACGATTTTGAACTACTACTTAGTTAGAAACAATATTACTTTAACAGCGAAAAATTACTACTTTAACAGAAAAAAACTACAACTTTTTCGTTTTGAATGCTATTTTATAACCGACAATAAGGGCATCTACAATGATATTGAATTATGACTTTAATTGGTAAAAATTATTATTTTAACTATAAAAAACTACTACTTTAATGGAGAACAACTACAACTATTATTTAATCGACAACAACTACTACTTTAACAATTTTAGACTATTACTTAACAGAAAATTACTACTTTAATAGACAAATACTACAACTTTAACGATTTTGAACTACTACTTAGTTAGAAACAAATATTACTTAACAGCGAAAAATTACTACTTTAACAGAAAAAAACTACAACTTTTTCAGTTTTGAATTGCTATTTTATAACCGACAATAAGGGCATCTACAATGACATTGAATTATGACTTTAATTGGTAAAAACTATTATTTTAACTATAAAAAACTACTACTTTAATGGAGAACAACTACAACTATTTTTTAATCGACAACAACTACTACTTTAACAATTTTAGACTATTACTTTAACAGATTTTGTAAAGTTCCTTAACTCGGGTAGTGTCTTTCTTCGACAACAATTATGTAACACTTTAACCCATGCGGTGGCTGCATTTTAAAAGCAAAAGTCTTGCACTACGTTTTTGCATTAACTTACATAGGGTTAAACGCTTCTACACAGCCACCATTTATTTTAACTCAATTTGCCTTCGCTTCAACTTGTGTACTATGTTACGTTCACTCTCTGAGTGTTCCAACTTGAAGTCCTATATTATCTTTCTTCAACAACTAATATTTCATACTTTAACTGGCACTGTAGTTGGACTTTAATGAGAAATACTCCATCATGAAATGTAAGGAGGGAACACCTGAAAGATGCGCGGAATCCTCAAACATAGTGAGCATAAAATAGAAATTTAAAAAACTCGCTAATACTTGGAAGATAATAAACATTCGTGGGGATCATAACGTATGGGTCTCAAAAAATAGCGATTAAAAATTGATGCGGGTCAATTACTCGGCAATTTGGCTCGTCAGCAAGTGTTCATCCGCCGAACTTGGAACCAAGCCGAGTGATCTGAACTGCCCAGAGCGGAGGTAAGTCGGCACCACGCTGATACTCGGGGGCTTGGCCTGAAAGGCGTCCTCGACCAGGTGACATCCCCTGAGGAATATAATGGATTCGTAAGATCAAATTCCCTGGCACGCCGAGCTATTAGGCAGGCCGAGTCCCGCTTCAGTCCTTTCCGAGGACGTGCCGCCCCAGGCTCTATTTATCAGAACTCGGGCAACCTTCGCAGGAAGATCTATTTACAGAAAGGCCCGAAGATCACGGACCACGTCTATTAACCACTCCAGCACGATGATTATGGAAAGGCTCATTAGTGGCAAGACATCCCGAGGGTCACAACTGCAAGCCATCCACAATTAACGCCCACTAATTCAGTCAACTAGAATCTCGGGGCTAATCCCAGAGCACGTCTTCGACCCACTACCATAACCACGCTGACGGAACCACTTAAAGGAGGAGACATCCTCCCACGAAAGGTAAGCAATTTTGAGTCCAGAACTCTGTTACATGCCTCCGGAGACTAACTTGAGCGTCGGGTTCTTCCCCACCGAGTGACTCAGTGGATTTATAGGAGCGAGCCAGGTTGGCGGACGCGTGCCGGATCGTCTTTCCTTGGGGGCCACTCGGCTTAATTAGGCCATCCTCGTTGCTCTGACAGTAACATTTTTTGGCGCCGTCTGTTGGAACTCTGAACAAAAAGCTTGCTCTCATGGCACCCAAGGGAAAGATCGTGGCACGCTCATCTGAGGAGGAGATCGCTCCTTCAATCGGCATTGCGGAGATTGCTGGCGGAGGCTCTGGCGCCGGGGAGCAATGGTGAAGCACCTCTACTCACCTTGATCGCGTCGAGGCATTGGTTGCGGGACTCCATGAGGTGTTGGCCCGATTGGAGCAGAAGCAGTAGGCCATGGCGGCCCGGGGCGAGGCGGCAGGGCGCCTGGCTTCCCAAATTCGGGTCTCGGTGACGCAGAAGTAGCCTAAGATCGCGCTGCCTGCCTGCCGCCAACGTGTCGGGAACATTTCGACACTCCAAACGGTGGCCCCAGTAGTGTCGCACCGGCTCCTCAAGTCCCCGTGGCACCCTCGGTAGCCCCCACCGCAGCTACGGTCCACGGGGCTCCCAAGATGACGGAGATCGACCATTACTCGGCTGAATCAACGCTAGAACCAACAAACATGATGTCGGCGGACCTCGGTGGAGGGAACGACCTCCAGGAGATTAATAGGAGATTGAGGCTCTCCAACGGGGGACTCGGGTCCTTCAGTGGTCGACGCTACTTTCCACTTCACACCGTTGTCGAGAGATTACCTTGGCACAAGTGCCCATGAAGCTACCACTCCCAAAATTCTGGCGATACAAAGGGACTACTAACCCCATCCACCATCTTGATAATTTCCAGGGACGGTCGGAGATGTGAACCTCTCCGAGTGCTGAAGTGCCGAGCCTTCTGTCAACCTCGATGACGCGGCACTGCAGTGGTTCAAGACTTGCCAGCGTGGTCAGTGACGAGCTTTCATGACTTCGCACAGTGGTTCTTGGCCATTTATACACACAATTGCAAACCCTGTGCACCGACGACCTGTGGCACGTTGCTCAAAGGAATGGCGAGCTCTTCCACGATTATGCCAAAGATTCTAGTTGGATGCTATAAGGTGACGACCTCGACTTTGGCACAACCGTCAACATCCTGATGAGAGTCTGCACCAACACGCCGTTCATCGCGTCCATCGCCAAAAAGCCACATGTGAGTCTCTCTGACCTACTCTCCAGCATGCAGAAGTACGCGAGGTTGGAATCCACCTTTGGAGCAGCTGGCAAGTTGGGGGCCCATCCGAGCTGGGATCATCGAGCAAAGCATCGGACCTGAAGAAGCCTCGGAGGGACGAGCCCGCATCTCGTGGAGATAGGCGGTCGGGCTCAAGCCGACGACATGACGAGTATAGGCGTACTCGAGATCTCCCCAACTTCAACAGACTCCCATCCGAGATCTTGCCTATCATAAAAAGACTGCCTGAGTTCCGGAGGCCTGAGCCGCTGCCAAGGCCTCCACCAGGGCGCGGAGCCGACCAATACTGTAAGTATTACAAGGGCTACGGGCACACCACCGACCAGTGCCGGAGCCTCAAGACAGAGATCGCAGACATGCTGCGGTGCAGTATCATCGGGAGAGACGTCGTCGACGGGCGAGCAAAGGAGCAAACCCCTGAGGAGGAGCGTGGAGCTCGCGGCGACAAAGGAGCGGTCCTTGTCTTGGCCGGGGGCTCGGCTGGGGGAGGAGATAGCAGAAGAAAGCAGAAGGCGTAAGCGTCGGCCGTTGACTCAAGCTCGAGGTGCTCGGCCCTGAAACCCCAGGGCATTATAACGTTCTCCGAAGATGACGTTGTCGGCCTCAGCCTCCCCCACGATGATGCGTTGGTAATCCACGTAGACATCGACAGGTACAGTGTGCATCGGATTCTGGTAGACAATGGAGCGACTATTGATGATCTTTTCTATGAATGTTATGTAAAAATGACCAACCTGAGCACCGAGCTAAGCCCATCGTCACGCCTCTCTTCGAGTTTAGCAGGTCGCCGGTCAGCGCCGAGGGGTCAATCAGACTGAAAGTCACTCTCGAAACTCGGCCGCATCTTGTAACCATTGAGGGTGAATTCCTTGTGGTGAAAGTGAAGTTGGCCTACAACGCCATCTTCGGCTGAGGGATCCTGGGGAAGCTAGGAGGGGTCCCCTCCACGTATCATCAAAAACAAAAAGTTTCCCACACCGTACGGGATAGGCAAGGTTGTGGGAAACCAAACCGAGTGCTATGTAAATTCAATAAAAGCCAAGGAACCAGTCGTTCCCGAGTACGAGCTAGTGAATGATGAAAATGTGGAAGGGCATGAACCTGCCGAGCAAACAAAACAATTTCAAATTGTGGAAGGAAGGTCGATAATGATTGGCGCCGAGCTCTGAGAGTCGGAGGAGGGGTTGGTCGAATTTCTCAAGGGCAGCAGCGATGTCTTCGCATGGGCGGAAGACAACCTTCCCGGGGTTGACCCGGGGATCATTCAGCACCACCTAAACGTAGACCCTGAAGCCCAGCTCGTGCGGTAGAAGAGGCGGCCTTCTGTCGGTTGATCAGCAAGATGCAGTGGACGACAACCTAACCAGGTATCTGCGCGCAGGAACTGTTCGGGACGTCTTTTATCCCGAGTGGTTGGCAAATGTTGTTCTTGTCAAAAAAGCAAATGGCAAATGGCGCATGTGCGTGGACTTCACCGACCTCAGCAAGGCTTGCCCGAAGGACACCTTCCCCCTTCCTCGCATCGACTAGCTCGTCGACTCCACAATAGGACACGAGCTCCTGAGCTTCCTCGACGCCTGCTCGGGTATCATTAGATCAGGATGCCCCCGAGGATGAAGAAAAACCGCCTTCACCACGAAAAAAGGTCTGTACTGCTTTACTCTCGATGCCCTTCGGACTGAAGATGCAGAGGCGACGTACCAGAGGCTCGTCAACATAATGTTCGAGCAACAAATTGGAAAGACAATGGAGGTATACATTGACGATATGCTGGTGAAAAGCAGGCGATCCGAAGACCATGTTTAGGACCTGGCCAAAGCCTTCGAGGTCTTGTGCCAATACGGAATGAAGCTGAACCCCGACAAGTGCGTCTTTGGCGTCCACGCCGGGAAGTTCCTTGGCTACCTCGTCTCAAACCGAGGCATCGACGTGAACCCCGACAAAGATCAAGCCAATATTAACATGGCGGCACCGAGGACATCAAAGAGGTATAAAGGCTCAATGGCCGCATAGCTGCCTTAAGCAGATTCATGTCAAAATCGGCTGAAAGGTGCAGGCCCTTTTTTTTACGTATGTGGAGGGGCGGTTCGATGGAACGATGATTTCCAAAAAGCTTTCGACGAGCTCAAATCTTATTTAGATAATGTGCCCACTCTGAGTAAGCCTGTCGTAGGAGAAGAACTGTTCCTATATACCTTAGCCATGACTTACTCAATCAGTTCAGTGCTCGTGCGAGAGGAAGATCGGAGGCACGCCCCAGTATATTACACTAGCAAAGCCCTACGCGGGGCCGAACAGCGCTACTCCGATCTCGAGAAGGCAGGGTATGCACTCATAATGGCTGCACGGCAACTCTGGCCCTACTTCCAAGCGCACCAGATCGTCGTCCTAACCAACGCCCCTATCAAGCAAGTGTTCAGTCGACCCAAGGCCTCGGGGAGGATGGCCAAGTGGGCCGTCGAGCTCGACGAATTCGACATCTCGTACAGGACTTGGGTCGCCATCAAAGTGCAAGCCTTGGCCGATTTCATCTCCGAAGGTACGGTGAGGCTGCCCGAGCCAGAGGAGGTCGTCGGACATTGGCTGGTGTATGTGGATGGGGCGTCTAACTCCCAAGGCAGTAGGGCTGGTGTCATCCTACAATCTCCAGATGGCCTCGTCCTAAGGTACGCGATTCGGTTTGGTTTCTCTGCTTCTAATAACGTAGCAGAGTATGAAGTCGTCATCTCAGGACTCAGGATGGCCAAGAACCAGTGAGCGACGAAAGTTTGAGTCCACAGCGACTCCCAGCTGGTCATCAGCCAAGTATCGAAGGAGTTCAAGCCAAAGAAGAAAAGCTTATTTCTTACATGACCGAGGTCCGGAGAATGATTGACGACTTTGAAGCAGCGGAATTGCTGATGATTCCCCGAGCCGACAATTCTCAAGCCGACGCACTATCTAAGTACGCAGTCACCTCAAGATATCCACAAGAGTCCTCCGTGTTCGTAGAGGAGCTCAGAGAGCCTTGAGTAGGAGCTGCAGAAGTCATGTGCACCGAGGCCGAGCCAACGTGGATGACCCCAATCGTTGGGTATATCCGAGATGGGCAGCTCCTGAGTAATAAGGAGGAGGCCCTAAAGGTAAAAAGACTAGCACCAAGATTATTCATGATTGGTGATGACCTCTATAGTAAGGGCTTCAGCTTCCCTCATCTGCGGTGCATCAACTGAATGCAAGCCAAGGAAATCGTCACCGAGGTGCACGAGGGCACATGTGGGAGCCATACAGGACCACGCTCTCTGGTCTGGAGAATAACTCGGCAAGGTTACTGGTGGCCTACCATGTTGAAGGATACTGAAGAATACGTGCGAAGATGCTCATAATGCCAACTCTTCAGCAAGGTGGATCGACAACCACCCGCCAATCTCAAGCCGCTGACCGCTCCATGGCCCTTCACGCAGTGGGGGATGGACATCCTCGGCCCATTTCCACCAGCCCCGGGCTAGAGGAAGTTCCTCATCGTCGGAGTCGACTACTTCACCCAGTGGGTGTAAGTCGAGCCCTTGGCAAAGATCACCGACTCCAACGCTTGGGGGTTCGTTTGGAAGAATTTCATTGATGGTTTGGGCTGCCCCGGACAATCATCACCGATAATGGAAAGCAGTTCGACAATGCCAGATTTCATCGCAACTGTGCAGAGCTCGACACACCATCGTTTCACTTCAGTGGCGCATCCTCATCTAATGGGCAAGCCGAGGTGACCTACTGAACGCTCCTCTGACGGACTAAAGAAAAGAGTGGATGGACCATGTTGGGCGGCATGCTGCGAGGCAGGTGTGCGTGCCAGCGTCTCACCCTGGGGCGACCTGAGAATGAGGGTGTGGGAGGCCAGGTTGGCCAGGTCATGCCTAGGTCCGGGTGTGTGCCTGCCTGCGGGTGTTGCTGAGTTGTCCAGCAGGGGGACTGTACCCTGTGGTGGGTTATAGGAAGATAGTATCCTTACACAATAACTCGAGTTTTGGCGTAACGGCAATGCCTGAGATCCTATATACCTTCATACGATTTTTCCAATAAGGATGTCAGTGCCATCAAAAAGGGTGGCCTGGTTACTGAATGTCCCTCGGCCAATACCCTTTGCTAGAATCCATAAGATCGAAAATCTCCTGATCGCTAGATCAATTTACGAAAACTGTAAATCGGAGAAACCTCGCTCTGATCCAATTGAAGGGTTATGCGGAATAACACAATATGGTAATCAAGAAGGGGGGTTGAATAGATTACGGAAATTTCTAATTACTGATGGCTTCTTTTCGGTGCTACAGCATCTTAATGAACTTGATTAGAATTCGATGAATATAAGAAGCTTGAGTTGATATAAATGAGAACAGGGTATCAAACGTGCGTATGAACACCTGCCTACCAATCATCTATCGCAAAATGTGAACAAACCACAGGACACGATGGATTTAAGGTGGTTCGGAGTACACAACTCGTGTATCCTACATCCACCGTCCACACACACACCCAGAAACGACTGCTTATGAGCAAGTTCAATACAACACTCACACACACACACTTTGTCTGATGAATCACGATCAGAACAACCACAATTTCATGGATCAAGCATAAGGGATGCTTGAAACACAATCACACACACACAATGGAATGGAAATTGTGAAATGGAGAAGAATTTAGAGTTGGGGAACAAATCCATTTGAATTCTTCTCGTGGATTGTCCAGACGCTCTTCAAACTTCGATTGGATGTAGACTGACGATGTAGAAGGTTGAATTGACGACGATCCGGCTTCAACTCTGCATGGATGGTGATTCCATGACAATCTGGGCGGAAGATTGAAGCAGAGCAACAAATTGGGGCTTTTCCTCTTGGTCCCTTGGGGCTCTTGGTTGGGAGGCTGCTCTATATGAATTTTGCTCCAAAGGATGCTTATATAGTGTTAGGTAAAGGTGGGGGTCGTGGAGGAAGGAAACACCCAAATGAGGCCGGAATTAGAATTTCTGAATCTCATGTTTCCGTCGTCTGTCGACAGGTGCACTTGCATCTGTCGACAGATGCACTCAGTCTGAGAACTGGTTTCAGAAATCTGAATTTCTGAGTGTATCTGTCGACAGGTAATTTGCATCTGTCGACAGGTGCACTCAGGGATACAAAAACTGAAGTCTATCTTGGGTTGTCTGTGTGTATCTGTCGACACATACCCTGGGCCTGTCGACAGATACACTTCTTTGACATTTCCTTGGTCTGTTAGCTCATCTCTTCGATTCTCCTTCATAGCTTGTGAACTACATGTAAATACATTGTTAGTGATATACATTGTATGATTTCCAATATTAACACAATCACTTTCATGGTGTTTTTCATGTTTGTTTAACACATGAATTTTGCATTAAATCAATGTTCAAGGATATTAATGTATCATCAAAAACATGATATATTGAAAACCAACAATCTCCCCCTTTTTGATGATGACAAAAACATTCAATTGATGCATAATATTGATGTTCTCCCCCTTTTTGACAACATACAAAAAGTCAAGTCATGCACATGTAAGAGACAGTAAACATGAACTGTGATTTTTCATTGATTGATCATTCAAATTACACAGTACAAGAGACAACCATTACATGACTCAATAAAGATCAAAAGAAAGGGAAATAACATGAGCAAGCAAAAGATAACAGGACTAGTGAGACTAACTCCCAGCTAAGACTCTAACGACCTCTAAGGACCCTGAGACCCTCTATTCATCATCATGTCCAGTAGGTGGAGGATGACGGGATCCAGCTCTCTCGTAGTAGAGGTAATCAAGCCGGTCTCGGATATGCACGTGAGACTCATCCAGAGAGTTGAGGCGAGCATCCACTTGATCAAATCTAGTGTTCAGTTGAGCAAATCTGAAGGTCATCTGTTGATGCAATTGTGCCAAGTAATCACGAAGAGATTGTTCTTGAGGCACAGGGACATCACAAAATTCCTGAGGTTGATCAGGCATTTGCTCATCCTGAGGTTCTTCATCACTTTCTTCATTATATTCATTGTCTTCTTCATCAGATGACTCTTCAACACCTTGTTGTTCTTTCCCTTTGAGAGTCCTTGTGACTACACCGTCTACAAACTTGTAGCCCATTCGGTGAGCGGTAGTGAGGTCAAATGCACTGCTGGATTTTAATGAGACGAGCTCACTTGAAGGAATAGGAATGCCAATGAAAATTAGAAGAGAGGTGATGGGGCAAGCATATGGAATTGATCGCTTGATGTTGGAGAAACACCGACGAATGAGGCTTAGCATGAGTTCAGGAAGATTGATTTGTTGACATTTGAGGAAGAATATGAACAAAGACTTATGAACCTCAGTGACTAATTCTCGGCTTCCATCCTTCGGGACGATCAAAGTAGTGAAGATATGATGGATCATCCGAATCAAAGGAGGAAAGGAGTTGGCATTCAAACGAGCAATTTTCTTAGTGGAATCATAAGGTTGCAAAGTGAGAAGTTCATAGTACTCAGAAGCGGATGGAGCATAGTTGAAGATTTGAACTCCTGAGTTTGGGATTTGAAGGGCTGTCGAGATAATATTTGCGGTGAGACGAAAATGAGTGCCTTTCACCGAAGAAAAAAGATCTCCCTGATCGGAAAGCCCTAGTTATTGAAAAATTCTGTGACGCATTTGGAGAGTATTGCAAGTGCGAGTACAGAATGGATGTCCACCCTTGAGTGTCAAAGTAGGGTAGGAGTGAGGGGAACATCGATCCTAAGGACTCAAAGTCCACATACCGGGATTGGACGAGTTTCTTGAAGGTGCCGTGTACCCAGATGAGATGGAGACCCTAAGGAACAATGAGTTCCGGCAAACGATCTTCGCGATGCTTGCTACGATGTTCTGAAGGAGCCCTGAAACTCTCTCCGGCGTCCGTCGAAGCGCGACGACGACGAGTGAGAATCTTGGTCTTGGGTGCCATCTGAAGAAGGAAGTTGAGAATGGCGTTTGGGAAGGGAGAGTGGAGGGATCTCAGATGAGGAGCAGCGAGATCGTCGGAGACGGATCGGATCTTGAGCCCTGGAGGGGAAAGAGAGGTTTGGAGAAGAGGAGGAGGAAATGAGAGGGGAAATGGTGGGAAATGGTCGTGGGACCTTTAGAATAGGTTTAGAAGGGATATAGAAAAGAGGCCCCACATAAATGACTTGAACCGACGCGATGGGTGGCTTCAAAATGGTCTGGGACGCCGGCTGTCGACAGATGACCATCTGTCTGTCGACAGATACTGCTTTTTGGCAGAAACTTGATTTTTTTTAAAGATTTTTCAATGGGTCAAGTGTTCATTTGGCATTTTAGGGTAAAATAGGTGTATGTACAAGATAAAAATGCATATCCATTATGATGAAGACATGACACAATTCTACAATGATTTTGAAATAAAACTGATGAGTTCTTTAATTAGATCATAAAGAACACATTTCACAAAAGCCAGTGAAAATTAAATAACTCTTTTGATTAAGGCCATTGAAGAAAAACATGCATCAAAATAGAGATGATAGACAGATGAAATTTGAATTAGATGGCCACAAGAACATCTTACCCATAAGAAGCACATTGGACTTGACAAAAAAAAAAAAAATCCGGAGGATTCACTCTATTTCTAGTATGATTTTAGGATCTTTAAACAACGAAGATGGGAAAGAGTGGCAATGAGGAGCACTTTCACTTTTTCATGTGAAGGTAGACGTTTGTGATGCCAATACCCCCAGTTACTCAATGTGAGTGTCCATCAAGCCATTGTATAGAGATAATGAAACAACCTTTTGACGTGAAGACCGACATTGGTGATGCCCATGTCCCCGGTTACTTAGTGATTTTCATCATTGCTCTACCTCCATCCCATAATTGAAAGATATATATTTTTTGTTTGAGACGTAGAAATAGGTAGCTTTTCTCCCTTTTTTTGTTTTTTTTTTACTTTTTGTCAAGTACATGAGATTTCTTTAGGCAAGAGATAATGTAGAACATTAAATTCAGGACCTTCTGATTTTTCAAATCATTTTGATTCATGTTTAATGACAAGGGAGTTATTCAAAGGAGATGTTTAAAATCATTCATTTGGTTTGCTCATTGTGTTCAAAATGATCTAAATAGTCCTCAATCAAGTGTTGCATCAAACATCATTTAGACTTGGTTCACGACTTTGACATGAAGTGGATATGAAAGGTTATATTGCACAAAACAATCCAATGTTTACCTTTAAATCAAGTAATGAACACTTTCTTGAAAAGTATGAAGAAGGAATGAGAAAATAGTGAGATTGTGTATATCTGTCGACAACAGGAATCTGTCTGTCGACAGATGCACACAAACTGATGAATTGAAGTTTCAGTCAGAGCAAATCTGAGTGTACCTGTCGACAGATGGAATGTGTCTGTCGACAGATATGACAGAGTGGATTTTTCTGGTTTTAGTTTGAGTGCACATGAAGTTCAAGGAAGTGAGGATTAAAATTGAGTGTAGGAAGAGTTTCCTCATGAAAATCTCAGGCATTTTCGTTACGCCAAAACTCGAGTGTTGTGTAAGGATACCATCCTTCCTTATAACCCACCACAGGGTACAGCCCTCTGCTGGACAACCAGCAACACCCGCAGGCAGGTCCACACCCGACCTAGGCATGACTTGGCCAACCTGGCCTCTGCCACACCCTCATTCTCAGGTCGCCCCAGGGTGAGACGCTGGCACGCGCACCTGCCTCCCAGCATGCCGCCCACAATCTCCCCCCCAGCGGCACCCCTGGGAATTGAACCCGCGACCTGCTCTGATACCAGGTATATAGGATCTCAGGCATTGTCGTTACGCCAAAACTCGAGTTGTTGTGTAAGGATACCATCCTTCCTTATAACCCACCACAAGGTACAGTCCCCCTGCTAGACAACTCAGCAACACCCGCAGGCAGGTCCACACCCGAACCTAGGCATGACAAGGCCAACCTGGCCTCCGCCACACCCTCATTCTTAGGTCGCCCCAGGGTGAGACGCTGGCACGCGCACCTGCCTCGCAGCATGCCGCCCAACAGACCACAAGGGTCGATGGGTCGAGGAACTCCTCCATCTCCTGTGGGCATACTGAGCGACTCCCCGCGAAGCCACTCAAGAGTCCCCTTTCACGTTAGCCTTCGGCGTGGAAGCAGTCACCCCAGTGGAACTGCTCGTACCCTCGAGAAGAGTTCTGGGGTTCGACCGCAAAGATAACGATCGCTCGTTACGGGTCGAGTTGGACCTCATAGAAGAACGACGAGACAAGGCAGCAGTCAAAGTCGAAGTCTACTAGCGGAAGATGAAAAGAAGATTCAACAAAGCTGTAAGGCCTCGCCGCTTCAACATGAGAAGCCTCATCCTTCGGAAGCTCGCCGTTTCAGATCCTAGGTCGGCGGCAAGAAAGCTGTCGCCTACTTGGGAAGGTCCTTATCACGTGATTGAGAACCTCAGACAAGGGGCCTATCACTTAGCTAACCTAAATGGCTCGATGATTCCAAGAACATGGAACGCCGAGCATCTCCGATGTTATTATCCCTAAAGTGAAGAGGTTGAAATAAAGATTGTTCGACCACTAGCACTCGTCTTTCAAGCCTTCTTCGGCCTTTAGAGCTCTTGCGCAAGGTCGCTTTGGCACTCTGAGCTCCGATAATGAGGTCACTTCGGCACTCGTCTTTCAGGCCTTCTTCGGCCTTTAGAGCTCTTGTGCGAGGTCACTTCGGCACTCCGAGCTTCGACAACAAGGTCGCTTCGGCACTCGTCTTTCAGGCCTTCTTCGACCTTTAGAGCTCTTGCGCGAGGTCGCTTCGGCACTCCGAGCTCTGACCACGAGGTTGCTTCGGCACTCATCTTTCAGGCCTTCTTCAGCCCTTAGAGCTCTTACGTGAGGTCGCTTCGGCACTCCGAGTTCCGACCGCGGGGTCGCTTCGGCGCTCCAAAAGATCTAAGGGGTTGGATTCGGCACTCCGAGTTAAACATACGCTACATTGATAAATCCTAAACGAAGTCGCCCCCAGTCTCCAAATAATCGTGCCCCCGACCCGGCATGGCTCAGTCAATTCTTAATACAACCTACACGATGAAAACGCGACCCCATCCGAGAACAAAAACTTAGTTATATTCATTAAAACGGCCGGAAGGCCGAGGAAAGGGGGATTACAAAGCTTGCTCGGTCGCAAGGAAGATAAAGAAGGCTAGGGCCCGGCAGCCGGAGGAACCGAGGCTGAGGTCTCCGTATTGGCAGGAGCAACAGCGGCCGGTGCAATGCCTCCCGAGCTGCCTTCTCCTCGGCCAGCGAAGCCTTGAGTTCTTCCAGAGCCTTCGCGAGGGAAGTGGCCCATTCCTCCGATTGCCTGGCCTCAGCAGCTACAGCAGCAATCGAGCCCTCTAGTTCGACGCTCTTCTTCCTGAACTCGATGACTTCCTTCTCCAAAGAATGCACACGACTCTCGAACGACATTCCGATTTGATCCATCCGACGATGAAGCATCATGAACATGCCCAACTTCTGTTGAAGGCCTCGAAACACCTCTTCGATGAGGTCGATAGTTTTCATCGAGGCCGCTCGGGAGGTAGCATCCGCCGGGGCTGATGCCTGACCCCACTCCAAGGGGTTTGGCCCTGACGATTAAGGCAAGGGGGCAACCAGGCGACTCGGTGGAAAAGCAGCACTTGACAAACTGCCTTCGATCAGTCGCGGACGCTTTGGCGCTTTCTCTACCTCCCGAACTGCGGGGGTTGAAGGAGGGACCGCCACAGCAGAAGGAATTGGAGGCTCCACGATCTGAATATCAGCCTCCTCGGCGGGGCGCTTCTTCCGATCCATTTTCTTCTTCCCCCGGTCGGCAGCAAAGCGTTGGGCGGCAAGGGACCGGTAATCCACCGGCTCAGCCATAGCTGTCAAGAAGCAAGGCAACACAGAGTCAGTCAACTGCGTTAAAATGTAGAATTGCAAAAGAAGTTCTCCTAAAAGATGTCAGACCTATATCCGCCGAATTAGCTCGAACAGGTCGGCTGAGGGTTCTCACAAGTCGGGTACCGACACAGCCTACAGCGAGTCGAAGTCCGAGAGCTTGGCATCGCTCATGTCGGCAGGTGGCCAGAAAGCCTAGTCTTGGGGATTGATGGCCGACCAGGCGGTCTGGAACTCCCACCCTTCCAAGCTGAGGATGAAGCAAAAACTCCTCTTCCAGTGATGGATAGAGGAGGGGAAACGCCCGAGGAAGTGGTGACCTGTTCGAGCCAATAACAGCCAATCCCCCGAGACTTTGAGGGAAAAGCAATAGAAAAAAGGGGGATGCTAGGCCGAACTTTGGCCATGGCGCATGCCACCAAAAAACCGACGGCCGACCTCCAAGAATTCGGGGCTAGCTAAGAAGGAGCAACTTCTAGGTACTACAAGAGATGGACCAAAAAATGATGAAGGGGGTATCGGAAGCCAGCTTTGACCGACTCCGAGTATAAGCAAAACCCATTCTCCATCGAGTAATGGGCTCGAAGGTTGTTCGGGGCATACACGGAGAAATCAAGAGGAAAGGCGATCCCCAGATGATTTGTGATCCCGTCAACGGTCGCTTGGTCAATCTCCGTGATGACGTCAGTACACGCTAGAAGACGGAGCGGAGGAAACCTTGGGCGCATACACCGCAAGGGTTACTACGGGGTCAGCCTCGCTCTCCTCCACCGCCGGCCTGGCATCTGAAGGAGCCGCCGGAGCGGAGGATAGGCGAGAAGAAGAGGGATGAATCAGAGTACCCTCGGAAGGACAATACCCCGCGGTGGAAGCGGAAGGTGATCGGGAAGCAGAAGGCGAGCCCATGGCTTACCTCTGGGAAGGAAGAGATCAAACGAAGGCTGCCGACTGGAAGCTTGGCAAAAGACGCTTGGTCACTCCGCCGCAACTCGGGAAGTCGGCTGCTAAAGATGCTGAAGCTCGTGCGCACGAAGGGTCCCATTTCGCTACCAACAATGCTATTTATAGGGTCCAGAGGCAATCTTGATCCGATGGACACCAATCGTCAACACTCTGAAGCGTCGTGATTGACCCACGTGTCTCCATTCTGGTAGTCAACAAGCCATGAGCACGGATCGCAATCGCGGGGAAACATTTAGGAGTCGAGACGTTGATGGGAATGCCCGTCGCTTCGAAGGCCGCCATAATTACGGTCAGAAATAGAGGCGGCTCACTGCTTTAACTGATGTCATAAACGTCAGAAGTCATGTCTTTTCAACGGTCGTTGGGTCTTTTCGTGATCATGATAGCACGCAACACGATCGGAGGAAAGGTATATGTCGGCATCTGAATTCTAGTTATTAACACCTTCTCCTCGGCTCGTAGCGACTCCCCGAGCAGAAGTTGGGGGGGCTAGTGATGCGGGTCAATTACTCGGTGATTTTGCTCGTCAGCAAGTGTTCATCTGCCGAACTTGGAACCAAGCCGAGTGATCCGAACTGCCCAGAGCAGAGGTAAGTCAGCACCGCACTAATACTCAGGGGCTTGGCCCGAAAGGCGTCCTCGACCAGGTGGCATCCCCCGAGGAATATAATGGATTCGTAAGATCAAATTCCCTGGCATGCCGAGCTGTTAGACAGGCCGAGTCCCGCTTAAGTCCTTTCCGAGGACGCGCTGCTCCAGGCTCTATTTATCAGAACTCGGGCAACCTTCGCGGGAAGATCTATTAACGGAAAGGCCCGAAGATCACGGACCACATCTATTAACCACTCCAGCACGATGATTATGGAAAGGCTCATTAGTGGCAAGACATCCCAAGGGTCACGACCACAAGCCATCCGCAATTAAGGCCCACTAATTCAGTCAACTAGAATCTCAGGCTAATCTTGGAGTACGTCTTCGACCCACTTACCATAACCACGCTGACGGAACCACTATAAAAGGAGGAGACATCCTCCACACGAAAGGTAAGCAATTTTGAGTCCAGAAACTCTGTTACTTGGACCTCCGGAGACTAACTTGAGCGTCGGAATTCTTCCCCACCGAGGTGACTCGGTGGATTTGCAAGAGCGAGCCCGGGTGGCGGACGCGTGCTAGATCGTCTTTCCTTGGGGGTCACTCGGCTTAGGCCGACCTCGTTGCTCTGACAAAAATAAAAATTAACATCCAAAAAATCTTGATATTTTTGTAGTGAAGGCACCTTCACTGTCACAAACCGGGAATTGATTTTCCCTTAAAAATACACAATTTAAAATAAAAAAAAGGCTAAACCCGTCTGCGCTTAGGGGTGTCAATGGGCCGGGCATGGACCGGGCCTTGCTAGGCCCGACCCAGGCCCGGTTTTTTAAAAGCCGGCCCGGGCCCGGGGTTAGGCCCGGTATGGGTGGCCGGCCTGGCCCAAGAAAAGCCCGGCCCGGCTCGAAAGCCCGAAAAAAATATTATTTTTATTTATATAATATATAATTTTAATATATCTACTATAATATATCTATAAAAAATAATATATATTTTGCTTATATCTATATTAACATTTAACTTGTAAAAGATTATGTTTTTGAGTATATTTATTGTAGAAAAAATATATATAATTTTCTTTCTAAATATAAAATTCATATTTAATATAAATTATATTTATATTTTTCGGGCCAGCGGGCAGACCGGACCGGACCTCACAAAGCCCATGCCCGGCCCTATTTTTTTCCGGACCGAGTCGGGCCGGGCCAAAAAACTTTAACGGACTTATTTTCCTGGCCCAAACCCAGTTAAAACCGGGTCGGGCTTGCGGTCCTTCGGGCCGGCCCGATCCAATTGACACCCCTATCTGCGCTTTGTGGTCAGGGAATCTCCGAATAAAGGAAAAGGACTTCGTTCGGTGGTCTTTGGCGCGAGTCTCCGCGAGACCAAGGATGCCTACTCAGGGCCCGCGTCCCCGGGATGACGCCAGCCCGCTAGCGTCAGCCGCAGACTAACCTTGTGCGCGCGCCTTCTCCCGCTCGCGAATAATTCCACCGTCTCCACCTCCACTATCTCTCGACCCCTTTTCCGTTTCGGTTTCGGGACGGAGTGGAACGTGTCACACCCCCTCGACGTGACTTTTTTTATATATATATAAATAAATGGACAGAGAAAGGGGAGAAAAAACACAACATGAATTCGATCTTACGCTGCCGCAAAAAAATCCTCCAAAATGAGGGGTGACAAATCAGTACGCCAAAACGCAGGTGTTCACCTAGAAGTGACCTAATCGAAGAGAGAAAAATTTACTATATTTTTTATTATGTTTAAATATAATATAATTAGATATTAAATTTATGTGATATTTAATAATTAAATTGTCACTTTATCACTCTCTATATAAAAGATGTCACATAAATTTAATATCTAATCATATTATACTTAAGTATAATACTAAACCTTTCTTTATCGGAGAAGCGCGTATTAAAGCGTTTTTTCATTCTGGGAAGGTTTTACCCAGAGAAATGTTCCTCGAAGGACATAGTGGCCCACAGTTTATTGTCACCGCGTTCGCCAATCCATCTTTTCTCTGCAAGGCGGTGCGGGGGTGAGTGGAGGAGTCAAAATGGCGTGTGATGCGTGCCTCCACATAGAGGGCGGCAGCCAGCGGCCGCCTCGTCACTCGCGTGGGCGTCCATCTAACGTCGCTATAAAGTCACAGAGGACGACGAAGACACAGCAGCCCACCTCCTCCACTGGTGAGAAGGTTCCTGCCTGAAAAAAAATCTCCATTCCGATTAAGGACGAGTGACGAACAAATCAATGTGATCCCTTGTGGCGTTTCAAGGGGGGTACAAGCCTACAGGGCGTCGGAATTGGCTCATTCGACAATGGAAGCGGACAGGAAGAGGAAGCGCCCGACGGAAGACTGGGAGGACAAGAGGACGAACAGTCGAGGAGATGCAGGAAATTTGCGCAGTGCCGGCACGGAGGAAGCGGCGCGTCCCCTAGTAGACGGCGACGTGGAAGAAGAGGTGGAGGAGTTTTTCGCCATCGTCCGAAGGATGCACGCCATCAGGAGGCAGTTCACAGTGGCGATGACCCGATGACAGAGGCCAGCGGCAGACAGATGCTGCGTCGGGGGCAAGCAGAGAGGAAGGGTATCTACCGGTGGCGGCCGGCCTTCGAGTGGGAGGACTTCGAGGAGCGGCGCAATCATAAGTTCTCAGATGCCGGCGACTGCTGCACGCGGGGGGAGGTGGGGTCGGCGACATCGGCATCTCTGGCGGGGGTAGGCGTCGGTGGGAAGAGGGAGGAGAAGACTGCGCCGAAGGAGACTTCAGTGTGCCTCGACCTGAACAAGGAGCCAGAGCCCGAGCTGGTCGTGGGGTAAGTTGCAACGGGGCACCGGGCAGTGTCCACACTGCAGGCGGCGCATCTGGTTCTGCTTCAAGCGTACACCTCTCGTCAAGAGAATAATCTCTCCTTTTACTACATCTTTTCATATATAGATCAGCTCCCCTCCGCATGCTATATCCCCTGTGGTGGTATGATCCTGTTTGGGCCGGAGCCAAACGGGCCTCCACTAGAAAGAAAGGGAAGACGATCGCCGGTGAGGACGAAGACCTGCAAAACCAGAAGAGGATCAGTGGGGCCCGGTGAAGACCGGGGAAACCCTCCGATGCCTAAGTCAGTGGAGAACTTACGAGGCAGGGGGTTTCGGAGTATGAGAGCGTGTTCACGTGAGGAAGAGAACGTACCATTGCATGGTACTGTACCTGTATTTTTATAGGCGTCGGTGCCAGGGCCAACGTGCACAACGTTGGTAAAACGTGCCTGAAAAGGCGCCATGATGGGCGCGCATAACGGGAGGAGTTATGCGCTCAGGTGCCCGTTGGGCTGCCAGGCAGTTCGTGCCTCTTGATGATGGAGGACGTGGCCTGGGACGGTTACGACCTCTCCGTAAGCCAGAGAGCCTTCGCGGCACCCTTTGGCTACGCCTTCAGAGCAGGTGGCCCACATGGGGGTCGAACATGTTGTTCGATGATATTGAAGGTTGTTCCGTGCAGCAGGGTTACTGATATTGTTCGAAAGCCTTCCGCAGTTGTCCGGTTGCGGAAGGACAGATGACCTGCTCGGGGTCACGCCGCCACGAGGCTTAACATCATCCGATCAAGGTGGCGGTATCTTGGAGATCTTCACATCGTCTTGAAGGGACGTGGCCCATTGGGATGGAGCCACGTCAGCTGACAGGATACGCGAGGGCCGTAGTGGGCCATCATGGGCCTAGGTGGCCAGATTTGGCCACCACACTTGCCCCCCATGCTCTCGAGTGGCTCGGTGAGACGAGCGCTTCGAGGACGTCACTTCTGCATTTAATGCGATGACCCGCTGCGGGGTGCCGCCGTTTGGAGCCTGTCAAATGGCTAACCCATCATGATGGGTGCAAATCCGTGTCGAGCCCGGAGTGTCGTCATGGTGCTCGAACGACCGTCGGCGCTGTACCCGAGGGGGAATTTTCAAAACTGGAGGGAGTGGCGTTTCGGGGCCCGCCTCGAATTTCGTGCCCTTCCCCTTCTTTATAAGGAGGAGAAGGGGCGAAGGCGGGAGCTTACGCTTCTCAGAAACCTTCCAGCTTTCAGCTTTCGTGCTTCCTTGCCTTCTCCTGTTTCCATCTTCTCCTTCGTCCCCTTGTGCCGTTGCCGCTTCTTGCGATCTTTCCAACGATGGCCAGCAGAGGGAAGGCCACTGCCAGAGCGAGCGGAGTGACAGTCGCAGCGTCGAGCGGACCACGGTGCCGCCACTTCAGCAGCGGGCTCCGCGAGCGCTTCCGGATCGGGGACGAGTACGAATCATCGACGCCATGGAAAGTGACTTGATCCTGGTGAACAAACCAGGCTGTCTGCTCCTCTCCGTGGACCACCTGGAGGCAGCTTCTGGCTGCCGTTGCCGGAGGTGGCGAAGGCGCTCCTGAACATTGGGGCGTTTCGCCAATACAGCTGATGCCCAACACCTGGAGATACATCTATATCTTCGGTGTTATCTGCAAGCTCAAAGAGATCCGAGGCTCGGCGAACGTTTTCCGAGCTCACTTCAAGCTGTCTGCTTCGCGGGCGTCGGGAGCAGACATCTACTACGCCAAGCACCGAACAGACCGGATGCACATCGGCCTGTCCAACAAGTACTCCAACAACAAGGGTTGGATGGACCGGCTACTTTTGTGCGCCACCGGAGTGGTGCTGAGTGGGATTCCCCACTGTTATCCGCCCGGCGTGGAAGGATAGCTTTCCGAAGCTAATCTAGGATGAGGCGAGGGCATCAGACAAACTTCTCCGAGCAGGTGTTCGGAACGGGAAGGATATGTGACCGAGTTCATGCTCTTAAGTACGGGCTCAGCAACCATGGAGTAAGTATACTACCTCTTGTGTTTACTCTTAGGTTGGTGATCTCATACTAACTTTTCTTCTTCTTGTTTTCTTTGTGCGCAGCGGCCGCAGAGCTGGAGGCCGGAAGGGATCAGAGGCGAATGAGGATTTCGCCGAACAGATCCCTATCTTGGCGCACATGGTGTTCGAAGACGATGATGTTGCCGCCGTTGCCCGGGTTCCCTCTGCAGTGAGGGTTGGTGCCACAGTGACAACGGCGCTTGTTGCCCCCTCGCCAACTGGGGGGCGCCCAGCCAAGGCGCAGGCTCCTGAAAAAGGGGCCTAAAAGATTCGTCGGAAGAAGAAGGCACCAAAGAGGTGGTTACGGCTGGTGCTCGAGCCTCACCAGCGGGGGTGATGGAGCGAGCCGTCTTCGGCTTCTGCCAAGAAGAGGCCAGTCCTGTTCGATGAGAGTGCTGAGGAGGAAGAAGAACTCCATGCCCGGAAGAAGAAGAAGACTGTCCCCGCTACCCCTCCGCGTGACGAGGAGGGGACTGAAGAAGAAGGGGAAGCACAGTTGCTGCTGCGTAGAGGAAGTAGAGCCGTGCAATCGGCCGATCAGGGAGTGCCACGGATGGCATCCGTGACTCGCCCCGAGGTTGCACAGAAAATGGCGACCGAGCTGGGGCTCATTTTTGTAAGCGAGGGGTCCGAGAGCCCTGCTGGAGGAGAGGCCGGGGGCTCCACCTGCACGAGAGATAGGGAGCCCTCCGGTGCTTCCAACGTTGGAGGTGCCGAGCACTGCGCTCCCAGCAACACCGCGGAGGTATCCTCTAGGAGGAGCGGAGAGGTCGCGGCGTCTCCTGTTCGGCGGTAGGAGGACGCTGATGCAATGGCCCTTTCCGCCCCTGTCGAAGAGGCAGCTAGCAACGCAATAGCTCCGGCACCCAACGCAGCTCCGTTAGAAGGCCAGGAAGTGGTTCCTACTACAGGGGCCACTGAAAAGGTGGCTGCGACGACGGGACGTCCGAAGAGTTGCTGCTACCCTTGGGGTGTCCTGCCCCCCATGTCCCCCACCGAGGTGGTTGCTATTGTAAATGCAACCTCCAAGGTAGTCGAGGATTCTGGGGCGGATGTTGCGGGTGCTGGGGACGGTGTTCGGGCTGAAGAGTCCGAAGACGACCGGAGACCCCTTAGAGAGGCGCTGCAGAAGAAGCTTCCTGCAGACCCTCGGTGGCGGCTCTGGAGGCGACCCTTCGTCGCATGGAGAGCGCGCCCAGGGAGCTGCCCCCGAGCCCTACTGCTTCTCACCTTGACCAGCTGGCGAGGTGCCTAGACCTTCCTGCCGAGCAGACCTCGGAGAGGTCAGTGGAAGGTTACCTCCCAGAGGTCCAGGGGCGAGATGGCTGAGCGATGTTGACGTTGAAGCGCTCGCGGATGGATGTCCAAGTCGCTGGGCATCCTGAGGTTCTGGCTGTTCGGGGCCAGAGACAAAAATACCTCCAAGAGGCGCAGACAGCTTTCTGCGAGGACCTCACCGCGAGGATAAGGCTCGCAAAGCAGCGCTGGAGGAGGAGGTCAAGGATCTCAAAGCTGCCCTCCAAGCTTTGAGGCTGGACGCTACCTTGGCGCGGGCCGAAAAAGACGCCCTGGCCAAGGTAGTAGTAGATGCTGGGGCCCGCGCGGTTGCTGAGTACAGGGCCGGTCCAGAATATAAGGAGGACCTGGAGCAGTATGGAGCCCGCTGCTACAGGGTGGGTCTCAATGCTGGGAAGGACCTCGGAGAACGGCTTTCCTAGGTTGACCGCGCCCGGAAAGCCTTCGAGACTGCTGTTCGGGAGTGCCGGCGTCGTACTCAGGACGCTCGTCTGGATGGTGTGCGGTTCGCACAATTCCAGTCTGGGCGGATGCCCCCTTCGGATGACAACGCCGGTCCTTCACAGCAGGCCCCTTGATCTTTATGCTCCTTGTTCTTCTTGTACTCTCCTTTTTGTAACCGCGGCTGAAAAGGGCTTACTTGTAAAAAAGAAACTTTTTGTGAATGAAGTCTTCTGTTTCATGAAATGGTTTTGTAGCTTCACTTTCTCTATCTTCTTCCCTTTATGATTGTTCCTGCTCGGATTGGAATCCGCTAGGCGCCATAAGCATTGCATATAAAACACAGATCGTGGGGAACCGTAAAGGGGATTCCGATCAGGTATGTATGCTAAATGCTTGTATAGCGTCAGGAGTTGGGAGAAGAGAGGTAGGATGCTGGAAAGAGAAGGCTTTTATAAATAATAAGCCTTAAGGTTAGAAACATGCCAAGTCCTGGGTATGGCTTCGCCACTAGGAGTAGTTAGCTTATATGAGCCTTTTCCGAGGACGTGGGTGACCTGATAAGGTCCTTCCCATTTGATGGCAAGTTTGCCTACTGCTCTTCGGGGGTCCGAAGCCGAACAGCGGCGCAGAACAAATCTCCCACATTGAACCGCATTTCCGAACTCACGCATTATAGTATTGTGGGAGTCGTTGCTGATAAGAAACGAGGCGAATGCTGGCGTCGCTTTGTCGTTCGCCCAGCATGTCCAAGTTTTCTCGAAGAGCACGGTTATTGGCGGCTTCGTCAAAGTGGGTTGTTCGGATGGTCGGAAGAGCTACTTCTAGAGGTACAACTGCTTCCGAGCCGTAAGCCAGGTGGAAAGGTGTTTCCCCTGTAGCTACCCGAGCAGTTGTTCGGTGACACCAAAGGACGTTTGGGAGCTCATCGATCCATGATCCACCTGCGGCCTCAACCCTCGTGCGGATCCCGTGCAGCAGTGTTCGGTTGGCGTTTTCGACCAAACCGTTAGCCTGGGGATGAGCCACGGAGGTGAAGTGGTTGTAGATCCGAGCTCGGCAAACTTCTGCTTGAAGAAGGTGCTGTCGAACTGCTCCCGTTGTCAGACGTAATCACCCTTGGGACACCAAACCTGCAGAGAAGGTTCTTCCATACGACTTCCATGCGGCTTGTTCGGTGATTGTGGCAACAGGTTCGGCCTCGATCCACTTGGTGAAGTAATCGATGGCTACGAACAGGAACTTCTTCCACCCTTGGGCCTCTGGAAAGGGACCCAAGATATCATGCCCCACCTGGCGAAAGGGCGCGGCTCGAACTGGCTGTGAAGCTATTCAGCAGGTTGTTTGATGAGTTCTCCGAATTTTTGGCATTCTGGAAATTTCCTGACAAAGGAGATGCAGTCCTTCTGAAGAGAAGGCCACCAGAACCCTACTTGGATGATGCTGCGCGCTAGCGTTCTGCCCCCCAGGTGGCTTCTGCACAGCCCCTCGTGAACTTCTTCTGTGGCCGCGAGGGCCTCCTCAGGATTGAGGCAACGCAGAAGAGGTCTAGCAAGGGACCGTCGGTACAGTTTGCCCTCTACGAGGGTGAAGTGCTGAGCGCGCATTCTGACTTTACGAGCTTCACCCTGTTCGGGCGGAAGCTCTCCTTGGAGAAGATACGCCAAGAGAGGGTCATCCCAGCTTGGGGCTGGCGGGCCTGTTTCTATGGCACTATATCGACCTCCGTGCTCGGCGAGGCGAGCTCTTCGATGAAAACAGAGCGAGAGGGGTGATGTCACCTGAAGATGCCAATTTGGCCAGTGCATCAGCTCGCGCGTTCTGCTCCCGTGGAACATGTATGACTTCAAGTAGACGAGGCCCTCCGTCTGGCTTTTGACCTGCTGGAGGTATTGAGCCATGCGAGGTTCCCGTGCTTCAAACTGTCCGCTCACCTGGCTGGCAACCAGCTGGGAGTCACTAAAGACTCTAAGCCGAATGGCCCCGAGGTGCCTAGCCAACGGATACCGACACAAAGCTTCATATTCGGCGACGTTGTTGGAGGCTGGAAGCGAAAGCGGAGGGCGTTTGGAACTCTAACCCCTCCGGGGAGGTGAGGACCAAACCCGCCCCGCTTCCGGTAACACAAGAGGATCCGTCAACATAAAGCTCCCATGGGGGCTCATCTACCAACGCGGATCCTGCTCGGCCGGAAGGGTAGATTCCACCACGAAGTCTGCCAGCGCTTGTGCTTTGATTGCCGTTCTCGGTCGGAAGCTGATGTCGAACTCACCAAGCTCTATTGCCCACTTAACCAACCTGCCAGAAGCCTCTGGCCGCTGGAGGATGGATCTCAGCGGCTGATCGGTTAGAACCGTAACGGAATGGGCCTGAAATAGGGCCTGAGCTTCCGTGCAGCCGTGACGAGGGCAAGGGCGAGTTTTTCTGCTCTGGGGTACCTCCTTTCAGCTTCTTGGAGGACCCTGCTGATGTATTATACAGGGTGCTGCGCCGCTCCAACTTCTCTGATTAAGACTGCACTGATGGAGTGTTCGGTAACCGAAAGGTACACGAACAGGGGCTCACCGAGCATAGGCTTTGAGAGAACAGGAGGAGCTGCCAAATACGCCTTCAATTCGGTGAAGGCAGCCTCACACTCATCAGTCCACCGTACTTGCCCCCCTTGCTTCGAGGAGCTTTAGGGCCTCGGAGCAACTTGAAGAAGTTAAAACTTCTTTCTGCTGCTCGGGACATGAACCGGTTCAGTGCCGCCAGACGCCCCTGTCAGGCGCTGGACATCGCGCACTGTTTTCGGACTGCTCATCTCAAGCACGACTTGGATTTTTTCCGGGTTCGCCTCTATTCCTCTGTTTGATACGAGGAACCCAAGGAACTTACCGACCGAACACCAAACACGCACTTGGCAGGATTGAGCTTCATATTATACTTTCGCAGAGTTGCGAAAGTTTCCTGGAGGTTGGAAAGATGGTCAGTACTCGGAAGTGTCTTGACCAGCATGTCATCAACGTAGACCTCCATATTGCGCCCGATCTGCTGCTCGAACATCTTGTTGACCAGCCGCTGGTAAGTCGCGCCCGCATTCTTCAGACCAAAAGGCATTCTGGTGAAACAGTATAAACCTAGGTCTGTGACGAATGTTGTGGCGTCTTGATCCGGAGGGTGCATACTGATTTGGTGGTAACTAGAGTAGGCATCCAAAAAGCTGAGAAGCTCGTGCCTGAAGTAGCGTCCACCTGATCAATGCGCGGCAGAGGGAAGTTGTCCTTGGGCGTTGCTTTATTGAGATCTTTGTAATCCCGCACACACAACCATTTACCGTTAGCCTTGCGTACGATGACCCGTTGGAGATCCATTTTGGATATTGGGCTTCTCAGAGAAGCCCAACAGCTCGGCTTTGACCACGTGATCCTGAATCACGGTCTGCCATTCTCGGTTCACACGGGTCGCCTCCTTTGCTGAACTGGCGGGACCCGGGGATCTAGCCGGAGGCGATGCACCATGACTTCCATGGAATGCCTGAAGCCCATCATCGAACCAAGCGAACACGTCAAAATTGGCCAGCAGGAAGGCTGTGTAGCGTTGCTGCTCGGCCTCTGTCAACAAGGCGCCAATGTGCAAGACGTGTTCGGGGTCGTCATCCACTTGAATGGGGATTAGGTCTTCAGAAGGCGTCCCTCGGCTGGTTGAAGGCTGATCGGAAACCGGAGGTGCCGGATCGGCGAGTGGTTGCTTGTCCCTTAAGGAGAGGACATAGCAACGACGAGACTCGCGCTAACACCCGAGCACTTCGCCAACTCCGCTCGGGGTAGGAAACTTCATCTTCTGATGGAGCGACGAAGGTACTGCTTTGATTCGCCCGATCAGACCCCTGCCAAGGATAGCATTGTATCCAGGCATGTTGTTGACGACCAAGAAGTCAACGATCTTGGTCACAACCCTTGGGGCCGTCCCCAAGGTGATCGGAAGGCGGATCCTTCCCATGGGCTGGACCGAAACTCCCGAAAAGCCGAACAATGGTGAATTCACGGGGGTGAGTTGATCGGTTCGCAGACCCATAAGGACAAAACAGTCATAAGCCAAGACTCGGGGGCGCTTCCATTATCTACCAGAATCCGACGCACATTACAGTGGTTGATGGTGGCCGAGATGACCAACGCATCATGTGTGGGGTCGTAACCCCTACAAGATCTTCGTCCGAGAAGGTTATGGCCTGCTCGGGCGGTGCGCGTGCAGGACTGGCAGGATATGGGGCCGACCGAACAACCGAAGGCCTGTCTACGACATGCACTCGCCTTGCGTAATCGCGTCGGCTTCGAGTGCTCTCTCCGCCCGCACCGAAGCCTCCCGCGATCACATTGATCTCCTGCCCATTGGGCTCGTTGTTGATCGGCTGCTCGGGAGTGCGATATCGGCGTCTGGGGCATTCTTCGTTCCGGCGCACGAACCGTCCAAGATAGCCGCGCATGATAAGGTCTTCGATTTCGTCCTTAGCTGGCGGCACTCAGAGGTTCGTGTGGCCGTGGTCGCGATGAAAGCGACAGTATTTATTTTGATCGCGCTTCGGGGGTCGGAGCGCATTCTTTGTGGCCACCGAACAAATGCTTCATTCCTGATCTCTGCCAGGATCTGTTCGGGTGCCACGGTGAGGGGGGTGTAGTTGGTGAAGGGGCGCGGACGGCGCGGAGAATCGCCATTGCGCCGTCCCTTCTTCCGATCTCGGTCGGAACCGTTGTCGGAAGGCCGCTTCTTGTCCGACTGCTCCCCCTGCTTGGCCCTGCTCGCCGCCAGGCTCTCCTCGCAAGCTGCGTGGCGCTGTGCAATGGAGAGTAGTTCGGCGAGAGTGGTGGGCTGCTGGACGCCGAGGTCCTCTGCAGGAAACGTCGCGAGTGCCCTGGATGAGGGCACTGGTTGCCAGAGGGACGTCCAGGCGCGAGATGCGAAGCGCCTCTATTCGGAACCTCTTGACGAAGTCCCAGAGCGCCTCACCTTTCTTCTGGCGCACTGCCAGGAGGGAGGCCGCCGTTCGCGGCTGAGATCTCCCACCAAGGAAGTTGTCCCTGAAGGACTTCTTCAGTTGGCGGAAGGAGGTGATGGAACCCGCAGGAGGGTTTCAAACCAGGCCCTGGCGGTTTCCTTGAGAGTTGCAGGAAGGCCCTGCACTTAGCCGCATCTGATGCTCCGTGGAACACCATGTACGACTCGAAGCCGTGGATGTGGTCGGCTGGGTCGGTGGTGCCGTCGTAGGCGCGATGATGGGTAGAGGGAGCTTGGAGGGGACCTGGGCCTCCAGGATCTCCCTACTGAAAGGAGAGCGGAAGTCCAAGTCGTCCTCCGCTGGCGCCTTTCCCTCCGCACGCTGAACCCTCGCATCCATGCGGCGTTCGAGGTCGACCACACGCCTTAGCGCCTGGCGAGCTCCTGATCGGAGTTGGCGGGGCCCCCTCGTCGGAGTTGTGGGAGTTGCCGCCCACGACCGACCGTGGTGGACGGGGGGAGGCACAGAGCGACGGGGCGAACGCCCGCGGCGCTCCGGTGCCCGCTCTTCCGTCGGAGCCCGGAGGGACCAGCGCTGCGAATCTACCTGCTGTTCTTGAGGCACAGGGAGGACGCGGGAGCGGCGATGCGACGATTCCGCCTGCCGCTCGCGCGGCAGGGAAACCGCCGGGGCCGCTGCTCCCGCCAACTGGGCCTATAGGGTGAGGCAGACGCCCGTCAACTACTGCATTTGCCCCCGAAGCTCTGCTACTTCGAGGGCAGTTGCAGGCGCGGCAGCCGTTGGTGCCGGGACGTCGTGGTTTGCGCCGTAGTGGCGACGGCGACGTCACCAGGGGGATCGGCGACGGGAATCCCCTCGTGACTGGCGAGACCTCGTCGCCCTGCTTCCTACGTTCTGGTATGAGGATCGTCCTCTCGAGCCATGGCAGCGTCGTTCCCACAGACGGCGCCAAATGTTGTGGTATGATCCTGTTTGGGCCAGAGCCAAACGGGCCTCCACTAGAAAGAAAGGGAGACGATCGCGGTGAGGACGAAGACCTGCAAAACCAGAAGAGGATCAGTGGGGCCCGTGAAGACCGGGGAAACCCTCCGATGCCTAAGTCAGTGGAGAACTTGCGAGGCAGGGGGTTTCGGAGTATGAGAGCGTGTTCGCGTGAGGAAGAGAACGTACCGTTGCATGGTATTGTACCTGTATTTTTATAGGCGTCGGTGCCAGGGCCAACGTGCGTAACGTTGGTAAAACGTGCCTGAAAAGGCACCATGATGGGTGCGCATAACGGGAGGAGTTATGCGCTCAGGTGCCCGTTGGACTGCCAGGCAGTTCGTGCCTCTTGATGATGGAGGACGTGGCCTAGGACGGTTACGACCGCTCCGTAAGCCAGAGAGCCTGCGCGGCACCCTTTGGCTACGCCTTCCGAGCAGGTGGCCCACATGGGGGTCGAACATGCTGTTCGGTGATATTAAAGGTTGTTCCGCGCAGCAGGGTTACTGATCCTGTTCGGAAGCCTTCCGCGGTTGTCCGGTTGCGGAAGGACAGATGACCTGCTCGGGGTCACGCCGCCACGAGGCTTAACATCATCCGATCAAGGTGGCGGTATCTTGGAGATCTTCACATCGTCTTGGAAGGGACGTGGCCCATTAGGATGGGGTCACGTCAGCTGACAGGATATGCGAGGGCCGTAGTGGGCCATCATGGGCCTAGGTGGCCAGATTTGTCCACCACATCCCCTAAATAGATCTCTTCTTCATGCCTACTAAATAAAATAAGAGGACAAGATCTGATGTAAAAGCATGGGAAACTTTTCTTGCAAAGCCGATGCATGTCTGTGATCCCTGGCATGCCGCTCAAATATCCCATTAACTTGCTATTTCAAGAATTGTTTAATCGCCGACGTTCATTGTTGGTGCTCGTTGGTTGTTGTTAGTATCGTAGGACTGGTTCTTGAAGTTTGCCACCTGGGGGGGGGGGGGGCAGAGGTTAGGAGGGGTACGCTTAAGATTGGACGGGAGGGTTAAATTAATCCGATTAAAATATAAATAAACGGGAGTAAAAAAGAAGTTAATATATCTCATGTATTTAGGAGGGTTATGTTAATCTTCTCTAACTTTTGAGTCTTATTTTTCTTTTCTAAAACCTATTTACTTTAAAATATAGGTTAAACAACTTTCGATTAAAATAATCGGGTATCTAATCCCCTACTCAAAGCTACGTGAAGTAAGGAAGTAGAGTTGATTAAAATAAGAAAAAAATATGGAAGTCACCCTCGAAAGCGTAGGGAAATAGAAAACAGGAGAAGGTGGAGCGACTTCTGCCCATAGCATCTACGCAGTTGGAGAAGAACCGCAGCTTGTGACCGCGAGCTCGACGCCGTCCCGGTGTCGTTCGAAGGTAGCAGGTGCCTCTCCGGATCTGAGTTGAGCGACATAAGAGCTGTGAGGCCCGTGGAGAGACATGTCTTCTTTGGCGGCAGCAAACGGAAGTTGCAGAAGTCGAGCATCTGTTGTTCTCGTCCCATACTACGACTGGGAGCAAGCATTAGAACCTGGGGGGACTTGAGGACCCACCCACTTCGGCAGAGAAGCTACGAGCCATGGTGGTAGAGGCAGACACCGACGGGACGGCTACATCGACCTGGCGTCGATCGTGGCGCTGAACGTGTGCGGGGTGCACGGTGTGAAGCGGCAACTGTAGACATGCTGCATGTATGTTCAGATCTCCATTCAAATTAATGGAAGCTCAGAGACCTTCCCAATGGCAGCCTCTGCCTCAGATCTCGACGTCTCACTCCGTCCTCCCGCTCTCCCTCGACGGTGAGAAGTAGATGTCCATCGGGGAGCAAGATGCCCGCAGCGTGTATTGCTTCGACTTGAAGCTGGCGATCTTGAACCATATCCTCTCCCTCACCTCCACCCTCACCGTCACCTTCCCCTCAGCCCGCTCCCTATTCATCTCCTTCGTCGCCGACTCCCCCAATTGCACCGACCGCGCCACCGCTGGCACCCGGATCTCCGTTGCGTTGTGGTGGCGGTGTAGGAACGACGCCACCTCCCCCCATGCCACTGCCTAGTCATCGTACACCACCTACATCTCCATGGCGTCGTAGTACACTGCCACCTTGTTGTTCTGGTTGTCGATCCAGATAGCAGGTCGAAGGTGCCGTTGAGCCGGCCTCTAGTCATGATGTTGAAGCTACGCGCTCGGGCATCATCGATGATGTACTTGAGCGGGGCGGGGCAGATGTCGAACCATATGATGAGCACCGCGAGCCCTACCCGCCACGATCAGCACCAGCGCCGTGATGGCTACACAGCGGAGGATCCCGACGAATCCCCCCTACCGCCTGCTCTGATTGGTGCTGTCGGCACCGGGAGTGGGCACCATGATGGCAGAGGAGCAACAGAACTAAATGGCTACTAAAAGTAGCAGAGTCGACGGCCGTAGCAATACTGCACTGTGCACGGCGGGCCCTGAGCAAACCATCTCCAGCCACATCTTCCCTTCATCCCATTTGCTATTTTGTTGGGGCCATATATCTTTTACTTGTTGCTAATAGAGACATGGCATATCAAAGTCGCCAGTGTACCTTACTAACATAGTAATATGCAAAAACTAAACAGAATTGCTAATAGAGATGCTACATATGAGCATTAGTGCTAACTTGTGTTGTTTAGCAACGGTGGTGGTGGTGGGTTGATCTCATTAGACGGGAGGGCAAACCTTCATCCAACAGAAGGAATTCGTGTTTTCCTGGGCACTCTTTGAGGGCAATGATGTAGGCAATGTGAGAACCGTAGATGCCCATCGCGGCAGCTACTTGGTCCCTGCTTATCACGCTGGTGGGTTTGTCACCTTGCGAGACATTGAAGATGGTGCCGATGGTGATGTAGAGTCCACGATGCTGGAGCCGTCGAGAGGGTCGAAGCCACGCTGAAGCCACCTGCCACACACGGTGAAATTAACTTGCTTTCTAGTCCGCGATGGCTACTTGGTCCCTACTTATCACGCTGGTGAGTTTGTCACTTTGCCAGACGTCGAAGATGGTGCCGATGGTGATGTTAGTGTCCACGATGCTGGAGCCGTCGAGACGGTCGAAGCCACGCTGAAGCCACCTGCCACACACGGTGAAATTAACTTGCTTGCTAGGAGCTTGCGAAGGGGGCGAGGAGATGCAAGAGGAGAGGAGGTGCAGGATGAGAGAGATAGAGATGTATAGATTGAGAGAGAGAGAGAGAGAGAGAGAGAGAGAGAGAGAGAGAGAGAGACTTGTAGTCCTCCTTCAGTAGGCAAGGCGATAGCGGGAAGGTGTGGAGGAGCAGTTCCTCCAGCGGTGAAGATAGCGTTCTCGACGATGTCCTTTACAGATAGGGAGATGCAGGGGCGAGGAAACGATGATGACGATGTCCGACAGGAAGAGCTGTTGTAGAATCAAATCCACACGATGTTGACGGTGTCCATGGCCTTCTTCAAGATCTGGTCCGGGTAGGCGCTGCGGTTGTAAGGCCCTCGAATTTTGTTCATATTATGCGTATTTTATTTTATACATATTATAATTATTTAATTACGTATGTGCGCATGTATATACATGTTTATTCTGTACATATTGTATCTATTTAATTATGTGCACATTGTATTTAAATAATAATGTACATATTGTATGTATCTATATGGTGTATATTGGTTATTGGATGTTTCCGTTTTCTGCTGAAATCCCTATTAACGTCAACATCCCTTGACGTTAAGGGCAGGTTGACGCCAACAAGTGTGTCGTTGACTTCATGGGGGAGATTGACGTCTAGATCAATGGACGTTGACTTCCAGTTAACGACAACAATGTGGCCGTTTACTTCTCTGGTTATGTTGTGATTCCAGATCTGAAAATGGTTGCATTTTCTCCGGTTCTTGATTAGGAAAGTATCCCCAATGGTAGGAAACCTAATGCTAGGCACACCTTGACCCATTAGCCCTATAAAACATCCAGTTTTCGCTCAGATTAGGTCTTTTGGCTCATGAGAAGAACCTAGGGTTTTCTTGTGGGAAACCAAAACTTTTGCAAGCTTGATCCGAAAATTTGGGGAGGTCTTCTGGCGATCTACTTCGACTGGGAGGTACTCCAAGCATTGAGGAAGCTTCCCCGACTCCGGAGATCCATCTACATCAGCAAATAGACCAGATTTGGGAGGGGATTTTGCACCTTCTTGGCTTGGCCGAGGAGGGCTTCTTCGACAAGATTTGGTCTTCTTAGATTTTATTCCAGGCAAGTAATTGAGGGATTACATCCCTAGACATGTCCTTTAGGTGTCAGGAATTTTACAGATTTTTATTCGAGTCTTGGAACCCCCAATTCTCTTCTTTTTGTGAGTTTGGTCTGCACTTCTGCAGATAGGAGGTTGACGGCAACCTTGTTGCCACCAAGTTCCTGAGTTAATGGCAGCATCGTGTGTCGTTAACTCATGTGGCGGCAAGCCCCTTGCCGCCAAGTTCTTCAGGTTTTTCAGAACAATGTCTTGATCTTTGTGCTATGATTTTCAGACTTCTGGTGATTTGTACATGCTGTAAAAAATTAGGGTTTGTTAGGTATGGTTTGTAGGTCATATCATGAGGTTCTGTTAATTTTTTGAGCATGATATTATTTAATTTAATTTTTGTATTGATGAAATTAGCATGATTTGGCTGTGTTTAATTGGGGATAATTAGTTTTGTTGCATGTTAGGGTTTCAGAAATTTTCCATGATCTTATGGTCACTGTTTCAGATTTTAGAACTGATAGGAACGATTGTTGTCTTGTGAACCATGTTTAAGTGAATAATTTGCTAAACTAGCATGAAATCTGTTTAAATTATTAAAATTAGTTTTAGTGATGCAAAAAATATGAAAAATTAGGCATGTGGCATATTACCTGTATGAAGCGTGTGATCAAAATTTTATACTGTTTTGACAATCGTGGGTACTATTTGTATTTTAACAAGGGAAATTGACTATGATAAGTATGTTTAACTTAAATCAAGTGAATTTTAGTGTTTAGCAACATGTTAGGACTCTGTCATGATTTGTTTATCACTATGGAATAGTAGTGTTAAGTTCTGTAACTTGAGATTTGAACATTTATTTAAAGTGCATGTGAAAGGGATTAAATTGTGCATGTAAGTGAATAAAACCATGTGATTAAGTGGTAATGTGTAATATGTGCCGACATTGACACTACTACCATAGAAGGCTGTGGAGCCGTACTGTAGTAAAGTCCCTATGGGAAGGCTCATTATGTATGTGATATCCCATGGGCATTAGGATGAAATCCTGCAGGTTGACAAGTACCACTGGTTAGGGTGGAGAGGGCTTCTCCCGGTTCTGCGTAGTTACCAAGATTCGTCACTATATTGCTTAGGTGATGGGTATGCGTTATGTGAATGTGTGTCCTTTTTTATGGTGGTTCGGACTATGTGTCACGACAATTAAGTGTAAAAGTGTGAAAGATGTGAATATGTGAAATGTGAACATGTGATAGTGTTATGTGAATGTGATAGCATGTGAAAAGATGTAAAACCATGTGAATGTGAATTAATTATGTTAAAACAACAAGCTAAACATGTGAAAATGTGTTATAAAATCATGTGAAATTGATTAGATATCATGCTAGGATTGTTAGCTATCTTGTGTTAATTTTCATGATCTATTTGTATAGAAATATGAATGATGTGAATTGAGTTTAGCAATATGAATCATGTTACATATTATGTGTAGAAAGTATTTGTAGGTTATTTTCGCTAAATTGTCATGAAACATGTACCATGTATTTTCCCTTATTGTTTAAAAGACTAGCATGTGTGTGTGATATGTCTAAGGATGTACCTTTAGGTTGTTTGCTGGGTCTTGTTGAAAGACTCATACTTGCTTTAACATACAGGTGAGACAAGTGTCCCCGTACTTGAGGAGGACATAGTGAGGAGCGACTCAGAGCGCGAGGAGTAGCTACTTGTGGAAGATTGCTTCATAGTTACACTTTTCTTTTCATAGTATGTGAACAATGTAAACAATGTTATTCATATGGACTTGTAATAATGTGGACAGTTGTTATTTCTTTCTTTTGCTATATAGACTGTGGAATTATGTGAATGATGATGGAATAAGATTTCTTTTTATTTCGGCTGTACTCTTTTGTTATTTATGTACATCTCAACCTATTGTGTTGTGGTGGGTAAATGTCTCACTGTAATGACGCCCTTTATATAGATGTGGATTGGTATAATCGTACCGGTATAAGGAGGGTCGTTACAGAGATTGGTATCAGAGAAAAAGGTTTAGATAGTACATGAACATGCCATCATCTTCACTATAATGCAAAGTCTTTATAAAATTTTTCCATATATGTGCAAAATATCTAATAATGGATTAAAGATAGTTAAGAAAATAGTTAGGACTAAATAACTTAGATTCTAACTAAATTAAATTATTTTACAGGCTATGGCGAGCCGTGGTAGGCGTGGTGCTCAGGCTAGGGAGAATGAGCAGAGGCATGAGGAGAGGGGTGAGCAGTAGGCCCCAGCACCCCAGGGTCTCACAGTACTTCCTCCACCATGACCTGTGGACTACAACGTGTTCATGCAAGGCCTAGTACAGGCAATGCAGACGCAGGTGCAGACTCAGGTGGCCCTCAGGTTAGAGTTGTTAATAGGAGTAGTCTATTTTGTTAAATGCATGATTATTATTTGTATTGCTTATATGTTGCTTGTTGTCTCAGGCTCAGGCTCCAGCTCCAGTTTCCCAGGAGCATGGCCATGGTGGTCAGTCCATCATGGAGAGGTTCAAGAGGATGGCTCTGCCTTCTTTTAAGGGGGAGAGTAAGCCACTCTTAGCAGAGAGCTGGATGTGGGAAGTTGAGAAGATATTTTGAGCCATCAGGTGTGTTGAGGATGATAAAGTTAGCCTGGCCACCTACATGCTTCATGTACTTAAAGTTTATGTACTTGTGTTAAGTTAAAGTGTTGTTTAGATTGGTGCTTATGGGTTGTGTTTTGCAAGAGAGAGCCGATGCTTGGTGGGCCTCCGTACATCACACCAGATACGAGGATGGTGCTATAAAGGTGACTTGGGCTGAGTTCACGAGGCTTTTTCGGGACAAGTTCATCCCCGAGCACATGCAAGACAAGATGGAGCAAGGGTTTCTCTCTCTTACTCAGGGCTCAATAACAGTTCTTGTCACGCCCCGACGCGAAATATCGGAACGCGAGGCAGTTACAAGTAAATGGGTACAGAGAGAGTACTAGACATGAAACCATTAGACAAGGATAAATATTAAAGTAAATGCATCTCATTAATAATTCCTCAAATGTCTAGTTACAACCACTAATATCAGAGTCATTCTATAGGGCCTAATTACATTGAATAAAGTAAAAGACTAAACTTCAACTCTAACATAATACTATGATGCTAGGGTACTCTTGACTTCACTCTTGGTCGTTCCCGTCCTCTTGAGGGTAAGTATCTTCCTCGGTCTCACCTGAGAACACATAACCAATAACAAAGGGTGAGCGATAACGCCCAGTAGGACTTAAATCTCAAGATCAAGCATGCTTTAAATGATTAATGTATTAAAAAGGTAGAGTAACTAAAGATAAAGCGAGAGAGTCAAGTAACATAAGAGATAGCACAATAGCACGTGATTGAAATAGCACAAGTTTCCAAATACAGCACAAGTGTCGAGCATAGCACAAAGAGCAGGATGGCCATAGCACTAATAGCACAATGTATATCAATAGCACAATGAGTATAGTATAGCACTTTTGATTGTCATTGAGATAGTTGAGATAGATATCACTTGAGTGTAATGCCGAACACACTGATCATTTAACTCTCATAGGTAAATAGCACTTTTGGATGCACCTCCCAGGACCAGATCAGGCCCTTTATATATTACTAGGCATTGGTTATATTATTTATCTTTAGACAATCAGTCAATGGCCAATAGAGAGTACCAAAAAATAGATGGGAGTACTTGATGATTAGACGAGATAGTAGAGAGAGTGTGAATAGATGAGCGAGTAGAGTATAGATGAGAACTATGGGACATTGCACATAAAATGTCAAGTAAATGGGCGATAGTAACAGTTGCACAACACGCACAATTGGTGTTGGCAGTCAGGTGGAATCACTACCCTTCCACTGGCCATGTTATGTATAGGTCCAGAGGTCCGGCATGATGCAAGATAAGAGTGAGAGCGACTAAGGCCGTTTGGATCTTACTGATCCCTAAAGGGTATCATCGGTGTTAGAGTACAACCAGCTCGTCGACCATGTGGGAATCCATGGACAGAGGAGACTTACGGAGGCCTTGAACAAGGATTCACTAGTCCGGCAGAAGGAATATCCGACGGAGAGTTTGTCCAAGTCAAGAGAAAAGTTTGTATATAGAAACAAATGCTCGACGTTCTAGAGGAATTCTGGAACAGTGGAGCGGCAGTGATAGTATTCCCAAAACATCGCGAGAAACGAAGATAAGTCCAATTTTAAAAAATAGGGCAATTGAAATAAATTACCAGATGTATTATGAAATGTTTTCATGCCAAGTGAAGTCATATTGGAGGGTTACAAGTGTGTGCATGTGGTATAGAAAATCATAGATATGAAAGATCATGTGAATGATTTTTAATAATTAAAACATAATCAAGTTAACAACTTCGTTTTCTGTGTTTAAGATAGTTAACAGGGCATGTATTTACTGTAGAAAATCACAACTTGCAAAAATATGGGGTTTCCATGCAAAACTCCAGAAGGTGACGTACCCCTGTAAGGGTCATGACGTGGTACAGTCAGAACGCGACAGGGTCCGCGACGGGTCGGTCAGAGTAGGCTGCCAGAACGCGACGATAGGCCTTGTCGCGTTCAGGACGTAATGAGTGTCTCTGTCGCGATCATCCTTGAGAACGCGGCCTATCGGGCCGTCGCATTCTCAGGTCTTACACCTGAGTCCGAGCGGGAAAAGGACCTTGCATTGGATTGCAGTCCAAGTTTCTATATTTTGACATAGGGTCATTCAGAAATTAAAAACTAAATGCACAATCGATGAAAAATTGTGAAACCACTTTCAAATTGATCTAGACATGCGAGGGTACTCACAGTAAATAGAAATTTGAAAACAAACATGGTCTTGACAAGTTGTGAACATGATAAAGCACGAGTAACACAGAATATGGTATAGTGAAGATAAAAGATTTAATTTGCATAGTATGATGGATGAAAATTAGGGCTTTTAGGGGAAAAAGAGTTTTGACATCAACCAGTATCTCCAGTAAAAGTTTCATAGCATGGTGTCAAGTATACATGGAGATATAAATTAAACATGGTGGTTCGGGGTCATAGTGATTGCAGAACTTCAAAAATATAGAACAAAAGATTGGCTCGATGAAAATTAGTGAAACAAGAGGGCTTTTGTTCCTGTCGTTGGGAAATATCTACAGACGAAATTAATTAATTTTTGCTATGAGAATGCCTACCTTTGACTCGTTTGATCTTCTAGGATTTAGAACTCGAAGTGTAGAGGTTGGAGCTCAGTCTAGCCTTTTCCCCACGAGTCCCTCTTCTCCTTGGCCTCTTCTCCATGTCCAACAAGCCCTAGCAATAAGTTAGTGATGATCAGTCGGTCCCCATGTAATTTTAATTAATTACATATGTATTTTAGTGATTAACAAAACTTCATCAATAATCTCTAACATATTTCATAAGTCTTAAGTACAGAAAAATTACCAAGGTCAATCAAGTCAATGTTGGTAAGTATTGCCTTACTGAAGCTTTAATCCTTTCAAAATGATATTTCTCTAAGTCCACATCGACTCTGTTGAAAGTCATAACAATTTCTTTATGACCATATCAATTTCAATATACCTATAACGATTTGATATCACAATGATTTCATGAGTGTTTTAATGATTTCCTTGTAAGACTGAAAAGTCATGTTGTTTCAAACAAGTCGATCGTATAACGATTCTATAAGTCATCACAACGATTTTTTAGAAGTCGTAACGACTTGCCTGTTGTAACGATTCTATAAGTCATCGCAACGATTTCTTTAGAATTCGCAATGACTTGCTCGCCGTAACGATTTCGTAAGTTATCATAACGATTTCTTTAGAATTCGCAACAACTTGCTCGCCGTAACGATTTCGTTAGTTATCATAACGACTTCTTTAGAATTCGCAACGACTTGATCGCCGTAACGATTTCGCAAGTTATCATAACGATTTCTTTAGAATTTGCAACGACTTGCTCGCCGTAACGATTTCGTAAGTTATCACAACGTTTTCTTTAGAACTCATAACGATTTGCTTTGCGCAACGACTTCTTTAGAACTCATAACGATTTGCTTTGCGCAATGACTTCTTTGGATCTCATAATGATTTGTTAAGTGTTTCACAACGATTTCTTCAGTGAACACAACGATTTGCTTTGTATAATGATCTGTTAAGTGTTTCACAACGATTTCTTCAGTGAACACAATGGTTTGCTATGTATAACGATTTGTTAAGTGTTTCACAATGATTTCTTCGGTGAACACAACGATTTGCTTTGTATAACGATTGTTAAGTGTTTCACAACGATTCTTCAGTGAACACAACGATTTGCTTTGTATAACGATTTGTTAAGTGTTTCACAACGATTCTTCAGTGAACACAACGATTTGCTATGTATAACGATTTGTAAGTGTTTCACAACGATTTCTTCGGTGAACACAACGATTTGCTTTGTATAACGATTTATTAAGTGTTCATATTAAATCCCACAATCAATGTAACGATTTGCTATGACTCATAACGACTTGGTCAAACTGACTTGTTCATAACGATTTCATAAGTCATATAGTCATCGATTTTATGTCTTACATCGACTTGATACTCTCTTTCTTCAAGAAGCGTTGACTAGTCAAAGTCCACGTATATATCTCTCTGACACTCCTGCATTTATGAGATCTGAACGTATCTCTGCATGCATGCAGACGATATCGTCCATTATCGTGCTTACTCTGAATACGTCTTTTAGATTCAGCTATTTGGCTTTACTATTTTCATGACTATTTCTTTTAACGTTGACTGACATCAGAGACAGCTTAGCTGTCCGCTGTTCAAAATTGAAATTTGTGTAGATCTCTGATCCAGTTCCACTTTACAACGTTGGACAAATTAGAAGCCAAAGGATATCTCAGAAGATCTCATCTCTTTGCGTGCACAAGTGATCAAAAGGCTGTTGACTGGAAGCTTCCAAGCATCATTCAGTCTAACGTCCACTTAAGAGAGAGACAACGGACACTTCAACGTATATATTTCAAATTGGAGATATAAATACAAGACAGAAGATCAGAAGAAGAATATATACAACGATAGATTGAAAAACTGGTTCAAGCTTTCAAACCTTGAAAAAGAATTCCAGAGCCAAGAACCTCATTCCACTTTGCTTTCGCTCTTTGCTCTCCACTGTAGTGAAAAACTTGACAGAGCTTGTGTAGTTCTGAGAGTGTGCTTAGCTTAGATTCTTTGCTCTCAGTGCTAGTTGCTTCAGATCTTGGCTTGTTAAAAGCTTGATCTAGGGGCTTGATCTTATTCCATTCTCTTTGTATTGTTCCCTTCGGTTGTGAAGGAAGACCTGGTGGTATCCAGGGTGCAGTTTCCCTTCAGTTGTGAAGGAAGACCTGGTGGGGTATCCAGGGTGTTGTTATTCCCTTCGGGTGTGAAGGAAGACCAGCTGAGCTGGGTGTTGTCGTGTCCTTAGGGGGACTGTACCCTAGTTAGTAAAACCCTGAGTGGTTGCTCAGGGACTGAACGTAGGACTCCTAAGGAGAGGAGGCCCGAACCAGGATAATCCTTTGTGTCGTGTGATTGTTTTCTTTGTGTGATTGATATTTGAACTAACAGTCACTAACCTTCATCAAAGAACATTTTTGTGAATGTTTTTATTCACAGGTATCGTCTAGATTATTTTTTAAAAGACCCATTCACCCCCCCCCCCCGGGCTCGTCAACTGGGCAACAAGTGGTATCAGAGCGAGTCTCTTCGACAAAGAAAAAGATCCAACGATCTGAAGAGTAAAGATCCATGGCAGCCCAAGGCAACATTGAAGGTCAGTCTGTCAACCGACCCCCTCTCTTCGATGGTGAAGATTATCCTTATTGGAAAACCAGAATGGAGTACTTCCTACAAGGCCATGATTATCAGATATGGTCCACAGTAGAAGAAGGTGATCTTCTAGTCACCAATGAGAAAGCTCAGTGGACAGATGATGACAGAAAGAAGATCTCCTTGAACTGCAAAGGAAAGAGCATTTTATGCTGTGCTCTAAGTAAAAAGGACTTCAACAGAGTCTCAGCCTGCAAATCCGCAATGGAAATGTGGGAAAAGCTCAGGATTACTTATGAAGGCATAGACAAAGTGAAGGAGACAAGAATCGACATTCTTGTCACTTAATATGAAAGATTTCAGATGCAATCAGGTGAATCCATAACCCAAATGTTCAGTCGGTTCACTGACATTACTAATGGACTGGCTGCTCTGGGGAAAACTTATGAGATTGGAGATATGGTGAGGAAAATTCTTAGATCCTTACCATCCTCATGGACCCCAAAGGTCACAACGATTGAAGAAGCTAATGACCTGAAAAGAATGTCTTTAGAAAAGCTCATCGGGTCCCTTATGGCCCATGAGATCAATATGGAAAGGCTAGGAGAGTCCTCAAGTAGAAAGAAGCACTCCAACGCTTTAAAAGCTGAAGAAGACTCACCAGAAGAAAGCTCAGATGAGAGTGAGAGTGTTGAGGACAGTGAAAATGAGGAAGCAATGCTCTCTAGAAGATTGCAGCGAATTCTAGCTAAGAAGAAGAAGTTCCAATCTGGTAGAAGGCACTTCAAAAGAAACAAGGACTTCAAGAAACCATATAGAAAAGATCTAAAGAAAGGAGAACCCATCTGCTATGAATGCAAAAAGCCAGGACACATTAAAGCTGAGTGTCCAAAATTCAAGAAACCGGAGCTCAGGAAGAAAGAAAGCTCCAGGAAGTTCAGAAAATACAAGAAGAAGGCGATGGCAGCAACATGGGAAAACAGTAGCGACTCAGACAGTGAGTCAAGCTCCTGCAGCGATGAAGAAGAAGTCAATTTGGCTTTCATGGCTAATACCGAAGACAAGGTAACTTCTGACTCCTCTTTTGATTCATGCAATGATTCTGATTCAGATAATTTAGAGGAAGCATTTAACGAACTATATGATAAATATAAAGAAGTAACTAAACTATTAAAAGCTAGTAAGAAAAACAGTACTTGCTTAGAAAACACTAACTCTGATCTGAAAATAGAAAATGAAGAGTTAGAAAAACAAATAACTGAACTTAAAAGAAGAAATGAATTATTATGTGAAGACTTAAAAGATAAAAATAAACAAATAACGAAATTAGAAAAATAGGAAAATGTAGATGAACTAAGGAAAGAAATTAAATACTTAAATGAAGAAAATGATAAACTATCAAGCACATTAGAAAAATTCACAAATAGTAAAAATTCATTAGAATTAAAAGGAGCTAGACATTCAGGAAAGAAGAAAGATGGTGTAGGTTACACACCACCCGAAAATGTAGAAACAATAATTCCACCTAAAGTATATCTGACTCCAAAATTTGTCCCTGAACAAGATATAGCATACAAAGCTAACTTTAAATATATTGAAAGAGTAACAAAAACATCTTGTTCTAGTCATTGCAATAGGTTAGGTCACATAAGAACCACGTGTCCAACAAGACATAAGAAATGGGTAATAAAAGGGAAAATTGATGATACTAACCCATCAGGATCCAAAAGAATTTGGGTACCTAAAACTTGATAGTTTTATTTCAAGTTAACCCTCGAGCATCCAAATGGTATTTGGATAGTGGGTGCTCAAGGCACATGTCATGAAACCAGAAATTATTCACTAATCTCCAAGCTGAAGAAGGAACAGTTACTTATGGAGATAATGGGAAAGGAACAGTAATAGGCAGTGGCTCTGTGAATAATAACGGAAGAACAGTTATAGAAGATGTGTTGCTTGTCAAAGGGTTGAAGCATAATCTCATTAGCATTATCCAGCTGTGTGACAGAGGCCATCAGATCCAGTTTCAAGAATCGAAATGCAGCATATTGAAGGATGGATCAGTCATCTTTGAAGCAAATAGAGAAAAGAACTTATATGTGCTCTATCTTGAGGAACTCAAAGAACAAAATGTCTGTCTAGTAGCAAATACGGAAAAATCTATTGAATTATGGCACAGACGACTAGGACATTGCAGCATAGATGGCATGAGAAAATTGCTGAAGAAAAATCTTGTAGAAGGTCTGCCAAAGGTTAGTGCAAAAATGGAAGGTGTCTGTAGACCTTGTGCTAAGGGAAAGCACACCAAGAGCTCCTTAAAGTCAAAGACGGTAGTAACCACCTCAAAACCCTTAGAGCTCCTTCATATGGATCTATTTGGACCAATGAGGACTACCAGTCTTGGAGGAAAGAACTTTGGATTTGTCATAGTCGATGATTACTCAAGATTCACATGGGTATCATTCCTAGAGCATAAAGATGACACATTTGATAACTTTGTCAGTTTCAGCAAGAAAGTTCAGAAGGATCAGAAGTTCAACATTGTTTCTATACGATCAGATCATGGTGGTGAATTTTAGAATAAAAAATTTGCTAAGTTCTGTGATGATCAGGGAATTGAGAATAATTTCTCAGCACCAAGGACACCACAGCAAAATGGAATTGTTGAGAGAAAGAATAGAACTCTATTGGATATGGCAAGAACAATGTTATCAGAATATGATCTGCCAAGGTATTTTTGGGCTGAAGCAGTCAACACAGCAAGCTACATTATCAACAGAGTAATGATCAGGCCAATCCTAAAGAAGACTACATATGAACTGTTCAAAGGAAAGAAACCAAAGATCAGCCATTTTAGGACATTTGGTTGTCCTTGCTTCATCCACAACAATGGAAAAAGGGACATTGGTAAGTTGGATGCCAAATCAGATGAAGGCATCTTCATGGGGTACACCTCTAAACCCAAAGGCTATAGAGTATTTAATAAATGCACTTTATTAATTGAACAGTCTGTACATATTATTTTTGATGAAACTAACCATTCCCTGAGAAAGGAAGAAGATAGTGACAATGATGATGCAGATGAACTGTCTAAGAAACTAAAGAATACATCAATTGAGGACAAGGATGATCCACTTTGGAAGACATGCAACAAGAGGAAATTACACATGAAAATCTTCCAAAGGAGTGGAGATACAAGAAAGATCACCCACCTGAAAATATTATTGGTGATCCATCTATTGGGGTAAGAACAAGAGGTAACATGATACCCTATGATTATTTAGCATTTGTTTCTCAAATAGAGCCGATGACAGTCAATGAAGCTCTTGGTGATGAATCTTGGATCTTGACCATGCAAGATGAACTAAATCAGTTCAAGAGAAACCAAGTATGGTCACTTGTTCCTAGACCATCAGACCATCCAGTTATTGGCACCAAATGGGTGTTCAAAAACAAGTTGGATGAGGCTGGTGTGATCTTAAGAAACAAGGCCAGACTGGTAGCTCAAGGCTATTCTCAAGAGGAAGGCATAGATTTCGATGAAACCTATGCACCTGTAGCTAGACTTGAGGCCATTAGAATACTACTAGCATATGCATCAGCATTAAACTTAAAACTATTTCAAATGGATGTCAAATCTGCATTCTTAAATGGTTTTATAAAAGAGGAAGTTTATGTGGAACAACCCCCGGGTTTTGATGACACAAAATTTCCTAATCATGTTTTTAAACTTCATAAGGCATTATATGGTTTAAAGCAAGCACCTAAGGCCTGGTATGAAAGGCTTAGTTCTTTTCTTCTAAACCATGGTTTCAATAGAGGTCAAGTAGATAACACTCTATTTGTAAAATCAAAAGTTAAAAGCATACTGCTTGTACAAATTTATCTAGATGATATTATCTTTGGATCTACTGATGAATCACTCACATTGGTCAAGCAAAATACATCAAAGAGCTGTTAAAGAAATTTGGTTTTGAAAACACAAAGCCACTCTCAACTCCCATGAGTACATCTACCAGGATGGACAGTGACAAGGATGGTAAGAAAGTAGATCAAAAGATCTACAGAGGTATGATTGGCTCATTACTTTACTTAACAACTAGTAGACCCGATATTCTATTTAGTGTATGTATGTGTGCTAGGTATCAAGCAGATCCTAGAGAATCACATTTAATCTCTGTGAAAATAATATTTATATATTTAGCTAGAACTCATGATTTAGGTCTGTGGTATCCAAAATCCTGCGAAATTAGTTTAGTAGGATATTCTGATGCTGACTATGCTGGATGCAAAGTAGATAGAAAAAGCACCAGTGGTGGTTGTCAATTTCTTGCAGGGTGTTTGATATCCATGTCCTCAAAGAAACAAAATTCAGTGGCACTATCTACAGCAGAAGCTGAGTACGTGGCTGCTGGAAGTTGTTGTACACAACTCCTATGGATAAAGCAACAACTTGAAGATTTTGGATTAAATATCAAATCCATTCCACTATTGTGTGACAACACCAGTGCTATCAATCTCACCAAAAATCTAGTCCAACATTCAAGGACCAAGCATATTGAGGTTAGATATCATTTCATTCGTGATCATGTTGCAAATTGTAATATTGAAATATTGTTTATTGACACAAATGGTCAGTTAGCAGATATCTTCACAAAAGCCTTACCTGAAGAGAGATTCACATCTCTTAGAAGGGAATTGGGCATGTGTAATTTATGAAAATATTTCTGTTTGAAACTGGTACAAAAATTTTCAGATATAAGTAAATTTTCCCTCCATCGATTTAAGTAAAAGAAATTCAAATTATCTCTATTGGTCACTCTCTTTTAAGTCGGTTTGAATAGTCAAACTTATTTGTCGCTTTCTGCCGTCATTTGGTGCCTCACTTTCCGCAAAGCATTTATTAATTTACAAAAATCGATGTGGGAACGATTCACCTCCCATCTTCTACCTTTTTCCCTCTTTCGTCTGGTAGCCTGAGTCGATGCCCTAACGTCTTAGACGTCGACTCTCTGCTCATTTGAAGTTTCTCTCTTCTTCCCGCGAAGAAATTCTTGAGGACCTTTCATTCCTCCTTCCTTCTCAACCCTCCAGAAAACCTCCTCACCTGATTCCATGGCCGCATCCACCGTTTCCAGGAGTCTGGGTGGCTACAGCGCCGAGTTCCCTACTCCTGAGCAGCAGGAGAGGTTCACTTATGTAAAGACGAAGCTGTGTGGGAATAAAGAGGTTGATATTGCAAATCTGGAGAAAAATGGGATGCACAGTGTAGTGGCCGCAATTATCAGGATGTAGTGGATGGGAATCTCAACCCTCTCAGAGGTAAGCTATCCAGACCTTGTAAAGTCCTTCTATGTTTGTCTGAAATCAGAGGCAGATGAATCCCTGACATCCTTTGTCAAGGGAACCCAAATCAGGATCGACCGTGATGTTTTGAAAACCCTATTTGGTGTATGTACATCTGGTCACAGTGGAATCCACTCAGTGGATATTCAAGCGAAGGGTCTAGGTATTATTGGTCCAGACTTCAGGCTGAAAGATGGAAATCTGGACATCAATCAGCTAAATGCCTTCAACAAGATTTTACATTTCATAGTGTGTCAGATTCTGGCTCCGAGAAGTGCTACATTCTCATCTTGTACCAAGGCCGACTCAGACTTAATGTTTTGGGCCATCCAAAATAGGGAAATCAATATGGCTGAAGTAATGATAGAAAGGATGAAGTTCGCCAGAGAACAGGTTTGGGATACCAAGAGCAAGCTAAATGTCTCTCTGCCTTATGCTCACTTGCTCACCAAAGTATTCAAACATTTTGGTGTTGATCTATCAGGGGCAGTCACTGAGAAGATGGGCCAAGCAATTAGGTCCAGAAACCTGAAGAAAAGCAGATTTTCATTACATAATGGTATTTGGTCTAAAGCTTCAGTAGAAGAGGGTGAAGCCATCATTGGCGACGCTCAAGTTGATCATCAGGTAGAAGTGCCAGTATCACCTGCAGCAGAACCAGAAGTAGCAGCTTCAGTAGCAGTTGAACCAGCAGCACCAGCAGTTCCAGAATCAGCAGCAGAACCATCAGAACAAGCAGCAGAGCAAGCAGTGGTAGCAGGATCACCTGTAATTGCTGTTGAATCTCCACCTCCAGAAGCACCAGCAGAAGAAGCAATGGCAGGTGCAACAGATCCTTTACCCACCTCCATCGTTGCCTCTATCCTTAAAGAGGTATTGGATTCTATCCACTCCACTCCAGTCACTCCAGAGGCTGGCGGAGAATCAGTGGCAGAAGTTGTGGCATCAGGCCACATTGAGGAATCATTTGCAGCACCAGTTTAGGAGGAGCAATCAGATGCTCCAGCAGATGTTGTTTTGGAAGAGGCTCCCATTCAAGGGGAGCAAGAGCCAATGGAAAAGGATGCTCCTATTTAGGGGGAGCAATCAAAGGAAGGACCAGCAGAAGCAGCTCACTGTGATGAGCCTATGGGCAGTGTACCAGCTGATGAAGACTTGCCTAATGCTCAGAATGATGTCAGAGATGGGGAGACAGCCAGCTCCTCTGACTCAGATGATGATCAGCAGCGTCTAGCTTCAGAGGCCAGGCAGAAAGGAAAAGAAGTAGATTTTGGAGTCCCTCTCCTATCAGATACTCCATTTGAAAGGCAGATGAGGCAGAAAATAGTGATTAATTTAAAGCCTGTGATTGAGAGACTTGATGTTCAAGGTACAATTTTGTGTTCTCTTCAGTCTGATGTCAATTCCATTTTCATGAGGCAAGCTTCAGCTTCTAAGGAAATTTCTGGTATTAGAAATGCCATGAAATGGTTCAACAAAGAGATGGGGAATATGAAATCAATGCTATCTGAGATTCTGAAGGCAGTAGGAGCTCCAGCTCCTCCTCCTCCTGCACCTCCTGCAGATCAGAACTTGGGTGCTAATTCTCCTAGGCCATCAGGGCCATCTGTTCGAGAGTCAGGGCCATCAGGGCTAGCACCACTACAAGAAATCCTAGCTCTGTCTACCAAAGTTGCTTACGGTTTAGTATCTTTGTAAGCTATTCGTATGGATAGACATATCTATACTTACGGATTATACGTGTCGTAAGTATATCAGACAAACTTTGTTCTTAAACATTTAAGATATGTCTATACCTATGGCGTAATATCGTAAGTATATAACATTATCATATACCTACGGAGTTTTTTACAGTAAATATATAATAAAATAATATTTTTAACATTGGGCGCCCATTCTTTGGCCTCCCGCCCGCCCGATTGAAAAGGAAAAAAAAACCCTCCTTCCCCTTGCCTCCACTCTCCTCCTTCCCATTGCAGCGGAGAAAGGGGAAGCAAACAGTGGCATCGTCGGTAGTGGAGAAGACTCTCAGTGATGGCGTCGGCACTGGAGAAGATTTCTTAAACCCCCCCCCCCTTTCCTCATTTTTCCTATCTCCTTCTCTCCATCTCAGTCTCGGGGTCTTCCTCCGAGTCCCCTCCTACCCAGCCTTCCTCTGATCGCCGGGCTCCGCTGCCATGGCGGTCGCCGAGGAAGCCAAGGGCGTGCCGAGCACGCTCAGGAATCCTTCGGCAATGTACTCTGCTCCTTTGCCCTCCTCCTCATCGGCGTCCTCGCCTTCTCGATCCGTCTCTTCTCCGTGAGTCGCCCACCCCGCCATCTGGATCGTCTGTGGTTGCTTCGGGCTCAGCTGATCTCGTTGGTGCTTGCGACTTCCGCGTGTTTGATTTGACAGGTTATAAAGTACGAGAGCGTGATCCACGAGTTCCATCCGTACTTCAATTACAGAGTCACTCAGGTGCGATCAGTTGGGCTTAATTGTTGTTCTTTGATTTTTTTGTTGTTGTTGAAATGTTCGTTGTTGGAAATGTCGGAGAGAGTGGAGGCTTTGATTGTGCCACTGATGTTGGTCCCTTCATTTGGCTATTAGTTAATCTGGGATTTTTTATGTGCCTTCGTCTAGCAGGAGGGTTCAGTTAGCTGAATGTTGCCCTGTTGACAAGCCCAAAGGGGGGTGAATGGGTTTTATAAACTTAATCTAGGAGATACCTGTAACCAAAAACAATCACACAAACAATCTTCGAACTACGTTAGTTACTGGTTAGTTTAAATAACAATTACGCAATGAAGACAATCACACAACACAAGGATTACCCTGGTTCGGACTTCCTTTTCTTAGGAGTCCTACGTCCAGTCCCTGAGCAACAACTCAGGATTGCACTAACTAGGGTACAGTCCCCCTAAGGACGCTACAACATCCAGCTCAGCTGGTCTTCCTTCACACACGAAGGGAACAACACCCTGGATGCCACCAGGTCTTCCTTTACAACCAAAGGGAGCAACACCCTGGATACCACCAGGTCTTCCTTCACACCCGAAGGGAACAGCACAAAGAAGAATGAATAAGACTTTCATGCCTCTAGATCCAGCTTTTGATAAAGAGAGGATCTGAAGCAACTAGAACTGAGAGCGAAGAGATTAAGAACTATTCACACTCTCAGAACTGAACAGGCTCTCTCAAGATTTTCACAAGAACTAGCGGAGAGCAAGAGAGCAAAAGAGCAAAACGGAGTGAAGGATCTTGGCTCTTTATTTTCTTCAGAAGAATTTCAAAATAGTCTCTGGATCATGTGTGCTTCTATTCTTCTATCTTGTATATATATATATCTTCAATTTGAAATCTAGTCGTTGAAGAGATCGTTGTCTCTCTCTTGAGTAGCCGTTAGACTGAATGACATCTGGAGTCTCGGAAGCTTCCTGTCACAGTCTTTTGATCACTTGAGCACGCAAAGAGATGAGATCTTCACAGAGATCCGTGGCTTCTATTTGTCTAACGTTGTACAATGAAGTTACATCAAAGGTCTGCACAGATGTCAAGCTCAAACAGCAGACAGATAGGCTGTCTCTGATATCAGTCAACGTTAGTAGCAATAGTCAAGAAAATAGTAATACCAACTGGCTTAAGTCTAAAGGATGTTATCAGAATAAGCACGATGAAGGAAGATATAGTTTGCATGCATGCAGAGATACGTTCAAATCTCATAAATGCAAAAGCATCAGAGAGATGTCTACGTGGATTTTGACTGGTCAATGCTTTAAGATGAATAAGATATCAAAATATGAAGTTGAAGACTATATGACTTATGAAATCGTTATGAGTTATAGCAATCGTTCTATAACAGAGGATATAAGAAATCGTTATGAGTTATGGCAAGTCATTTTGATTCTAAAGAAATCGATGTGAAACACTTAACAAATCGTTACATAAAGCAAGTCGTTACGAGTATCAAGAAATCGTTACGAGAACTAAAGAAGTCGTTGCAGCTATCAAGTCGTTACGAATATCAAAGAAATCGTTACGAGAACTAAAGAAATCGTTGTGGCTATCAAGTCGTTACGAACTTCAAAGAAATCGTTGTGATAACTTATGAAGTCGTTACAACAAGCAAGTCATTGCGAGTTCTAAAGAAATCGTTATGATAACTTATGAAGTCGTTACAACAAGTAAGTCGTTGCGAGTTCTAAAGAAATCGTTATGATCACTTATGAAGTCGTTACAACAAGTAAGTCGTTGCGAGTTCTAAAGAAATCGTTATGATAACTTATGAAGTCGTTATAACAAGTAAGTCGTTGCGAGTTCTAAAGAAATCGTTATGATAACTTATGAAGTCGTTACAATAAGTAAGTCGTTGCGAGTTCTAAAGAAATCGTTATGATCACTTATGAAGTCGTTACAACAAGTAAGTCATGTGACATCGACCTTGATTGAACGACATGACTTTTCAGTCTTATAAGAGAATCGTTATGAATTTTAACAGAAATGATATGGACTTAGAGAAATCTCATGTTGAAAAGATTAAAGCTTCAGAGTAGTAATGCATATCTTTATGGCTTGTTTGACTTCGGTAATTTTTCTGTACTTAAGACTTATGAGATATTAATTGATAAATTCTTGTTTGGTTTTGTTAACCATCAAAATATGTATATATATACAATTAATTCAAATTGCTTGGGGACAGACTGAACATCACTGAAGTCCTATTTTTATTCTATAAACTCGCATAGGATTTTGAATCCCTTCACCTGATGTGGTTCGTTTACGGTTAGGTCCTGATCTTATTTCTAATGCTGTTTTTTTTAATGAAGAGTTTCCCATGTTTCCATTAATGTAATAGAAGAAAATTTATTGGATTTAGACTTCCATAAAACCCATTGTTGTTCATGCCCAGCTTGTTAGTGTTACCGGCAAACACCTTTTTTTGCCTTTTGTTCTTAACTGCCATATTCATGTTAGTCCATCTGAACTTTCTACGCTCTAATCAAGTTGTTGTTAGGTTTCAGTACTTATCAAAGAGTGGAATCTATGATTTCTGGAACTGGTTTGATGACCGAGCCTGGTATGAAAGCCAGAACCCATTCTACACTTAAGTGATGCAGTATTTGCAATGTTGATCTTGTAATTGTTGAGTGGTGTGAATGCGCTATTATGTCCATTGTCATAAGGTATCCTCTTGGTCGTGTGATTGGTGGAACTGTGTATCCTGGGCTGACATTGACAGCAGGTCCCTGTGGTGGTAGGCTTCTCTTATATTCTAAGATCAGTGTCTTAATAGCCCTGTTTTTTTTTCATATGAAATATTTTATTGAGAAAAATTGAGGGGCTTTGCATTGTTGTTGCAGGTTATTAAATTCTCTTAATATTCCTCTGTCAGTGGAAACTGTCTACGTATTTACTGCTCCAATTTTCTCAGCAAATGCAGCTTGGGTACGTATCTTTTGACGAAGGTCTTCCATCAGCCCATTACTGTGTGTGGTGTGCATGCATGGGTGCCTATGTGTGTACTTGCGTATGCATCTGTGTGTTGTAACAGTGTTAAGAATTTAGGATATTGTATCTTTAATTTTTACTTTTTATCTTTACATAAAGGTAAGCATGAGTTTAATATTTAGTGAAGGATGTATAAGGATAAAATTTCTAGACTGCGTTCATTATGCTTTCTCAGTCTTTTGCTTGGGCAGACAATTTCATCTTGAATCTTGTTGTGTAGACATTAATCACTGGGTCTCTCTTCTATGCTACATTAAATGCTCTATGGTATTTTTACATGGTAAGGATGGTTTTGCTTTGCTGTGTCTTGTCTCCTTTTGTCATAATTGCTTTTGTCATTAATGCCATCTTCCTCCTTCATTCAGGTGTGTTCATGGGGAGGCTACACATTCATCATTAACTTGATTCCAATGCATGCTCTTCTTTGCATTGTGACAGGCCGTTACTCATCTCGACTGTACATTGCTTATGCTCCTCTGGTGAGTAATTTGGGTTATTGCATTTTGAAGGGCTTGTTGGAGATTGAAATATCAATATATTTCTGTAATTCTAGTTTTTCAGCAAGGACATGACCATTATCTTTGTTTTCGCATTCCTGTCTCATTGGAGGTTTGAATATTAGTCATTTAACATGTTAAAGACACTTTCTATGCTCACTAGTAGCTTTGTTCTAGTATTATTTTGAACTTTCTGTGTGGAAGGTTTTTCCCATCCTGGACGGCTAAGAAAGTTTACCGTCCAGGATGGGATTGGCCCTTTGTGTGGTGCATGGGTCCCACCATAAAAGGAGCTTTAAACACTTTTCATCTCTCATAAAGTGAATTTGTTCCACTTAGTTTGCTAAGTAGAACAAATCGTTTGGTAAGTGGAACAAATAGTTGTTAAGTGCAACAAATAGTTTGCTAAGTGGAACAATGCCATGATGACATCGGAGCATTTTGCATCTTTCTTGGTTTGTTGCTTTTCTAGATATAAAATCCTTCCTGCTAATGTTTTTGGGATGTTTGTAGGAATTATCTCTTTACTGTGACTTCTTTACCCTTTGTGTTGGGTAAAAAAAACACTTTATTTACTTACTGAAATCATGGTTCAAAGGTTCATTCATTTTGTTAGTACTAACATGAAAATCATCTCATTATTGCTATCATCATCCACAATTCAATGATCATAGATGATTTGAAGCATTGTCCATTTTTTGGTTTGATTTGAAGCATTGCCCATTTTTTGCTGCATTTTTTGATATATGTTCCTCAAGCCACTCATATCATTTTTAAATAGCACTATCACTCAAGCCATGCATGAACTTGTGGGATTTTCTTTTCTGAAAGTGATGTGGATTGTACCATCAAGTTTTTCGTGACTTTGGGATTTTCTTCTCATATTATCTATTGTATTTATGCTTTTGGTCTTACAATTTTCCTCCTCAGGTATTCATTATTATTCATGTGTGGCTCTTGTGTATTATATCAGAGGGACTCTCTCTCCGAAGATGTTTAAAGTGGCTACAACACTTGTTTTGACACTTGGCATGTAAGACATCAACTTTTTACATTATTGGTATATTTGAGATTGGCAGATTTTGTGTCTATTTAATGTCTGAATTCAATGGAGGATACTTGCCTTGTTATCTTGATCTCATTGCTAGTCAAGAAAGTTACTGGATGTTTTGATGTGTCCAATTTGTTCTTCTATGTAAATTGAGAAAAAAGCTCCCCCCTCCCTCTTTGTTCAGGGCAATCTATTTTGCAGTTGTTCTCTATTAAGCATTTTGCCTTTTGACATCTTTTTTTAATTTTTTATACAGCGAGATGGTCAATACAGGATCGATTCTCATGCCACCCCGACAATGCTGAACTCTCTTATGTACAAGCTTTCATATTACAGGTTCCTCCAGATCTCTTCCTATGAAGGTGCTGCTTGAATTTTGCATGTCATGAGGCTCATGCTTTCTAGTGCTGTCCTTTCTATCTTTCTTTTAGGTTTGTTGAGACAGATGGTAAAGGTTTTGATAGAGTGAGGAGGACAGAAATAGGGAAGAAACACTTCAAGCTAACCCATTTTGAGGAGGTCAGCCTGAACTCTTCATAGTCACCAGGATGTCTAGTGACATGCCATCCTCTCTGCAATTTCTAATTGTTCTCCCGATCCCCTCGAATAGGAAGAAAATGATGGGTGGTAGTAAAGAAAATCTGAACATGATGTCTGAGGTGATCCATAACAATTTCCTTTCATCATTTTTATAAGCTACTGATGCTGTCTTTTTTCCCTCAGCATTTTTTTAATGACATTCTGGTGGTTGCTACAGGCCATGCTGCACTGCAAGCCGAGGAGGCGATGGCTATGATGCAGTTGACTTGTGATAGTCATGATTCTCTTAAAGATGACTATGTAAACAAAGAACAAAAGGTAAATAACACCAAGACTTTCATATTATTCTCTTTGTTCTCTTTTAATTGAGCCATGCTTTATTGTGATAGAGCTTAACTTGTTTATTAAGCATATTGTTTCTTTTGTTATACATATCCTCACACAGTACTTAGTGACCACATAAGACATTATTTCTCATTGTCCCTTAATTCAATTTTCTTACCTCATTCAGTGTTGTTCGTCTGCTGCAACCTATCTTGGTCCAAGGAGAAAGCAAGTTGATTTGGACAAATCACAAATCTCCTCCCACCACATGTGAACAATTTCATTTATTAACAATTAACTTCCTCTTCTGAACAAACTTTAGCACCAGTATATGAATGTGAACAATGATGTTTGATGTAACGATTTACTTTCATAAACATAATTGTTTGTTAAACTTTAATGTGTTTTATATTATTAATGTGTTGTGCATTAATTATGAATGAGTGGGTGTGATTGTGTGTGGATCTAAATGTGGATGTATATGTGTTGATCTAAATGTGGATTATGGATCTAAATGTGGATTTGTATGTGTGGAACTCAATGTGGATATATGTCTTGATCTAAATGTGAATGTGTGGATCTAAATGTGGATGTGTATGTCTTGATCCAATTGCTTGTGAATGTGGATATCTAAATGTAGGTGAATGTGGATCCATTTGAATATATTACTTTTTTTTTGCTGAAACAAAACTGCTTATGGTGTACGCGGCCGTAGGGAAACATACTTGCTTATGGTGTACGTGGCCGTAGGAACACATACTTGCTTACGGTGTACGTGGCCGTAGGAACACATACTTACGGTTTACAATGCCGTAGGGATGTTCGCAGCTGTAACTGAGTATCCTTACAAAAAATATGACTACGGTTAACATCGCCGTAGCGAAAAGAGGATATCCTTATGGTGTTACTTACGGCTATCAACACCGTAAATATAGTTCTATACTTACGGAGTTTAAAACACCATAGCCCTAGGCCTTTGCCGTCGGACCTTAGCCGACGAAACCGTATCGTAGGGTAACACCATGAGCAAAGGCTATGCTTACGATTTTCGGTTATCTACCTACGGTGTTTGGACGTAAGCAAAGCCTAATTTTCCTGTAGTGCACCAGCAGCAGCAGAGGCAGAAGCTAATGTGCAAGGGCCTCCAGGGCCAGCTGAGCAAGTGTCAGGGCCATTGGAGAGTGGACCTGTGCAGACAGAGGTTGAAGAAGAGGTCTTGGCACCTAAGCCTCCAGCTCCTTCTCCTCCCTCTCACACACTGCACCCCCTGCTCCTCAGCCATTCAAAAAGCCTCAATCCAGACCCATCTCCTCTCCAACACCATTTCCTTCTCAATCCACCTCATCTCTTGCTTACTATCTATCTGTACCTCCTCAACATTAATCAAACATTCTTGTGTGTGTGCTCCTATCTTTTTTCTCTTATTTCTTTGTCTCAGAATATTCGTTTTGCCTAATGACAAAAAGGGGGAGGAAATTAGCATGTCTGAAATACATTCCAAAAGCATTTAGGGAGAAATTTAGCATATTCTGACTGTTTTTAGATACCTTCATCCATGCTTATTGTTCAGTTTTGTCATCACCAAAAAGGGGGAGATTGATGATCAGTCTGTCCCCATGTAATTTTAATTATTACATATGTATTTTAGTGATTAACAAAACTTATCAATAATCTCTAACATATTTCATAAGTCTTAAGTACAGAAAAATTACCAAGGTCAATCAAGTCAATGTTGGTAAGTATTGCCTTACTGAAGCTTTAATCCTTTCAAAATGATATTTCTCTAAGTCCACATCGACTTCTGTTGAAAGTCATAACGATTTCTTTATGAGCATATCAATTTCAATATACCTATAACGATTTGATATCACAACGATTTCATCAGTGTTTTAACGATTTTCTTGTAAGACTAGAAAGTCATGTTGTTTCAAACAAGTCGATCCTATAACGATTCTATAAGTCATCACAACGATTTCTTTAGAACTCGTAACGACTTGCCTGTCGTAACGATTCTATAAGTCATCACAACGATTTCTTTAGAACTCGTAACGACTTGCCTGTCGTAACGATTCTATAAGTCATCGCAACGACTTCTTTAGAATTCGCAACGACTTGCTCGCCGTAACGATTATGTAAGTTATCATAACAATTTTTTTAGAATTCGCAATGACTTACTCGTCGTAACGATTTCGTTAGTTATCATAATGACTTCTTTAGAATTCGCAACGACTTGCTCGCCGTAACGATTTCGCAAGTTATCATAACGATTTCTTTAGAATTCGCAACGACTTGCTCGCCGTAACGATTTCGTAAGTTATCACAACGTTTTCTTTAGAACTCATAACAATTTACTTTGCGCAACGACTTCTTTAGAACTCATAACGATTTGCTTTGCGCAACGACTTCTTTAGAACTCATAACGATTTGCTTTGTGCAACGACTTCTTTAGATCTCATAACGATTTGCTTTGCGCAACGACTTCTTTAGATCTCATAACGATTTGTAAGTGTTTCACAACGATTCTTCAGTGAACACAACGATTTGCTATGTATAACGATTTGTTAAAGTGTTCACAACGATTTCTTTGGTGAACACAACGATTTGCTTTGTATAACGATTTGTTAAGTGTTTCACAACGATTATTTCTTTAGTGAACACAACGATTTTCTTTGTATAACGATTTGTTAAGTGTTTCACAATGATTTCTTCAGTGAACACAACGATTTGCTTTGTATAACGATTTGTTTAGTGTTTCACAACGATTTCTTCAGTGAACACAACGATTTGCTATGTATAACGATTTGTAAGTGTTTCACAACGATTTCTTCGGTGAACACAACGATTTACTTTGTATAACGATTTATTAAGTGTTCATATTAAATCCTACAGTCAATGTAACGATTTGCTATGACTCATAACGACTTGGTCAAACTGACAGTTCATAACGATTTCATAAGTCATATAGTCATCGATTTATGTCTTACATCGACTTCATACTCTCTTTCTTCAAAAAGCGTTGACTAGTGAAAGTCCATGTATATATCTCTCTGACACTCCTGCATTTATGAGATCTGAACGTATCTCTGCATGCATGTAGACGATATCGTCCATTATCGTGCTTACTCTGAATACGTCTTTTAGACTTAGCTATTTGGCTTTACTATTTTCATGACTATTTCTTTTAACGTTGACTGACATCAGAGACAACTTAGCTGTCCGCTGTTCAAAATTGAAATTTGTGTAGATCTCTGATCCAGTTCCACATTACAACATTGGACAAATTAGAAGCCAAAGGATATCTCAAAAGATATCATCTCTTTGCGTGCACAAGTGATCAAAAGGCTGTTGACTGGAAGCTTCCAAGCATCATTCAGTCTAACGTCTACTAAGAGAGAGACAACAGACACTTCAACGTATATATTTCAAATTGGAGATATAAATACAAGACAGAAGATCAGAAGAAGAATATATACAATGATAGATTGAAAAACCTGGTTCAAGCTTTCAAATCTTCAAAAAGAATTCCAGAGCCAAGAACCTCATTCCACTTTGCTTTCGCTCTTTGCTCTCCACTGTAGTGAAAAAATTGACAGAGCTTGTGTAGTTCTGAGAGTGTGCTTAGCTTAGATTCTTTGCTCTCAGTGCTAGTTGCTTCAGATCTGGCTTGTTAAAAGCTTGATATAGGGGCTTGATCTTATTTCATTCTCTTTGTGTTGTTTCCCTTCGGTTGTGAAGGAAGACCTGGTGGTATCCAGGGTGCAGTTCCCTTCAGTTGTGAAGGAAGACCTGGTGGGGTATCCAGGGTGTGTTATTCCCTTCGGGTGTGAAGGAAGACCAGCTAAGCTGGGTGTTGTAGTGTCCTTAGGGGGACTGTACCCTAGTTAGTAAAATCCTAAGTGGTTGCTCACGGACTGGACGTAGGACTCCTAAGGGAGGAGGTCCGACCAAGATAATCCTTTGTGTCGTGTGATTGTTTTCTTTGTGTGATTGATATTTGAACTAACAGTCACTAACCTTCATCGAAGATCATTTTTATGAATGTTTTTATTTACAGGTATCGTCTAGATTATTTTTTAAAAGACCCATTCACCCCCCCCCTGGGCTCGTCAACTGGGCAACAGTTAGGGCCGGCCATGGAGGGTTTAAGGAGTATTTACGCTCCTTGGGTTGCTATTTCCTAATGGGACTCTAATTCCCCTTTAATTCCGAGATTTCTATATTTCTCTCCTCCTTCTAAGCTAGCCAACTCCTATTAGGGTTAGGTTGGGATGTAATTTCGTGGCCAACTAATTAGGGTAGGGCTAGGAATACAATTCCAACCCAAATTACTTATTTTAATACTTTAATACCCCTTTTCTATTTAGGTAATATTTAAGATACGAATTTAGGGTATTATTCTATTATTCCCCTTTTAAAAATCCCTATTTTGGCCCAATAAATTCTAGAGGATCCATTTAACAAAGCCCATTACTCCTTTTCGTTTAATGGGTTTGAATTAATTCTCTTTTCTTTGATTTTCCAATTTATTTATTTATCACTATTATCATTATTATTATTATTATTATTGAAAAATTCAGGTTGCTATAGTTCTGGAGTATGAGGTCTAGGTTTGTCGAGCTCTCTAAATATGCTCCCCATATAGTTGTTGATGAGTGCAGGAAGGCTAAGAAGTTTGTGATGGGTCTCAAACCGTCACTGAGGTCGAGGCTTGTGGCTTTTGACCACCGCACTCTAGACGAGGCTCTCAGCGCAGCGTGCAGGCAAGAGAGCGAAATGGACAAATGCCTAGAGAAGAGGGCAGCACAGAAGAGGTCTGTGCCACCTTTCTAGAGGCAGGACAGGAAGAAGGCAGTGTACTAGTCAACCCAGCATCTAGTGGCAGCTACGAGTCAGCAGGCAGTTACACCGCAGTCCCCCAGCTTCAGGCCCAGCGACAAGAAGGCATATCCTCACTATGGAAGGGCACACGGTGGCACCGAGTGTTGGAGGTTGGCAGGAAAGTGTCTCAAGTGCGGTAGTACCGAGCACCAGATCAGGGATTGTCCCAAACTTCAGCAGAGTGTGCAGCGTGGAGCGCTAGCCCCAGCAGCAGCAGCAGTGGCAGCACCAGTGACACGGAGACCAGGAAGGCCTCGAGCCCAAGCTCGAGTGTTTGCACTAGCATGAGAGGATGCAGAGCAGGCCGAGAACGTCACAGAAGGTACGGTTCTAGTCATGTGTGTGCATGCTCGGGTATTGTTTGATATGGGTGCCACACACTCGTTCGTTTCCGAGTTGTTTGCCAAGCAGTTAGTAGTAGTGTCTGGAGTAGAGGCAGAGGAGTTAGAAGTCCCTTTGTCTATGCACACACCGGCAGGTACGATATCGACCCGGAAGTGTATTCCGTCTTTACCTGTGTGCACTGAGGACCGAGGCTTGTTTAGGTGCTTCTATTTGCTCAAGATGAAGGACTATGATGCCATTCTTGGTTTGGATTGGCTTGAGGAGCACTATGCCTTGGTGGATTGTAGAGGGAAGAAGATTACTTTATGTATTCCTGGTCAGGATGAGTTCTCACATCCGTTGCCGAGGAACTTAGCGGGAAGGTTTGTAATCTCAGCCATGAAGGCGATGAGGATGGTGAACAAGGGTTGTGATGCTTTTCTTGCCAGTGTGGTCTTAGTCCCTAAGTCTGATCAGTCACCGACCCTTGAGGAGATTGAGGTAGTGCAAGAGTTTTCAGACGTGTTTCCTGATGATTTGTCTAGATTGCCACTGACTAGGGAGATAGAGTTCACTATATTGGATGGCACCTGCGGAATTAGCTGAGCTGAGGAAGCAGTTGCAGGATTTGTTGGATAAGGGATTTATTCGCCTTAGTGTGTCATCATGGGGCGCACCTGTATTGTTCGTGAAGAAGAAGGATGGTTCCCTCAGGCTGTGCATTGATTATAGGAAGCTCAACTAGGTGACTGTGAAGAACTGGTATCCCTTGCCGCAGATTGATGATTTGTTCGACCAGCTGTAAAATGCATTGGTGTTTTCTAAGATCGATCTGCGGTCTGGCTATCATCAGTTGAGGATCAAGAATGAAGATGTGTCCAAGACTGCTTTCAGGAGTCGTTATGGACACTATGAGTTTCTTGTGCTTCCATTTGGTCTGACCAACGCCCCTGCAGCGTTCATGGATATTATGAACAGGGTGTTTAGGCTATATTTGGATAGTTTCATTGTGGCGTTCATTGACGATGTGTTAGTCTATTCTCCTGATGAGGCTACACGCCATGAGCATCTGAGGGTTGTTTTGGAGATTCTCCGAGAGCACAAGATGTATGCAAAGTTCAGCAAGTGTGATTTTCGGATTCACGAGGTTCATTTCCTTGGGCATGTTATATCAGGTGCTGGAGTTGCAGTTGATCCGGCAAAGGACCAGGCAGTGTTAGATTGGGAGACTCCAAGGACCCCATCAGAGATTTGGAGTTTTCTTGGTTTAGCGGGCTATTACAAGTGATTCATTGAGGGCTTTGCATCTATCGCTGCACCTTTGACTAAGCTAACCAGGAAGGGTGTGAAGTTTGTTTGGTCTGATGATTGCGAGAGTAGTTTCCAGTTGCTGAAGGAGAGGCTTACATCTACACCTGTGTTGATTTTGCCTAGTGGAGCAGAGGGTTTTGCCATCTATTCTGATACTTCTCAGATAGGTCTTGGTTGTGTGTTGATGCAGCATGATAAGGTAGTTGCATATGCTTCTTGCCAGTTAAAGGAGCATGAGCGTAACTGTTTGACCCATGATTTGGAGTTAGCAGCCGTGGTTCACGCACTAAAGATCTGGAGACACTATCTTTATGGTGTCAAGTTTGAGGTGTTCACTGACCACAAGAGTCTGAGGTATCTTTTCTCACAGAAGGAGTTGAATCTGCGGCAGAGATGGTGGATTGAGTTTCTCAAGGACTACGACTTTGAGCTTCAGTATCATCCAGAGAAGGAGAATATCATGGCAGATGCGCTCAGCAGGAAGAGGCCTTTGCTTAGACAGGATTTGAAGATGCTTGAGGATGCAGCGTGTGCGATGACTGAGTTGGAACCGCAGTTGTGTCAGGCTTTCATGGCTCAGTTGGCTATCCGATCCACAGTTCTGGATGAGGTGATCGAGCAGTAGAGAGCAGATCCGAGGCTTCGGGAGTTGGTGGGCAAGGTAGGCATTGCTCGAGATGAGGACGGTGTTATTAGATTCCAGCACCGAGTTTGTGTTTCTGATGTTGTGGATGTCCGTGAGCATGTACTTGCAGAAGCTCACAGGTCGAGGTTTTCTATTCATCCAGGTAACACCAAAATGTACCAGGATTTGAAGAGATCATTCTGGTGGTCTAGTATGAAGAAGGATGTGGCCAAGTTCATGTCTAGATGTTTAGTGTGCTAGCAGGTGAAGGCCGAGCATCAGCGACCATCGGGCCTTATGCAGAAGATGGAAATAGCTGTATGGAAGTGGGAAGCAATCACTATGGATTTTGTGATGGGTTTGCCCTGATCAACCAAGGGCAATGACTCGATTTGGGTTATTGTAGACCATTTCTCCAAGACAACGTATTTCTTACCTATGAAGAAGAAGCAGTCTGTGGAGAGTTTGGCTAGGTTGTATGTCGGCAGCATTGTGAGGTTGCATGGTGTGCCGAAGTCTATTATTTCTATCTGGAACCCAGATTTACATCGAGGCTGTGGCAGGGTCTTCAGGATGCTTTGGGTTCTCAGCTGAAGCTTAGTTCTGTGTTCCATCCCAAGATAGATGGCCAGTCTAAGAGGACTGTCCAAACGCTCGAGGATATGTTGAGAGCGTGCGTGCTTGACTGGAAGGGTGATTGGGAGTGTCATCTACCTCTTGTGGAGTTCGCCTACAACAACAGCTTTCATGTGAGCATTGGCGTGGTTATGTTTGTGGCTTTGTATGGGTGGCCCTGTAGATCTCCTTTGTGCTGGGAGGAGATAGGCGATAGGCAGTTAGTTGGTCCGGAGTTGGTGCAGGAGACTTCGGATAAGATTCAGCTTATCAGACAGAGATTGGTTGCTGCGCAGGATAGGCAAAAGAGCTACACCGACAACAGAAGGAAGGATTTGGATTTCGAGGTTGGCGAGCATGTATTTCTTAAGGTTTCGCCTACCCGAGGCATTGTCAGGTTTGGCAAGCATAGTAAGTTGAGTCCGAGATTCATTGGCCCGTTTGAGATTCTCAAGCGGATGGGCAACGTGGCATATGAGCTAGCTTTTTCCCTGGCGTTAGCTAGTGTACACCCAGTCTTCCACGTGTCTATGCTCAGGAGATATGTGCGAGATCAGTCGCATGTTATTAGTCACGAGCCAGTGGAGATTCAGCCAGACTTGTCATATGTAGAGCAACCAGTAGCTATCCTAGACCGGAAGGTTCAACACCTCAGGAACATAAGTATTGCATCCATAAAGGTGTTATGGAGGAACTTCTCGCGGGAGGAGGCTACATGGGAGCTTGAGGACGCCATGAAGAAGAAGTATCCCCATTTGTTTGATTAGTATTTTTGTTCTAACTTCGAGAATGAAGTTTTCTTTTAGGGGGAGAGGATGTAAGGCTCTCGAATTTTGTTCATCTTATGCGTATTTGATTTTGTACATATTATAATTATTTAATTACTTATAAGCACATGTATATACATGTTTATTCTGTACATATTGTATGTATCTATATGGTGTATATTGGTTATTGGATGTTTCTATTTTATGCCGAAATCCCTGTTAATGTCAACATCCCTTGACGTTAAGGGTAGGTTGACGGCAACAAAAGTGCCTTTGACTTCATGGGCAGGGGAGATTGATGTCCAGATCGATGGACGCTGACTTCCAGTTAACAACAGCAATGTGGCCATTTACTTCTCTGGTTATGTTGCGATTCAAATCTAAAAACGGCTGCATTTTCTCCGGTTCTTGATTAGGAAAGTATCCCCAACGGTAGGAAACCTAATGCTGGGCACACCCCGACCCATTAGCCCTATAAAACATCCAGTTTTCACTCAGAATAGGTCTTTTGGCTCATGAGAAGAATCTAGGGTTTTCTTGTGGGAAACCAGAACTTTTGCAAGCTTGATCTGACAATTTGGGGAGGTCTTCTGGCGATCTACTTCGACTGGGAGGTACTCTAAGCATTGAGGAAGCTTCCCCGACTCCGGAGATCCATCTACATCAGCAAACAGACTGGATTTGGGAGGGGATTTTGCACCTTGTTGTCTTGGCCGAGGAGGGCTTCTTCGACAAGATTCGATCTACTTAGATTTTATTCCAGGCAAGTAATTGAGGGATTACATCCCTAGACATGTCCTTTAGGTGTCAGGAATTTTATAGATTTTTATTCGAGTATTGGAACCCCCAATTCTCTTCTTTTTGTGAGTTCGGTCTGCACTTTTGCAGATAGGAGGTTGACGGCAACCTTGTTTCCACCAAGTTCCTAAGTTAACGGCAGCATCATGTACCGTTGATTCTTGTTGGCGGCAAGCCCCATGCCGCCAAGTTCTTCAAGAGGTTGGAGCCGTACTGTAGTAAAGTCTCTATAGGAAGACTCATTGTGTATGTGATATCCTATGGGCATTGAGATGAAATCCTGGAGGTGGACAAGTACCACTAGTTAGGGTGGAGAGGGCTTCTCCCGGTTCTGCGCAGTTATCAAGATTCGTCACTGTATTGCCTAGGTGACAGGTATATGTTATGTGAATGTGTGTCCTTCTTTATGGTGGTTCGGACTATGTGTCATGACAATTAAGTGTAAAAGTGTGAAAGATATGAATATGTGAACATGTGATAGTGTTATGTGAATGTGATAGCATGTGAAAAGTTGTGAAACCATGTGAATGTGAATTGATTATGTTAAAACAACAAGCTAAACATGTGGAAATGTGTTATAAAATCATGTGAAAATGATTAGATATCATGCTAGGATTGTTAGCTATCTATTGTTAATTTTCATGATCTATTTGTCTAGAAATATGAATGATGTGAATTGAGCTTAGCAATATGAATCATGTTACATGTTATGTGTTGAAAGCTTGTGTAGGTTATTTTTGCTTAATTGTCATGAAACATGTACCATGTATTTTCTCTTATTGTTTAAAAGACTAGCATGTGTGTGTGATATGCATAAGGATGTATCTTTAGGTTGCTTGTTGGGTCTTGATGAAAGACTCATACTTGCTTTAATATACAGGTGAGACAGGTGTCCTCGTACTTGAGGAGGACATAGTGAAGAGCGACTCTGAGCGTGAGGAGTAGCTACTTTTGGAAGATTGCTTCATAGTTACACTTTTTGTTTCATAGTATGTGAACAATGTAAACAATGTTATTCATATGGACTAGTAATAATGTGGACAATTGTTATTTCTTTCATTTGCTATATAGACTGTGGAATTATGTGAATGATGATGGAATAAGATTTCTTTTTATTTCCGTTGTACTCTTTTGTTATTTATGTACATCTTAGCCTATTGTGTTGTGTTGGGTAAATGTCCCACTATAATGATGCCCTTTATATCGATGTGTATTGGTATAATCATGCCGGTATAAGGAGGGTCGCTTTAGCGGTAGCCTTGGCAGCTCCTGCACGGGTTCGGCACTGGGGTAGTCTGTGCTCTGGCAACTTCTGCGTGGATATGAGAAAGAGATGACATGCAGTTAAAAAAGAATGGTGGGACTTTTTTTCAAATGCGCAGGGAACAGAAGTAGTTTTGTTTCAACTTCCAAGAGGTATGCACCCATAGTCTTTGGGAGAAGTTGTGTCGTGGGCGATTTTTCTGATAACCGCTTTGTTTTGTTTTGTTTTTTTGTTTAATAGAGGGATCATAGTCAGGGGAGAGAAAGAAGTTAGACTGGTAGAGTATTGTGGTGATGCCACGTAAGCTAATTCAAACTTGTTGGGTTTTCATTCTAACATTTATAACAACATGTTTTTGATGATGAATAACTTCAATTGAGGTTTGATACACTTGACACATGACAAAGAACCCAATGCAATACTTGATCATTTGTGTATTCAAAATACTTAACTTTACATGTTTTATCATGTAGGTACAAATGCCCAAAGTCAAGCTCTCACCAAACAAGTGAGAAAGATCACAAAAAGCAAGAAATAAGGTCACCTGTCGACAGACACAAAAGCACCTGTCGACAGATTGCATAGGAAAGATCATCCCGAAGTCACATTGCTCAGGAAGTCTTCATCTGTCGATAGATGGGAAGTCGACTGTCGACAGATCTCACAGTCCAGATATCTAGACTTCTGTCGCTTGCACAAAAGAGCATATCTGTCGACAGATGGTCTTCGACTGTCGACAGATCTCACAGAGCTGAACATCCATACTTCTATCTTACTGTCGCCTGTCGACAGATGGCCAAGACCTGTCGACAGACAGAGTACAATTCAAATTATGGAAAGTTTCTAAGTTATCCTAGGAGGTGTTTCCAACTCTCACGTTTCTCCATGTGAGAACTCCTATATTTAAACCTCTTAGAAGGAAATTTTGCAGAGAAGCAGCCACAACCAAAAACCCTAGAGCTACTCCAAGTTTCACAAGAGTTGCTGCTGCCCTGCTTCAGACTGCTGCACAGAGCCCTAAAGATCCGTCTATCCAGTAGTTCCTGAAAGAAGAACGTCGAGGATTCAACCATCTCCATCGACTCAAAGCATTCAAGTTGAAGATTGGACTTCCTCTAGGCGTTCTCAGAAGAGTTCTTCACCAGGATTTATTCTATCACTCAGAACTCTCCCTGTTTTCATATTTCTACCATCCGTATGTGTGTTGTGGTGATTCAAGCGATCCTTGTGCTTGAGATCACATGTGTGTGTTGTTCTGATCGTGGGTGCACATCAGAAAACACGTGTGTGTGAGTTGTAGTCACCGAACTCGCTGATAAGCAGTTTTTCTATGTGTGTGTGTGTGTGCCGTGGACGTAGGATACACGATTTGTGTACTCCGAACCACGCAAATCTTCGTGTCTTGTGGTTTGAACGATTTTCACGTTAGATGCTTGATAGGCACGTTGCATTCACACACTAGATAGATTGCTAACTCATCTACACATCATCAACACATCTAAGTCTCACGTTGTTTCTACAAAAAATTCAAAAGACTTTGTTGTGAAATTAAAAAGGGTTGTCTTCATACTTTTAATTGGTAGTAATCTATTCAACCCCCCCCCCCCCCCCTTCTAGATTACCATATTGGGATTCCGCAAACCTTTCAATTGGTATCAGAGCCTAGTTTCTCGATTTACTGCTTTATCTGGTTGATCTTACGATCAGGAGATTCACGGTCAAATGGAATCTAGCAAGGGGTATATGGCCGAGGACACTCAGTGACTAGGCCACCCTTCTTTGATGGCACTGACTATCCGTATTGGAAAAATCGAATGCAGGTGTTTCTACGAGCACAAAATTTCGAACTTTGGAAAATAGTCAGAAAAGGAGCATATGAATTGCCTCAGGACGAGGATACCTGGACTAAGGACCAGATCGCCAAGGGAACACTCAACTGGAGAGCCCTCAACATGATGCAGTGCGCGGTCCATCCGAAGGAATACTCGAGAGTCTCCACATGCACCTCAGCAAAGGAGATGTGGGACATGCTTGAGCTGATTTATGAAGGTACGTCTGAGGTAAGAGAATCAAAGGTAAGCATGTTGGTTTCATAATATGAAATATTCAAAATGAATAATAATGAAACCATCTCTGACATGTTTCCTAGATTCATGATAATTATAAATGGATTGAAAGGTCTTAAAAAGGAATACTCAGAGAGTGACTTGGTGAGGAAGATACTTCGGTCTCTTCCATCCTCATGGAACACCAAAGCCACAGTCATTGAGGATTCCAAAGACCTCTCAAAAATGAAAGTAGATGAACTGATTGGATCCTTGATGACTTATGAACTAAATGTCAAAGAAAGGAAACTGGAGAAATCCTAGGAAGTCTCTTGCCTTGAAGGCTTCCAGGAAGAGTTCTTCAGCTTCCAAAAAGGAGATAAGTCAGGAAAATATTGAGTCTGAATCGTCTAGTGAGAGTGAGAATGAAGAAATGGCCATGCTCACTAGACAATTCAAAAAATTCCTGAAAAACAAGAGGAGAGGTACAGGTAACTCTAAACCTTTCCAAAAGAAAGACTTTGCTAATAAATTTGACTCTACCAAAAAGTCTGAGATTGTTTGTTATGAGTGCAAGAAGCAAGGGCACATGAGAGGAGAGTGCCCCGAGCTCAAAAAGAAGCTGAAGAAGGACAGGTTCACCTTCAAGAAGGCCAAGGCAATGGTGGCCACTTGGAGTGATGAAGATGAAGACGAGGACAGTCAAGCTACCTCAGAAGATGATGAGATTCAGTGTCTCATGGCAAGGAGTGATGACTCCAACGAGGTAAATTCTTCCTTTGAAACATATTCTATTACTGAGTGGGAAGAAGCTTATACTGTTCTATTTGAAAATTCTGTGAATTCAAGTCTGAAAATCAGCACTCAAGAAGAAAGTCAATTCCCTTGTTCATAGGTCAAACAATGATGAAGAAATTGAATCTTGAATAAGGTAATTGAAATGATGAAGAGAGTGATGAACAAACTCACGGTGATGAATTGGATAGCATGAAACTAAGTTTCAAGAAGTTCAAAAGGAAAGAGATGATCTAATGAACTCTCTTGAAGTTCTTAAAAATGAGCATGCTAATCTAAGGAAAGATTGGATCAAGCTGAAAAGGAAATAAAAGATAAGTCAAAGATAGTCTGGCTTTGTCAAAAGTAAACAGAATCTTGATGCAATTCTAGGTTCAAAAGTGTTTGTTGCAAGACATGGGATTGGGTTTCAAAATGCAAAGCCAAAGGTAATTGGCAAAAATCTGCTAACAGATTTCATTGATTCCAGCCCAAGTTCAAGTAAACAAACCCCTTCAAAGGGTAAGAAACAGAACCTAAGTGATCAAGTTTGTTCCTGGTCAATCTAAAGAATTTGTAACAAGCCCAAGACAGAACAAAAAACATGCTCCAAGCCCAAATTAAGAAGACAACAAAAGGGCAAGATGCCAATGCATGCTCCAAGAATATCATGCCCACTGTTGTTCACACCAACCATTCATCATGCAAAGTCTGCAAAAGGTTGGGCATAATGAAAAACAATGCTGGAACAATCCAAATAACTTGAAACTCAAACAGATTTGGATACCTAAGCATTTACTGTTGGCATGATGATGATACAACGGCACCCAAAGTAATTTGGGTACCAAAACCTCTTGTCTGATCCACATGTGCAGGAATGCCTAGCAGCCCACAATCAAAACAAATGGTACCTGGATAGTGGCTGCTCGAGGCACATGACGGGCGATAAAGAAAAATTCAGTTTGCTCGTGGAAAAGACGGAGGTCAAGTAATTTTGGAGGTAACAACAAAGGTCAGATCATCGGCTCAGGTAAGGTTGGTAAGTTTGCCTCTAACTCGATAGACAATGTCTTACTTGTTGATGGCCTTCATCACAACTTGCTAAGCATAAGTCAATTGTGTGATAAGGTCATAAAATTGTCTTTGAATCTATTCATGTCAAATTCTTGATAAGGAAACAAGAAGTCTGAAATTTTCTGGAAAAAGATCAAACAACATCTACATGATTGATTTAGATGATCCAGAAAATAATGATCTATGTCTTGTAGCAAACAAACAGGATGAGCTTACATTGTGGCATCGTAGGCTCGGTCACGCTAGCTATAATGTATTGCACAAGATCATGAGGCTTAAATTGGTGAGTGGTCTTCCTGACATTTCCTTTAACAAGAATGAAAATTTCTGTGATGCATGTGCACAGGGAAAACAAAACCAGAAATCCTTCAAATCAAAAGCACCGGTGAGTACTACTAAGCTTATGAACTGTTGCACATGGACCTATTTGGACCTACAAGAACGTTGAGTCTCAATGGCAAACGATTTGGTTTTGTATTGTAGACGATTTTTCTAGGTTCACATGGGTGAAATTTCTTGCTCACAAGAATGAAGCACTGCAAGTTTTTGAAGATTTTTTTAATAAGATTGAGCATGGAAATGTCAACAAAATATGCTCCATCCGCACTGATCACGGGGGAGAATTTGACAACAACTCCTTTACTGAATTCTGCAGGCTCCATGGGATAGAGCACTTGTTCTCCTCTCCAAGAACTCCGGAACAAAATGGAGTGGTGGAGAGAAAGAACAGAACATTGGTGGAGATGGCTCGCACGTTCTGGTCGAGAATCAACTAGCAAGAACCTTTTGGGCAGAAGCGGTAAACACGTCTTGCTACATTCTTAATAGAGCCATGGTAAGACCGGTATTCAAGAAAACCTCCTACGAACTCTGAAAGGTAAGAAACCCACAATGGGTATTTCAGAGTTTTTGGCTCAAAAGTGTTCATACATAACAATGATAAAATGTTTGGACAAGTTTGAAGCCAAAAGCGATCAAGGTATTTTTCTTGGATACTCAGAACACTCTAGAGCCTATAGGGTGTTCAATCTTAAAACAAGAAAAGTGGAAGAAACTCCACATGTTGTATTTGATGAATCTCAAACCAAGTCTAACAATTCTAAATTTTACAGGTTTGAAGATGAAACTGAAGATACAACACTTGGAGAACTACAGAGTAAATCAAATGCAATCTCTATAACATCTGTCAAGACTAAAAGTGGATATCTTCGTAAGTATAATGATGAAGAAGATATTCCCCTGTACAACAATTCAGAAGATGTACCTGACAAAGATCCACAAGAGGAAGAACATCAACTTGAACTACCTCAAGCACTTCCTCCTCCAGAACCAACTCCTCAAATGCAAGATATTCTAGGCCCTTCAACAGTCATGAATGTGAGGTATTGAAAAGATCATCCTCTTGAGAATGTGATAGGAAATTTAAATGAGTCAGTTCAAACTAGATCAAAGGTTAATCAAATAGTTGAACAGGACCATTTAGCTTTTGTCTCTCAAGTGGAACCTAAGAATGTTGAAGAAGCCTTAAAAGAAGATTCATGGATTGATGCTATGCATGAGGAGCTTGGGCAATTCCAAAGAAATAATGTATGGAGTTTAGTTCCTAAAAACCCTGAAATGTCTGTCATAGGTACAAGGGGGTCTTTAGAAACAAACTCAATGAAGAGGGTAAAGTGGTGAGAAACAAGGCTAGACTGGTTGCAAAAGGATATAATCAGGAATTGGTGTAGACTTTGAAGAATCTTTGCACCAGTAGCTAGCTAGCTAAGAGTAGTTAGAATCTAGTTAGCATATGCATGCTCAAACAAATTTAAACTGTATCAAATGGATGTCAAAAATGCTTTCTTAAATGGCTACATAAAAGAGGAAGTCTACGTTTCTCAACCACCTGGCTTTGAGGATTATGATAAACCACACCATGTATTTAAATTGCACAAAGCTCTTTATGGTTTGAAACAGGCACCCCGAGCTTGGTACGACAGGCTGAGCACATTTCTGGTAAGCAAAAACTACTCAAGAGGTAAGGTAGACCAAACTCTCTTTACAAAAAAGTCCGCAATCATATAATTGTTGTTCAAGTCTATGTGGACGACATTATCTTTGGTTCTACTAATCCTTCACTGTGTGAAGAATTCTCCAAACATATGCACAGTGAATTTGAGATGAGTCTAATGGGGGGCTTCAATTTTTCTTTTTTGTAGGTCAAACAATTGGAAGACGGATTCTCATCAACCAAGAAAAGTATGTCAAAGAGCTACTGAAAAAGTTTCAGTTTGAAGAAGCTAAACATGCTCAACACACCATGAGCACAAGCATTAAGCTAGAAAGTGATGCGAAAGGTAAATCAGTAGATGCCAAACAATTTCGAGTATGATTGGCTCACTTTATCTTACTGCAAGTAGACAGACATCCAGTTCAGCGTTTGTCTTTGTGCTAGATACCAATCTAGTCCAAGAAGGAAAGCCCTTATAACCGTTAAGAGAATTTTCAGATATCTCTCAGGTACGTTTGATTTGGGTCTTTGGTATCCAGCAGGTAGTAGCTTTGACTTGGTTTCATATTCTGATGCTGACTATGCTGGATGTAAAATTGACAGGAAAAGCACTAGTGGCTATTGCCAAATCCTTGGCAGTTACATGGTTTCGTGGGCATCCAAGAAGCAACATTCGGTTGCACTATCCACTGCAGAGGCAGAATATGTTGCTGCAGGGAGTTTTGCGGCTCAAGTGTTGTGGATAAAAAGTTAGTTGTGTGACTATAACATTGATATTGGATGCACACCTATCCTATGTGACAACACCAGTGCAATCAACTTATCAAAGAATCCATTCAACACTCTAGGACAAAACACATAAATTCGTCACCACTTTGAAAGATGAGTAGCCAACAAACTTAGAAATCAGTTTCATACCCGCAGAAAAAATTGGCTGACATCTTTACCAAACCTCTAGCTGAAGATAGATTCACCACCTTGAGAGAGAATTGGGCTTGTGCAAATTGCAGTAAAACTTATCCGTATACTGAGCATATGTCTCTTGTGTGCACCAACTGTGAGGTATATCAAATAGTGTTTGTGGAAGAACAAGTAAAGCTTGTTTGGAAACTTCACTATGCGTAGAGGAAATATCCTCCGCCACGTATCCATAGTTGACATGCATGTAAGGGGTATGTACTCCATATAGGGATGATTTTTTTTTTAATTTGCCCATTCTCCTCTTCACTGAAACATTGACAATCTTAACAATCTGTCTTCCTGAAAGCTTGATGTGCTCACATGATTGGTCCAGTTGTAATAGTGTGTCTTCAATACTCAATTGCTTGTTTTCACATGAGCACACACTATGGGGGAGCAAGTCTAGGTTAGATGTCCTTCATGAAAAGGAGAATCACTCATTCAATGTGTATTTTCAATTCCCTCTCTTGTCATGATCATCTCACTCTTCATTCTAATCTTAAACCAGCTTTGCACAGGCATCTGTCGACAGCTCCCACAACATCTGTCGACAGATCAGGCCTCACAGAACTCTATTTCTTCTGTTTGTGCAATCTGTCGACAGACGACCACTTATCTGTCGACAGATCTCACAGTTTTGCTCTACTCGAACTGGCCTTTCTTCTGTCTATGTGATCTGTCGACAGGCACCTCTCTAGCTGTCGACAGACACCATCTCTCCAAGTAATTCATGCCTATTTCACTTACTACTTGTTCAGCAGGTTCACGAACTTTCATTAAGGTGTTTATTGGGTGGATATACATGTTTAACTTCCTCATATATACATGATATTGATGCTATCCCCTAAACCACTATGATTTGGACATACTACTCATGCTTGGGTTTATGTTACATCATTTTGAAAACATTGAACTATCTTCGAGGATTAACACTTAAACTCCGTTGAATAATTTCCTTGTAGGCTCACAACATTCTTAATACAACTGAAAATCTTATGATTATGAACTTTATGTTTTAAACTGAAGGATCATCATATACGTCTCCTTGATCTTAAGTTTAGCTAAAATGGAGAAAAGCTACCTATTTCAGAAAAGTATCTACAACGTCATTTAAAAAAAAAATGGGATAAAGGTAGAGCTATGAGGGTCTTGCTGAGTAACCGGGGAGACGGCATCACAAATGTCTGCCCTCCCTCGCGTCAAAAACCAAACTCATTATCTCTATATAACGATAATGGAAACTTCGACTGAGTACTGGGGTACAGGCACTTGTCATGTCTATCCTCATGTCAAAAGGTGTGAAGTTATCTTGAATATCACTTTTCCCATTGAATTATTGTCTTGAAAGCAAAAAAAAAAAATTGAAATAGTGTGAAGCCTCCACAGTGTCTCAAATCTAAAGGTCATGTACTGTCTATGGCTATCCAAAAGTTTAGACATTTATTTCAATCATCATTTGATCATCATAAACTTGGGATAGTGTTGGTCTACAATGTCCTTAATCAACCAAGGTAATGGTGTCCTTTCTCATGAATGGAAAATGTTCTCTTCATGCTTTAACTTTAAGTCCCTTGGTATTATGCTTAAATCATCCAGGTAAGTGGGAGAGCCTCAATGTCCATGAAAATGATAGGTTACAATATGTTTTTACCCATGTTACACCTTACAAATATGACTCATGTAACCATTGCTCCCATTTCTTTCTTCAAAAGCCACATCAACATCACTGGCAGAAACTATGCAGGATCGTCGACAGACCCCAATCATCTGTCGCAGCGGCGAAGACCCAGTTTGGGAAGTCCAACGGGCACGCCGTTTGGGGATTTTTTGGTGGGCTTGCCTTTTCAAATCACCTCCTCTTTCTATGAAAAGGCATCCATAGGAACCCTTCTCCTCCTACCACCAAAACCCCTCTCTACTTCCCCTCCAATCTCCATCCCCTATTCTGGACGGGAAAACCCTATCTTCCTCCGGTCTTCCTTCCTCTCATCCGAAACCTCAACCACATCTCTTTCTCACGCTCATCCTTCTTCTTAGCTTTCCTTCCTCATGTCTTCCAGGCCGTCCAAGAAATTGGCTTCTCGCCACCGTCCCTCCTCTTCTCGGCCGACAGGCTGAGGCTGAGCGCAGGACAAGCATCGGGATGATCGTCTTCCCGAGCTTGTGGTGCCTCCCCGTCTTCATATCACCCACTCAAAGGGACGCATACAAGTTTGTCCAGCAACGGTATGTAGAGTTTGAGTCCTTGGCCGTCATGTTTCCTAATCTACAACCCCTATTCACAGTCAGGGCTGGACTCCATTTCTCTACCATCACAAACGGTATTCTTCTTCCGCCGTTCGTGACTTCTACAACAACCTTGGATACACTTCAAATAATCGTTTCTATACCACCGTCACGGCACTACATTTCAACTTACTGAAAATCTTTTTAGCACAGCCCTTCAAATCCCCAATTCTGGAGTTGATATCCTAAGCCACAAACCCGATGCCTCAGTCTACTACCCTCTCCTTACCCTTGAAGATTATGATGGCACCAAGAAAATCTCTAAACTCAATGCAAATTCATTTCCTCCATTAATCAGGATGATCCACCACATATTCACTACCATGATTGCGCCTAAACATGGCAGTCGGGAGTTGGTCACCGATGTTCACAAATCTCTCTTCACCTTCTTTCTCAATTGTGAACCCATTAATCTCCCACTTCTGATGCTTCGTCTGATCCTCAAAACCTTCTACCACCCCGAGATCGATGCCTTTTGCCTGTCCACTTACCTCCCTCATGAGTTTTCATCGGCATTGACATTCCAGACAGCGAGTGCATAGTGCTAAATTCTCGCAACAGCTTTGATCTAACTGCAGCACATCGCATGGGATACAAGCTTGTTGATGGAATTGTTACCCGGGAGCTTAAGGGTAAAGCACCTGCTGATGCTGTAGAAGAGAATGTTGAAGACGAAGATGAGAATGTTGTTGATGCTGAGATGAGAAGATGAAGATTCCCAGTCTGCATCACATGGTATGCCGGGAGTTGAGATTGTTAGTGATGCTCCAACTCAACCATCCATCAGAGAATTGATTGCACAGTTACAGCAACAGATGACCACTGGATTTGAGAACCTCAACACAAGATTGGACACAGTGGACTCGAGTCTGGAGTCACTTGCGGACAATCAAGTCCAACTAAATCACCAGACTTCAGAAAGAGATGCACGATACCGTCAGGCTCCAGCTGCTTAGATAGGTTCTATGTCTAGGAGTGGGTCATCACGTAGTGTATGTGTCTTTCTCATGTCTGAGTCTTGTGCTAATTTGCTTCCACTTTGTTGTCATGTACTTTCTTTCCTTTCAGTCAACAACTTTTTGTACTGTGTATGCTTATTTCATATCAATGAATTCACAGTGCCTTGCTCTACGTTGTCTCTATGATTGACTGATATGCATGCTTTTCGATGTTGTCAAAAGGGGGAGAAACCTCAATGCATTAATTGAATAATTTTGTCATCATCAAAAGGGGGAGAATGTTGGGTTTTCATTCTAACATTTATAACACATGTTTTTGATGATGAATAACTTCAATTGAGGTTTGATACACTTGACACATGACAAGAACCCAATGCAATACTTGATCATTTGTGTATTCAAAATACTTAACTTTACATGTTTTATCATGTAGGTACAAATGCCCAAAGTCAGCTCTCACTAAACAAGTGAGAAGATCACAAAAAGCAAGAAATAAGGTCACCTGTCGACAGACACAAAGCACCTGTCGACAGATTGCACAGGAAAGATCATTCCGAGTCACATTGCTCAGGAAGTGTTCATCTGTCGACAGATGGGAAGTCGACTGTCGACAGATCTCACAGTCCAGATATCCAGACTTCTGTCGCTTGCACAAAAGCATATCTGTCGACATATGGTCTTCGACTGTCGACAGATCTCACAGAGCTGAACATCCATACTTCTATCTTACTGTCACCTGTCGACAGATGGCCAAGACCTGTCGACAGACAGAGTACAATTCAAATTACGGAAAGTTTCTAAGTTACCCTAGGAGGTGTTTCTAACTAACTCTCACGTTTCTCCATGTGAGAACTCCTATATTTAAACACCTCTTAGAAGGAAATTTCGTAGAGAAGCAGCCATAACCAAAAACCCTAGAGCTACTCCAAGTTTCACAAGTTGCTGCTGCCCTGCTTCAGATTGCTGCACAGAGCCCTAAAGATCCGTCTATCCAGCAGTTCCTAAAGAAGAACATCGAGGATTCAACCTTCTCCATCGACTCAAAGCATTCAAGTTGAAGATTGGACTTCCTCCAGGCGTTCTCAGAAGAGTTCTTCACCAGGATTTATTCTATCACTCAGAACTCTCCCTGTTTTCATATTTCTACCATCCTTGTGTGTGTTGTGGTGATTCAAGCGATCCTTGTGCTTGAGATCACGTGTGTGTGTTGTTCTGATCGTGGGTGCACATTAGAAAACACGTGTGTGTGAGTTGTAGTCACCGAACTCGCTGATAAGCAGTTTTCTGTGTGTGTGTGTGGTGCCGTGGACGTAGGATACACGATTTGTGTACTCCGAACCACGTAAATCTTCGTGTCTTGTGGTTTGAACGATTTTCACGTTAGATGCTTGATAGGCACGTTGCATTCACACACTAGATAGATTGCTAACTCATCTACACATCATCAACACATCTAATTCTCACGTTGTTTCTACAGAAAATTGAAAAGACTTTGTTGTGAAATTAAAAAGGTTGTCTTCATACTTTTAATTGGTAGTAATCTATTCAACCTCCCCTTCTAGATTACCATATTGGGATTCTGCAAACCTTTCAAACTATGTTATATCTATATATATATATATATATATATATAATATATATATGTATATTATATCATATTATATGTTTTTTTGTTTTCATTTAACCTTTTTTTTTTTTGAGAAGTGGTCCTCAGCTTCGAAGTGTAGGAGAGTGCACCCTCCCCCAAGGGGGGAGAATGTTCGCACTCCACCAGACAAAAACTGGGCCAAAAATATTCATAGATAATCAATACAAAGGAATGAGCCAGTCACCTAATCTAACATGAAAGACACCAGCTTTGTCCAAAACTATAGCTCCCCTACACATGTGAGGCACATTACAAGACCCCCAGAAGACAGAATTCTTCTTAGACATACAGCCATAATTCGCTAACCCATCCGCCACTTGATTTGCCTCTCAATAAACATGGCCGAACATGAGATTGTTCTTATGCACCATTGAGTAAGCTTCATGCCACCAGCGATGGCCTTGCCAAGATGAACTCTTTCTAGATCTGAGAGAATTAACCAGGGCTAGAAAATCGGAGCTAACCATATTAATTTGAATACCAAGAAACGTAGCCAACCGGAGACCGTCACACAGAGCTCTTGCTTCAGCGACTACACTGGTACCAAAACCATAATAATTAGCAACGCCACCACAACATTCCCCTAGTGTCTTTGATGCAGCCACCACCCCCACTATCACCTGGGTTTCCCATGCTTGCTCCATCAACGTTCAAACAATATTCATAATAGGCGGATCCAGCGAATGAGGCGGAACTGCTTGGAAGAGCAGTTGGGATAGAATCCAAAAGCTGAAGGATCTGCAAGTCTGAGGAGTAGACTTCACTTTGAACTGAATATAGCCATTGAGTGAGAAACCATACTTTTGATATTATGAATGACAGCACCAGCAAAGTATCTTTTCTTCTCAAATCTGAATCCGCATCTTGCCTTCCAGATCTCCCAAAGCTTGATAATGAGGCAGTGAATAGAAACAAAGCCCATAGGAGAGGCGATATTACAGACTGACAGAAAGCTCCAAACTCTATTAGTGATTTGACTGTGAAGGTGAACCTTGTCATGAGTAAGGGGTAACAACCATTTCCATAAGGTAGAAGCCAGGTCGCCACTAATAAATAGGTGATTGAGATCCTCCTGTTTAGGAGTCTACAACAAGAGCAACAGAAGCCATTTGAATGCCACTTTCAGCCACTCTTTGATCCACCGGAACCGCTCTGTTGAGGAGTTTCCAGCAAACAAGAAGCTCTTCTATAGAAACACGTATGCCAATTTTATTTAAAGCAGTCTCTTCACCCCCACATTTCGCACCATATTGTAGGCAGACTTAACAGAGAAACCCCCATCTTGAGAAGGCATCCAAATACATTTATCATCATCCTCACTCAGCAGAACTCCCTGTAAATACCATTAGGAAGAAGTGACCTGATAGGATGGTCAGGATTAGAGATGACTTCATAAATAGTAGCACTGCCCCCATCATAGGAGAGTCCAGCAGATCAGCCAGGGCCTATCCCCCAACCAAGCATCAGATAAAATATCAATGTTCTTCCCTTCCAATGGATCCATCTAGTGTTGTCATGAACAAGAGGTTGAGCAATGTTCCAATTTTAGCTGAAATACCCATCCGGCCAAATTGTTTATCAGTTTTATACCGTCTCCTCGCATATAAAGCCCAAAAGGAATTACCATGATGAATATTCCAATAGCCTTCATGGCTAACGCCACTTGGACCTGTTTGATATACGAACCCCCCAAGCCTCCCTCATCCATGGGATGTTGAATGGTTGACCAAGCACCCCAGTAGCGGCGTTTCATCCCATCATAGCTATTCCAAAAAAACCAGCACAGGTTTTATCATATAGTTTCAGAATACTGACCGGGATGGAAGAAGAGGCAGCCAAGTAGACTGGTAAGGAAGCGAGGACTGAATTTATCAGGTGATTATCCCCGCTTGGGAGATAAGTCTTAGTTTCCATGTAGCAAGCTTACTATTGATTTTCTGAATGAGGGTGGAAAAATCAGAGGCAAGCACCCTACCAGGATGCAGGGGAACACCAAGATACATAAGAGAACCGCTCTACCTTTTATAGCATGTCACCTCCCTAATTCTGTTGACTGTTTGAGCATTAGCTTTATCCGTAATCATGAAGCAGCTCTTAGTAGAGTTAACATGCTGCCCTGAAGAAGAATAATGCCTGTTAAGGAATTCCATTAATCTCTTAACATTGTGGATCCCCCCATTGATAAGAATGAGGTATCATCAACATACAAAAGGTGGGAGATCGGCTGCATCGCGCTTGGGCCAGCATAAGGGAGAAGCTGACCCGTATGAACCATGTCTTTGATACCTCTACTTAGGGCTTCTTCCATGATGATAAAAGGGTAGGGGCTAAGGATCACCTTGTCTTAAGCCCCTGGTTGAGTGGAAGTATCCATTGGGCGAGCCATTGAAAAGAACAGAAAACCAACAGTTACTATCAACATACCAATGTAAGAAATAAATCTGTTGGAAACCAAATTTTTTCAACACCATAAAAAGGAAGTCCCACTCCAGACTGTCATAAGCTTTCCTAATGTCCAACTTAAATAGAACATTGTGACCTCTAACCTTTCTATTAATGTCCTTTATCAAAGTCTGGCAAGGGAAATATTATCAAGATGAGCCTGCCTTTGACAAACGCCCCTTGTTCCTCAGAGATAATGCGAGGGAGAATGTTGATTAATCTGTCACAAAATATTCTGGAGACAATCTTGTAGCAGAAATTACATAAACTCACCGGTCTGTAATCCCCAAAAGAAGCATGCATATCAATCTTAGGAATCAAGGTGATGCAGGTAGAGGTCACCCCTCTATGCATAGGAAACCCCTGGAAAAATCCCAGTCCCAGCAAGAAGTAAAAAAATGGCCGGTGAACCCATCAGGACCCGGGGCACTCTTAGCATTCAGGCTCCATACCACCGCTTTGATGTCATCCTCCGTGGGCGTAGCAGTAAGTAAACAATTCTGCTCTTCAGTTATCAAAGTGGGTATGACGTGAAGAAGGGATTCATCAATATCATGAGTAGAGGATTGCAGTAAAGAGCTGAAGAAGTTAACGGCCTCCAGTTTAAGAACATCCTGGTCCTCAGTCCAGGAACCCGCCAGCTGAAGTCTGTGGATGTAATTGCGCCTTCTTTTTCCTTTTACTACAGCATGATAGAAGGCCGTATTTTTATCACCGTCATCTACCCATTGCATTCTAGCTTTTTGAGCCCAGAATTGTTCCACACAGTTAATGGCTTTCCTTAGATTAGCATTAGCAGCACCCAATGCAGAGCGATTCTCTGGAGAGGGGTCAGCATCGAACGCCTCTTGCATGGCACTGGCCTTATTTTCCTGAGTTTTCAATTGTCATTAATATCACCAAAAGTTTCTTTGTTCCAATACGGAGGACTGATCTAACCGCCTTTAGCTTCATATGCAGGACAACGAACGGATTGCAGTGCCACTCAATAGAGCATCCCACACATTCTTAACAGTTTGCTTAAAACTCATGAGAACACCACATGGAAAGGAAGATAAATCTGGCTGGAGAAATCAGAGCGGGGGTAATTGTGAGCATCAGAGGTGCATGATATGAGGGCCCTCTAGGAAGATGCCTAACCTTGAGGCCAGGGTAGATATCTCCACAGGAGGAGTTGCAAAGGAATCTATCCAGTCTAGTCCTGATAGCAGCAGTACCAGTACGATTGTTCGACCAAGTGAAATTGGAGCCAACATAACCCACATCCATAAGAGACGCATCAGATATGAAAGCATTGAACTCCATCATTCCATGCAAGTTGATAGAATTGCCACCTTGTTTCTCCGAAGGAAGAGAGACACAGTTGAAATCCCCCCCAACTAACCAAGGAACAATTTAAACTATTTGTTCTCAATTTAGCTTAAACTATTGACTTTTTAGGTATATGGCATATTTGTGTTAATTCTATTAAAGGTATGGTGAGATATTTTAAACTTGTGGTTTAAGATTTTATTACTCTTTTCTATTAATTTATGGTCACTTCTTTCTAAGAATTTGTGATTCTTTAATATCTTATTAGTTGATATATGTATGTTTTTCTAATGAATTATTGCAATATTGAATTTATGATTTCTATTATTTTTTATTTTGTGTCATACTAAAATATTATCTAGATTTATTAGATTATTATTCTCAGGTATATTCAGATAATTATCCGTATCTATATTGTATCTGAAGGATATTCGTTTAAAAAGATCCGTGCGTATATTTGATTTCTATCTGGAGCAGATACGGATTATTTGATTAACAAAACTGACGAACGCAAAAGTACATGATCTGTTCTGTATTTACTCCATTTTAAGTTCTAATGTAATCCTTAGTATTTACTAGTTAGTGCTCTAATCCAGATATTTGTTTATGAAATCTCAAATATCTTGTTATTTAGTGAAACACCCTCAAATTTTTCTAAAGAATGCCATAAAATGGGTAAAAAGAATACATAAACACATTTTCAATGATGAAAATGTATGTCAAAAATCTTAGGGAAAATTAATTAAGCGTCTTTCTTAGTACATGAATTTATTTTTTAATCCATGTCAAAAGAAGATACCCCAAGTAGTCTCATCTTTTGGTGGATTTTAATAATCAGTCATTGGAAGATAGTTTCTATCTTTTATTTTGTTTCTCATCGTTTATCATTCCATGTAATTAATGTGTATTCTATTCCTTGTCATCAGGTATGTATGACCACTAAGTTTATACTTTCACTGATTTTTTCATCTGCTTTAACTGACTTCCTCCTCTATTTTTCATCCTTTGCGGTCTTATTATCTATTCTTATATTTTAACAAGATTCATCTTCTACTTTAAATCACATAAAGTGTTACTTTGATGTATTCATAGGAGTACTTTACCAGAGGTTGACCTTCTATGTTACTTCAACTATTTACACATCTTATAGTAAAACAAAATATTGGTCCGCAAATGATGGCAGCTAGCTATCTAGAAGGGGTGGGGGGGGGGGGTGAATAGATTCGCTGAAGAAATGGAAATGTAAACACAATAATCACAACTTAAAAACTTTGGTTAGTGAATGTGATAGTGTGTGATAGAGAGTAGCGGTGCGGAAGTAAATATAAACAATCACACAAATGAACACAAGGAATTTTATCCTGGTTCGGTACTTCACAGATGGAAGACCTACGTCTCGTCCCCAAGCAAAATCTTAGGATTTCACTAACCGAGGTACAATCCCCCCAAGGATATGCAAACCCCCAGCTCTCCACTGGTCCTCTTCCTTTCTGAGTAGGAAGGAAGCTCACTTGTATTACAGGTCAAGAAGCTAACCTCCTGGAACAAACCCCAGTGCGGTTCTGTTGGAACAAACCCCAACTTGGTTCTGCTGACACCAACCCTAGCTAGGTTCTTCCCTTAATCAAAAGGAAGTGCTAAGAACAGTCCCTTAATTGGATAGAAACCGCCAGCAACCCCACTGGCCTTCTGTTCTCATAGGAAGAGGCTCACTGTATACAGTCCTACAGCTGGACAAAAATGTTTCTTAGAAAAGAAAGAACAGACTGAGAGTTGTACAATAATGGACACTAACTCAAGAACCCTCAGCCGAAAGACTCTCCCCAAAATTACAATGCACCACAGAGAGAGTGAAGAGAGGAAAGGAGCTTGAAGCTTGAAGACTTCAGATGGTTGCTTGCATACTTCTTCTTGGGCTTGAGCTCTTTCTCTCTTTCTTTAAGTGTATATGGCGTTGAGACTTCTCACAAGATATACACTCTTTGAATAATCTTCAGAAAAGCTCTCTTCTTGTTCTTTAGCCTTGCTTCATCCTTTTATAGAGCAGTTTTGAAGAGATCCGTTGGAACTCTTCTAGCCGTTGCTCATCTTCATTTCTTTATCTACTCTTCTTCTTCTTCTTCTGTCTAACAGACACTTGGTGTCGAGGGAAGTCTAGAAATCTGTAGGCATAGAGGATAGAGTTAGACTAAAAAGGTCTTCTGACAATAGGCCTATACCTCTTTTTGTCTTTTTACTATATTTCATGTAGATAGCTGGAAATAGAATGTAGGTGCTTTTGTTGCAGGAAGGAAGAGATACTATGAGACAAGGAAAAAGATCTTTAGTCAGAGAAATAATAAGGTAAGCATATGAAGGCATTTGAGTTTTCATTGGGCTCAAAAGATATTTTGAAACATTTGAAATATAGATAAAATCGATGTTTAAGTATATAGAAATCGATGTGAATGACAGTCGATGTTCTAATGAAATCGATGTTTCAGTATAATAGTAATCGATGTGAATGACAGTCGATGTCCTAATGAAATCGATGTTTCAATGTAGTCCATGTATGTAATCGATGTTTCAATATAGTCCATGTATGTAATCGATGTTTGTGTAATCGATGTTTGAACACAGTCGATGTTCTAATGAAATCGATGTTTCAATGTAATCCATGTATGTAATCGATGTTTGTGAGAAGTCGATGTTTAAGTATATAGTAATCGATGTTCCAATGAAATCGATGTTTCAATGAAGTCGATGTTAAACCGAAATCGATGTTGAATGAAATCTATGTTTGAAGTAGATGTTTAAGTGAACCGTAATCGATGTTGAATGAAATCGATATTAAACCAAAATTGATGTTTGAATGAAATCGATGTTTAAATGAAGTCTATGTTTGAAGTCGATGTTTAATTAAACCATAATCGATGTGAAAGCATAATTGATGTTGACTTAAACAGTAATCGATGTGGACTTCTATTCTCTAATCGATGTGGCACTCAGCCAGTAATCGATATGCATTGAACAACAATCAATTTAGCTTTCCAGTTCAAATCATGAAATGATAGTACCATAGTATGTTGTATTTATGAGGAAAATATGATATTAAATATATTCATTATATTTAAGTTAATCATGAGTTTTGTTATCACCAAAATAAAAGATAAAATATAAGAGTGGTTCAAGAATCTCCCCATTTTTGGTAATGACAAAAATTATGTGAATTTTCAACAGATATTCAATACAACTAATGAACAAAAAAATCATACCATAAAATACTCTCCCTCTTTTTGTCAATAACCAAAAAGGAAGGATCTTACCATTTGCATTCTCCCCTTTTGTAAATACTTCTTACTAGTATGTTGTGAATTTGGAGATGAGGGGTTCAACAATGTTTGTCATGAACATATAGCTCCCCCATAGTCTATGCCCCCCCTACATGTGAGGCTCATGTAGATTTTCAGGAATTTTCACTTGTTGGTCTTGTTGTATTCACTTGTTGTTTGTTAAGTCTTCAAGATTTTTGCCTACATTGATCTTAAAAAAAAAGACTTGCAAGGATGTTAGTAGCACAGTAATATAGCAACAACAAAAAGAAATGTAAGTTTAAAAATAAAAACAAAAACTAAAAATTAAGGATGACTACTTCCTCTCAGATTGGAATGAAGTGAAGAGTTGATAGTCACCAATCTGATGTTTTTGAGTATTCTCTAACCATACCCATTTGAATGCCTTTTTCTTTTGTCTTTTAAAATCAAGTTGGCATTCTCTTCTTCTTCTTCAGTGCTTGAGTTGTCTGAGCGGTTCTTTACTGAAGGTGTCTTTTGAGGGGTTACTTGGAACTTATGTGCCTTACCCTCAACTTCTTCTTCATCAAAAGCTTCTTTAACACTTACCTCTTCAGGGATATCCTCTTTGAGAAAAGTATGAGGCTCTCCCTCAATCTGAGTTTCCTCTTTTATATCTTCTTCTTCATGTGGAAGGATGTCTACCTGAGAAGGTTCTTGTCATGATTCTTCTTGATCATGAGTTTTGGCTTCTTCAGTTTCTGTCGCACTCTCAATTCTTTCATCCTCAGCTTTTTCAGAAATTTCTGAACCAGTGTCCTCCTTGTCTTGAACTTCAACCACAATGGGTTCTTCATATGTAAGCTTCAGTTTGTCCCACATATCTTTGGTTGTTTTGCACACTAATATCCAGTTGAATTTTTGTTTGGATAGTGCATATGACTTGAATCTCTTAGCCATGCTATTTAATGATATCATCTTTATGTCGTTGTCTGACCATTCTTCCTTGGGCTTTGATATTACAAAGTCACCATCTTCAATAATGCTCCAGAGTAGATAGTTGCATCCTTGTAGGAAGAATTCCATCCTTATCCTCCAGTAGGTGTAATCGCCATCAAAGAGTGGAGGCCGGAAAATGGACTGGCTTTCTGCAAAACCTTGAGCTGCCATTTGATCTTTGCTCTTTAGATCGTTGGATCTTCTTTGAATGTTGAAAGAGCTTGGCTCTTATACCACTTGTTGGTATCAGATGAGTGAAAGAGCTAGGCTATGATACCACTTGTTGGTTCGCAGATGATGACAACAAGCTATCTAGATGGGGGGTGAATAGATTCGCTGTAGAAATGGAAACTTGAACACAGAAATCAGAACTTAAAAACTTTGGTTAGTGAAAGTGATAGTGTGTGATAGAGAGTAGCAGTGCGGAAGCAAATATAAACAAAGACATAAATGAACATAAGGAATTTTATTCTGGTTCGGTACTTCACTGATGGAAGACTTACGTTCAGTCCCCAAGAAAAATCTTGGGATTTCACTAACAGAGGTACAATCCCGCCAAGAATATACAAACCCCCAGCTCCCCGCTTGTCCTCTTCCTTTTCGAGTAGGAAGGAAAATCACTTGTATTACAGGTCAAGAAGCTAACCTCCTAGAACAAACCCCAGTGCGGTTCTGTTGGAACAAACCCCAACTTAGTTTTGTTGACACCAACCGCAGCTAGGTTCTTCCCTTAACCAAAAGGAAGTGATAAAAACAGTCCCTTAACTAGACAGAAACCGCCAGCAACCCCACTGGCCTTCTCTTCACACAGGAAGAGGCTCACTGTATAGAGTCCTGCAGCCGGTCAGAAATCTTTCTTAGAAAAGAAAAAACAAACTAAGAGTTGAACAATAATGGACACTAACTCAAGAACTCTCAACTGAAAGACTCTCCCCAAAATTACAATGCAGCACAGAGAGAGTGAAGAGAGGAAAGGAGCTTGAAGCTTCAAGAGTTCAGATGGCTGCTTGCACACTTCTTCTTGTGCTCGAGCTCTTTCTCTCTTTCTTTAAGTGTATATGGCGTTGAGGCTTCTCACAGGATGTACACTATTTGAATAATCTTCAAGAAAGCTCTCTTCTTGTTCTTCAGCCTTGCTTCATCTTTTTATAGAGTAGTTTTGAACAAATATGTTGAAGAATTTCGTTGGAACTCTTCTAACCATTGCTCATCTTCTTTTCTTTATCTACTCTTCTTCTTCTTCTACCTAACAGACACTTGGTGTGGAGGGAAGTCTAGAAATCTATAGGCACGAGGATAGAGTTAGACTAAAAGGGTCTTTAGACAACATGCCATACCTCTTTTTACCTTTTGACTGTATTTCTTGCAAATAGCTGAAATAGAATATAGGAGCTTTTGTTATAGGAAGGAAGAGATCCTATGAGACAAGGAAAAAGATCTCCAATCAGAGAAATAATAAGATAAGCATATGAAGGCATTTGAGTTTTCATTGGGTGCCAAAGACATTTTGAAACATTTGAAATATAGATAAAATCGATGTTTAAGTATATAGTAATCGATGTGAATGACAATCGATATTCCAATGAAATCGATGTTTCAATATAATTGTAATCGATGTGAATGACAGTCGATGTTCCAATGAAATCTATGTTTTAATGTAGTCCATGTATATAATCGATGTTTGTGTAATCGATGTTTGAACATAGTCGATGTTCTAATGAAATCGATGTTTCAATGTAATCCATGTATGTAATCGATGTTTGTGAGAAGTCGATGTTTAAGTATATAGTAATCGATGTTTCAATGAAATCGATGTTTCAATGAAGTCGATGTTAAACCGAAATCAATGTTGAATGAAATCGATGTTTGAAGTCGATGTTTAAGTGAACTGTAATCGATGTTGAATGAAATCGATGTTAAACCGAAATCAATGTTTGAAGGAAATCGATGTTTGAAGTCGATGTTTAAATGAAGTTGATGTTTGAAGTCGACGTTTAAATGAAGTCGATGTTTGAAGTTGATGTTTAAGTGAAACGTAATCGATGTGAAAGCATAATCGATGCTGACCTAAATAGTAATTGATGTGGACTTTTGTTCTCTAATTGATGTGGCACTCAGCCAGTAATCGATATGCATTGAACAACAATTGATTTAGCTTTCCAGTGCAAATCATGAAACGATAGTGCCATAGTATGCTGTATTATGAGGAAAACATGATATTAAATATATTCATTATATTTAAGTTAATCATGAGTTTCGTTATCACCAAAATAAACGATAAAATATAAGAGTGGTTCAACACAAAGTGTTTATTATTTTATCAGTTTACAGTTTCATTTAACCTTCTATGTTACACAGTCTATCACATATGTAAATGTTGTATAGTTTTTAGGTAAGAGATCGAAGTCATTAAAGTATGTGTAATGGTAAGTTAAAATATATGAGAGTTTAAGTGTAAGGCCCTTGAATTTTGCCCTTTAATTTAGATGTTTGGTCATGTGATGTTTAGTTGTTTTGTGAATATGACTAAGTGCATATGTGTAAATATATATATGTATATAAGATATTTATTTCTGTACATGTGTATATACTTATTATTTTGTACATAATGATTTATTTACATTGTATGCATATAGTGTATGTAAGTTTATGGGCATTTCTGTGTTCTGGCTGAAGTGCATGTTAACGTCAACATGCATGGACGTTAGAGAGGGAGTCGATGTCCAGATCGATGGACGCCAACTCCCAGTAGAAGGCCAGGAATGTGGACGTCTATTTCCCTAGAATTTTGCAGTTTCAGATCCGGAAACGGTCGCGATTCTTTTGGCTCCGGTTTTGGAAACTGGCTTCCAATGGAAGGATACCCTATCTATTGCGTAACCCAACCCCTTGGCACTATAAAAACACCCTTGTTTGGCCAGATTAGGTCTTTTGGCTCTTGTCAAAAACCCTAGAGAACTCTGTGCGAAACCTGTACTTTAGGGGCTCTTATAAGATGACTTGGTGCATCTTCCAGCAATCTACATCGACTGGAAGGAATGTTGATCATAGAGGAAGCCTTCCCCGACTCCGGTGTGCAGCCAGCATCATCACAGAACCGGATCTGGGAGGATTTAGGGCGTCTTCTTGGCTTGGCCGAGGAGAGATTCTTCGACAAATAATTCCATCTAGAAAATTTTTAAGAGGCAAGCAATCATTGGACATTGTCCATAACCATGTCTAGTAGGCCCCATGTATTTTACCGAATTTTCCTCGTGTCGTGGAACCCCCATTCACTGTGTTTTGTGCATTCTGTCTGCACTTCTGTAGACAGGAACTTAACGGCAACATTTTTTGCTGTTAAGATCCTTGATCGGCGGCAACCTTTGGTGTTGTTAACCCCTGTTGGCGACCACCTGTGTGCCGCCAAATTCGTCTGGGTTTCACAGAACCCTAATCTTTACATTGTGTGATAATATTCGGACTTGTGGTAGTCTATGCATGCTGTAAATTTTATATTGGTCAAGTATAGAAAGTAGGTCACATCATGAGGAGGTACCAAATTTTTGTTATTTATTTTAATTATTAAAATTCCTGTAATTGAACTGTGAGCATAAAATGACCATGTTTAATCTTGTAAAAACAGTTTGTTATGAGTTAGGATTTCATAAATTTTACGTGATAGCATGATGACCATTTTCAGGTTTCTAAAATGCTAGAACCAACTGTATGAATGTAAACCATGCTAAATGAGTTGTTGGGTGAAAATGCATGATATCTGTTTTAATTATTATAATTAGTGTACAAGTCCAAAAAAATTGAAAAATTGAGCACATGATGTATTATATGTTTCAACCTGTGATAAATTTTTTGTCCTGTTTGGATGACAGTAACTACAGTTGTTGATTTAACAATGAATATTTGCCAAATTGAGCATATTAGATTTAGTTCTTGTATGATGCAATGATCACAGCATGATTAAGACTGTGGTATGAATTGTTTAGTACTGTGACCAGTAGCATCATGTTAGGAAAACTGAAACATTGTGTGTGTTTAAGCGTATGAGCATGAAATGATTAGTGTATGTGAATAGTGTAAGTAATATGTGATTAAAGTGAAATGTGTAAATTGTGCCGTTAGTGACACTGCTACCATAGAGGGCTGTGGAACTGTATCGTAGTAAAGTTCCTGCGAGAAGGTTCAATGTGTGTGATATCCTATGGGCAATTAGGATGAAATCCTGGAGGTGGACAAGTACCACTTGTTAGGGTGGAGAGTGCTTCTCCTGGTTCTGTGTAGTTAACCAAGATCTATCACTATGTGGCCTAGGTGATGGATAAGTGTATGTGTATATGTGTGTCCTTCTAGTGGTGGTTTGGACTATGTGTCACGGCAACTAAGTGTAAAAATGTGAATATGTGTATGTGAACATGTGTTTGTGCAATGTGTAAAATGAGCATGTGAAAGTGTAAAGTGAATGTGTTAGCATGTGAACGAGTATAAACCATTGTGAATATGTTTAAATTATGTCAAAACAGCAAGCAAAGTGTGTGTATAATTTTGATAAATGCTTGAGAAGATGACTAGTTTCATGTTAAGTATGCCATCTACTTGATGTATGGTTTCATGCTTAAATTATGTATAGGTGAAAAATGGTTTGAATGAGATTTGAATCATGAAGCATGTTGAATAAAATGTGTAGAAAGCATGTTATAGGTTTATGCTTAGTTGTTGCAAGTAATATAAAGCATGTACCATGTTTATTTTAATTGTTAGAACTCAAACATGTGTAGGATTTTCTGTGTTATACTATTTAATGCCATAAACATGTATCATGTGTCTCCAATGCTATAGATTTTCATGCATAGTAAATTAAATTGTATGGACCATACAACATGTGTTAATTACTTTCATTGAAAGATAGCATGTGCATATGATATGTGTAATGGTGTTGTGCATAGATTGCTTGTTGGGTCTATTTAGACTCATACTTGCTTCGGTGTATAGGTGTGAAAGGTATCTCCACTTCCGAGGAGGAGATAGATAGGAGCAACTCCGAGCGAGAGAAGTAGCTTGTGTTATAGAGATATCACCATTGTACTTTTATTTTTCATAAGTATGTAATCATTAGTTGATGTATGTCTTATGGACAATGTATTTACTTTGGAGTTGTATTATGTTGACATGTATATTTTCTTCTTACTATATGGATTGTGGATAGAATGATGATGATGGAATAAGATAAATTCATTTATTTCCGTTGTGATATTTTTTTATTCGTGTACATCTCAATCTAGTGTTAGTGTTGGATAAATGTCCCATTGTGACGGTGTCCATTATACTGATGTGGATTGTATAATCGTACCAGTATAGGGAGGGTCGTTACAGAGAAAGGTTGAGATTGTACATGAATATTTGCCATCATCTTCATATATGCTAAGTCTTTATAGAATTTTCCACATGTGTAGAAAATAATTAATAATGAATGAAAGATAGTGAAGAAAATGGTTAGGATTAAATAGCATAGTTTCTAATTGTGATTAATTTATTTTACAGACTATGGCTTCTCGTGGTAGACGTGGTGCTCCTGCTCGTGAGGATGAGTAGAGGAGAGAGGACAGGGATGGGTAGCAGGCCCTGGCACCTCAGGGTCCTACAGTTCTTCCTCCACCACCACCTATAGATTATGGGGTGTTCATAGAAGGCCTAGTGTAGGCTTTGCAGACACAGGCGCATACCCAGGCTGCACTCTAGGCTCAGTTGGAGGCTCAAGTTAGAAATGTTAAATATAAGTAGTCTGTTTTCATTAAATGTATGATTGCTATATTTTTATGTGTTGATTATATTGATTGTTGTAGCAGACTCAAGCTCCAGCTCTAGTTCCCCAAGGGCATGACCATGGTGGTCCTTCCATCATGGAGCGATTCAAGAGGAAGGCTCCACCCTCTTTTTAGGGGGAGAGTCAGCCATTTCTGGCGGAGAGATGGATGAGGGAGATCGATAAGATCTTCCGAGCTATTAGGTGTGCGGAGGAGAACAAGGTCAACTTGGCCACCTATATCTACAGGTATGTGTTAGTTAATTATGCATATAGTTATGTTAAGTTATATTTCTCTAGATTGGTGCTTATGGATGGTTTGATGCAGGAGAGAGCCGATGTGTGGTGGTCCTCTTTACTACGTACCCAGTTTGAGGACGGTGCTGTCGAGATAGCTTTGAATGAGTTCGTATGGCTCTTTCGGGCCAAGTTTGTTCTCGAGTATATTCAAGACAAGATGGAGCAGGAGTTTCTCACTCTTACTCAAGGCTCCATGACCGTACTTGAGTATGACGCCAGGTTTGTAGAATTGTCTATGTATGCACCTCATATCGTTGCTGATGAGCATAGGAAAGCGAAGACGTTTGTTATGGGCCTTAAGCCATCACTACGATCGAGGATCGTGGAGTTCGACCATCGTACCCTTGATGTGGCTCTTAGCGTGGCTTCCAGGCAGGAGAGCGAGATGGAGCAATACCTAGAAGAGAAGAAGGCTTCGTAGAAGAAGTCTGCGCCACCATTCCACTAGTAGGATAGGAGGAAGGTAGCGTATCAGTCTCCGCAGCGTCCCGTAGCGGCGAGTAGTCAGCAGGTAGTTGCACCGCGGTCCCCCAACATCAGACCAGCGGCAAGAAGGAGTGTCCTCACTGTGGAATGACACATGGAGGTACCGAGTTCTGAAAGCTAGTGGGGAAGTGTTTAAAGTGCGGGAGTAGCGAGCATCAGATCTGGGATTGTCCCAGACTTCAGCAGGGAGTCCAACGTGGAGCGCCAGCAGTAGCAGCACTAGCTACCGGAAGACCAGGAAGGCCTCGAGAGCTCAAGTGTTCGCATTAACATGAGAGGATGCCGAGTAGGTGGAGCACGTCACCGAAGGTACGGTTTTTTACATGGGTGTGTATGCTCGGGTTTTGTTTGATACGGGTGCCACTCACTCGTTCATTTCTGAGTGTTTTGCTAGGCAGTTAGCAGTAGAGTCAGGATTAGAGGCTGAGGAGTTAGCGGTCCCTTTGTCTGTGCACACACCTGCGGGAACGGTATCGACTAGGAAGTGTATTCCATCGTTACCTGTGTTCATTGAGGACCGAGTCCTATATGGGTGCTTCTTTTTGCTAACGATGAAGGACTATGATGCAATTCTAGGTCTGGATTGGCTAGAGGAGCACTATGCTTTAGTAGATTGTCATGGGAAGAAGATCATTTTCCGTATTCCTGGTGAGGATGAGTTTTCACATCCATTACCAAGGAACTTAGTAGGAAGGTTTGTCATCTCCGCCATGAAGGCGATGAGAATGGTGAACAAGGGATGTGACGCTTTTCTTGCCAGCGTGGTTTTAGTACCGAAGGCTGATCAGTCACCTACCCTTGAGGAGATTGAAGTAGTGCAGGAGTTTCCAGATGTTTTTCCCGATGATTTGTCTAGATTTCCACTGGTTAGGGAGATAGACTTTACTATAGAGTTGCTTCGAGGCATCCCTCCTATCTCAAAGGCCCCATATCGGATGGCACCTACAGAGTTAGCTAAGTTAAGGAGGCAATTGCAGATTTGCTGGATAAGAGATTTTTTCGCCCTAGTGTGTCTCCTTGGGGCGCACCTGTATTATTTGTAGAGAAGAAGGATGGTTCACTTAGGTTGTGCATTGATTATAGAAAGCTCAACTAGGTGACTGTGAAGAACAGGTATCCCTTACCGCGGATCGATGATCTATTTGACCAGTTGCAGAATGCATCGGTATTTTCCAAGATTGATCTGCGGTTCGGCTATCATCAGTTAAAGATTAGGAGTGAAGATGTGTCCAAGATGGCCTTTAGGACTCGTTATGGACATTATGAGTTTTTAGTTCTTCCGTTTGGTCTAACCAATGCCCCTGCAACGTTCATGGATCTCATGAACAAGGTGCTTAGACCTTATCTAGATAGTTTTATAGTGGTGTTAGTCGACGATGTGCTGGTCTATTCTCTAGATGAGGCTACACACCGTCAGCATTTGAGGGTTGTGTTAGAAGTTCTCCGAGAGCACAAGCTGTATGCAAAATTCAGCAAGTGCGATTTTTGGATGCGCAAGGTTCATTTCCTTGGCAATGTTGTCTCCAGTGCTGGTGTAGCAGTTGACCCAATGAAGGTCCAAGTTGTGTTAGATTGGGAGATCCCCAGGACCCCATCGGAGATTCGGAGTTTCCTTGGTTTAGCGGGCTATTATCTGAGATTTATTGAGGATTTGCCTCTATCGCCGCCCCTTTGACTAAGCTAACCAGGAAGGGTGCAAAGTTTGTCTGGTCCGAGGATTGTGAGAGTAGCTTTCAATTATTGAAGGCTAAGCTTACGTCTGCACCGGTGTTGATATTGCCGAGTGGTGTAGAGGGTTTTGCCATCTATTTGAATGCATCTTGGATTGGTTTAGGCTGTGTGTTGATGCAACAGGGAGGGGTAGTGGCGTATGCTTCTCGTCAGTTGAAGGAGCATGAGCGTAACTATCCGACTCATGATTTGGAGCTTGCGGCAATGGTTCATACACTGAAGATCTGGAGGCACTATCTTTATGGTGTCATATTTGAGGTGTTCACTGACCACAAGAGTTTGAAGTATCTCTTTTCACAGAAGGAGTTAAACTTGTGGCAGAGGAGATGGATTGAGTTCCTCAAGGACTACGACTTCGATCTTCAATATCATCTAGGGAAGGCGAATGTCGCAGCGGATGCTCTTAGTAGGAAGAGATCATTACTCCATCAGGATTGGAAGATGTTGGAGGATGCTGCCTGTGCGATGACTGAGTTAGAGCCATTAATATGTCAGGCTTTTATAGCTCAGTTGTTTATTCGGTCTATTATGCTTGATGAGGTGATTGAGCAATAGAAGGCTGATCCTAGGCTTCAGGAATTAGTAGGCAAGGCGGGAATTGCTCGAGATGAGGTTGGTGTGATTAGATTCCATCATCGAGTATGTGTTCCTGATATTGTGGATGTCCGTAAGCATGTTCTTGCAGAAGCTCAAAGGTCGAGATTCTCTATTCATCCAGGTAACACTAAGATGTACCAGGATTTAAAGAGATCGTTTTGGTAGTCTGGCATGAAGAAGGATGTTGCGGATTTTGTATGCATGTGTTTAGTCTGCCAGCAAGTGAAGGCTGAGCGTCAACAACCATCTGGTCTTATTCAGAAGATGGAGATCCCAGTATGGATGTGGGAGGCAATCACTATGGATTTTGTAACGGGTTTGCCCAGATCAGTGAAGGGCAATGACTCAATTTGGGTGATTGTAGATAGATTCTCTAAGACTGCGCATTTCTTGCCTATGAAGAAGAAGCAGTCCGTTGAGAGTTTGGCTAGGTTGTATGTTAGTAGCATTGTTAGGTTGCATGGCGTGCCCAAGTCGATCATTTCGGATCGAGATCTGAGATTTACTTCGAGGCTGTGGAAGGGTCTTCAGGATGCTTTGGTTCCGAATTGAAGCTTAGTTCGGCGTTCCATTCTCAGATAGATGGATAGTCCGAGAGGACTATCTAGACGCTCGAGGATATGTTGAGAGCGTGTGTGATGGATTAGAAGGGTGATTGGAACGTCATTTACCTCTTGTGGAGTTCGCATATAACAACAGTTTTCATGCGAGTATTGGTATGGCTCCATTTGAGGCGTTGTATGGGCGGCCTTGTAGATCTCCTTTGTGCTGGGAGGAGACCGGTGATAGGCAGTTGATTGGTCCGGAGTTAGTGCAGGAGACTTCGGATAAGATCCAGCTTATCAAGAAGAGGCTTGTTGCAGCGCAAGATAGGCATAAGAGTTACGCCGACAATAGGAGAAAGGATTTGGAGTTCGAGGTGGGCGAGCATGTATTTTTGAAGGTTTCGCCTGCTCGAGGTGTTGTTAGATTTGACAGTCATAGCAAATTAAGTCCTACATTCATTGGCCCTATATGAGATTCTCAGACGTTTGGGCAACGTGGCATATGAGCTAGCTTTACCCCTAGCGTTAGCTAGTGTTCATCCTATTTTCCACGTATCTATGCTCAGGAGGTATGTCCGAGATCCATCTCATGTCATTAGTCATGAGCCAGTGGAGATTCAACCAGATCTATCATATGTTGAGCAACCAGTAGCTATTCTTGATTGGAATGTTCAGCATCTCAGGAACAAGAGCAGCGTCCGTGAAGGTGCTTTGGAGAAACTTCTCGCGAGAGGAGGCTACATAGGAGCTTGAGGATTCTCTGATGAAGAAGTAGCCCAATTGTTTGAGTAGTGTCGTTCTAACTTCGAGGATGAAGTTTTCTTAAGTGGGAGAGGGTGTAAGGCCCTCAAAGTTTGCCGTTTCATTTAGATGTTTGGTCGTGTGATGTTTAGTTGTTTTGTTAATATAACTAAGTGCATGTGTGTAAATATATGTGTATATATGGATATTTATTTGTGTACATATGTATATACTTGTTTATTGTGTACATAATGATTTATTTACATTGCATGTATATAGTGTATGTAAGTTTATGGGCATTTCTTGTTCTGGCTGAAGTGCATGTTAACGTCAACATGCATGGACGTTAGAGAGGGAGTCAACATCCAGATCGATGGATGCCAACTCCTAGTAGACGGCCAGGAATGTGGACGTCTATTTCCCCAGAATTTTACAATTTCAGATCCAGAAACGGCCGCGATTCTTTCAGCTCCGGTTTTGGAAACTGGCTTCCAACGGTAGGATACCCTCTCTATTGCGTAACCCGACCCCTTGTCTCTATAAAAACACCCTTGTTTGGCTGGATTAGGTCTTTTGGCTCTTGTCAAAAACCCTAGAGAACTCTGTGCGAAACCTGTACTTTGGGGGCTCTAATCAGACGACTTGGTGCATCATTCAGCGATCTACATCGACTGGAAGGAATGTTGATCATAAAGGAAGGCTTCCCCGACTCCGGTGTGCAGCCAACATCATCACAGAACCAGATCTGGGAGGATTTAGGGCGTCTTCTTGGCTTGGCCGAGGAGAGCTTCTCCAGCAAATAATTCCATCTAGCAAATTTTTAAGAGGCAAGTAATCATTGGACATCGTCCATGCCCATGTCTAGTAGGTCCTAGGTATTTTATCGAATTTTTCTCGTGTCCTTGAACCCCCATTCACTGTGTTTTGTGCGTTCTGTCTGCACTTCTGCAGACAGGAACTTAACGGCAACATTTGCTGCCGTTAAGATCCTTGGTCGGTGGCAACCTTTGGTGCCGTTAACCCCTATTGGCGGCCACCTGTGTGCCGCCAAGTTCATCTGGGTTTCACAGAACCCTAATCTTTACATTGTGTGATAATATTCGGACTTGTGGTAGTCTATGCATGCTGTAAATTTTATGTGGTCAAGTACAGAGAGTAGGTCCTATCATGAGGAGGTACTAAATTTTTGTTATTTGTGTTAATTATTAAAATTCCTGTAATTGAACTGCGAGAATAAAATGACCTTGTTTAATCTTGTAAAAATAGTTTCTTGTAAGTTAGGATTTCATAAATTTTACGTGATAGCATGATGACTGTTTTCAGGATTCTGAAATGCTAGAACCAACTGTATAAATGTAAACCATGCTAAATGAGTTTTGGGTGAAAATGCATGATATCTGTTTTAATTATTATAATTAGTGTACGTCCAAAAAAGTTAAAAAATTGAGCACATGATGTATTATCTGTTTCAACCTATGATAAAATTTTCGTCATGTTTCGATGACAGTAAGTACAGTTGTTGATTTAACAATGAATATTTGCCAAATTGAGCATATTAGATTTAGTTCTTGTATGATGCAATGATCACAGCATGATTAAGACTGTGGTATGAATTGTTTAGTACTGTGACCAGTAGCATCATGTCAGGAAAAACTGAAACATGTGTGTGTGTTTAAGCATATGAGCATGAAATGATTAGTGCATGTGAATAGTGTAAGTAAATATGTGATTAAAGTGAAATGGGTAAATTGTGCGGTTAGTGACACTACTACCATAGAGGGCTGTGGAACTGTACCGTAGTAAAGTCCCTACGGGAAGGTTTAATGTGTGTGATATCCTATGGGTAATTATGATGAAATCCTGGAGGTGGACTAGTACCACTAGTTAGGGTGGAGAGTGCTTCTCTCGGTTCTGTGCAGTTAACCAAGATCTATCACTATGTTGCCTAGGTGATGGATAAGTGTATGTGTATATGTGTGTCCTTCTAGTGGTGGTTTGGACTATGTGTCATGGCAACTAAGTGTAAAAATGTGAATATGTGTATGTGAACATGTGCATTGTGCAATGTGTAAAATGAGCATGTGAAAGTGTAAAGTGAATGTGTTAGCATGTGAACAAGTGTAAACCATTGTGAATATGTTTAAGTTATGTCAAAACAACAAGCAAAGTGTGTGTATAATTATGATAAATGCTTGAGAAGATGACTAGTTTCATGTTAGGTATGCTATCTACTTGATGTATGGTTTCATGCTTAAATTATGTATAGGTGCAAAATGGCTTGAATGAGATTTGAATCATGAAGCATGTTGAATAAAATGTGTAGAAAGCATGTTATAGGTTTATGCTTAGTTGTTGCAAGTAATATACAACATGCACCATGTTTATTTTAATTGTTAGAACTCAAACATGTGTAGGATTTTCTGTGTTATACTATTTAATGCCATAAACATGTATCATGTGTCTCTAATGCTATAGATTTTCATGCATAGTAAATTAAATTGTATGGACCATGCAACATATGTTAATTACTTTCATTGAAAGATAGCATGTGCATATGATATGCGTAAGGGTGTTGCGCATAGATTGCTTTCTGGGTCTATTTAGACTCATACTTGCTTCGGTGTATATATAGGTGTGTTAGGTATCTCCACTTCTGCGGAGGAGATAGTTCGGAGCTACTCCGAGCGAGAGGAGTATCTTGTGTTGTAGAGATATCGCCATTGTACTTTTATTTTTCATAAGTATGTAATCATTAGTTGATGTATGTCTTTTGGACAATGTATTTACTTTGGAGTTGTATTATGTGGACATGTATATTTTCTTCTTACTATATGGATTGTGGATAGAATGATGATGATGGAATAAGATAAATTCATTTATTTCTGCTGTGATATTTTGTTATTCGTGTCCATCTCAATCTAGTGTTAGTGTTGGGTAAATGTCCTACTATGACGACATTCATTATACCGATGTGGATTGGTATAATCATATCGGTATAGGGAGGGTCGTTACAGAGATTGGTATCAAAGAAAGGTTGAGATTGTACATGAATATATGCCATCATCTTCATATATGCTAAGTCTTTATAGAATTGTCCACATGTGTAGAAAAGAATTAATAATGAATGAAAGTTAGTTAAGAAAATGGTTAGGATTAAATAGCATAGTTTCTAATTGTGATTAATTTATTTTACAGACTATGGCTTATTGTGGTAGACATGGTGCTCCTGCTCGTGAGGATGAGCAGAGGAGAGAGGATAGGGATGGGTAGCAGGCCCCAGCATCTCAGGGTCCTATAGTTCTTCCTCCACCACCACCTATAGATTATGGGGCATTCATGCAAGGCCTAGTGCAGGCTATGCAGACAGGCACATACATAGGCTGCACTCCAGGCTTAGTTGGAGGCTCAGGTTAGAAATGTTAGATATAAGTAGTATGTTTTCATTAAATGTATGATTGCTATATTGTTTATGTATTGATTATATTGATTGTTGTAGCAGCCTCAGGCTCCAGCTCTAGTTCCCTAGGGGCATGACCATGGTGGTCCTTCCATCATGGAGCGATTCAAGAGGATGGCTCCACCCTCTTTTAAGGGGGAGAGCCAGCCATTGCTGGCGGAGAGCTGGATGAGGGAGATCGAGAAGATCTTCTGAGCTATTAGGTGTGCCGAGGAGGACAAGATCAGCTTGGCCACCTATATGCTACAGGTATGTGTTAGTTAATTATGCATATAGTTATGTTAAGTTAGATTTCTCTAGATTGGTGCTTATGGATGGTTTGATGCAAGAGAGAGTCGACGTTTGGTGGTCCTCTTTACTGCATACCTGGTTTGAGGACGGTGCTTTCGAGATGGCTTGGGATGAGTTCGTGAGGCTCTTTCGGGTCAAGTTTGTTCCCGAGCATATTCAAGACAAGATGGTGTAGGAGTTTCTCACTCTTACTCAGGGCTCCATGACCGTACTTGAGTATGAGGCCAGATTTGAAGAATTGCCTAAGTATGCACCTCATACCATTGTTGATGAGCGCAGGAAAGCGAAGAAGTTTGTGGTGGGCCTTAAGCCATCACTACGATCGAGGCTCGTGGCGTTCGACCATCATACCCTTGATGAGGCTCTTAGTGCGGCTTGCAGGCAGGAGAGTGAGATGGAGCAATACCTAAAAGAGAAGAAGGCTTCACAGAAGAGGTTCGCGCCACCATTCCAGCGGCAGGATAGGAAGAAGGCGGTGTATCAGTCTCTGCAGCGTCCCATAGCGGCGAGTAGTCAGCAGGTAGTTGAACCGCAGTCCCCCGGCGTCAGACCCAGCAGCAAGAAGAAGTGTCCTCACTGTAAATGGACACATGGAAGCACCGAGAGCTGGAAGCTAGCAGGGAAATGTTTAAAGTGCGGGAGCAGCGTGCATCAGATCCGGGATTGTCCCAGACTTCAGAAAGAAGTCCAAGGTGGAGCGCCAGCCCCAGCACCGATAGCAGCAGCAACGCCAGCTATAGGAAAACCAGGAAGGCCTCGAGAGCTCGAGTGTTCGCATTAGCATGAGAGGATGCCGAGTAGGCGGACCAGGTCACCGAAGGTACAGTTCTTTTCATAGGTGTGCATGCTCGGGTTTTGTTTGATACGGGTGCCACTCACTCGTTCATTTCTGAGCGTTTTGCTAGGCAGTTAGCGGTAGAGTCAGGATTAGAGGCTAAGGAGTTAGCAGTCCCTTTGTCTGTGCACACACCTACGGAAACAGTATCGACTAGGAAGTGTAATCCATCGTTACCTGTGTGCATTGAGGATCGAGTCCTAGATGGGTGCTTCTTTTTTGCTAAAGATGAAGGACTATGATGCAATTCTAGGTCTGGATTGGCTAGAGGAGCACTATGCTCTAGTAGATTGTCGTGGGAAGAAGATCATTTTCCATATTCTTGGGGAGGATGAGTTTTCACATCCATTACCAAGGAATTTAGTGGGAAGGTTTGTCATCTCCGCCATGAAGGCGATGAGAATGGTGAACAAGGGATGTGACGATTTTCTGGCCTGCGTGGTTTTAGTACCAAAGGCTGATCAGTCACCTACCCTTGAGGAGATTGAAGTAGTGCAGGAGTTTTCGGATGTTTTTCCTAATGATTTGTCTAGATTGCCACTAGTTATGGAGATAGACTTTACTATAGAGTTGCTTCCAGGCACCTCTCTTATCTCAAAGGCTCTATATCGGATGGCACCTGCAGAGTTAGCTGAGTTAAGGAGGAAATTGTAGGATTTGCTGGATAAGGGATTTATTCGCCCTAGTGTATCTCCTTGGGGCGCACCTGTATTATTTGTAAAGAAGAAGGATGGTTCACTTATGTTGTGCATTGATTATAGAAAGGTCAACCAAGTGACTGTGAAGAACAGGTATCCCTTACTGCGGATCGACGATCTATTTGACTAGTTGCAGAATGCATCGGTATTTTCCAAGATTGATCTGTGGTCCAGCTATCATCAGTTGATGATTAGGTGTGAAGATGTGTCCAAGACGGCCTTTAGGACTCGTTATGGACATTATGAGTTTTTAGTTCTTCCGTTTGTTCTAACCAACGCCCCTGCAGCGTTCATGGATCTCATGAACAGGGTGTTTAGACCTTATCTAGATAGTTTTGTAGTGGTGTTCATCGACGATGTGCTGGTCTATTCTTCGAATGAGGCTACACACCGTTAGCATTTGAGGGTTGTGTTAAAAGTTCTCCGAGAGCACAAGCTGTATGCAAAATTCAGCAATTGTGATTTTTGGATGCACGAGGTTCATTTCCTTGGGCATGTTGTCTCTGGTGCTGGTGTAGCAGTTGACCCAGCGAAGGTCCATGATGTATTAGATTGGGAGATCCCCAGGACCCCATCGAAGATTCGGAGTTTCCTTGGTTTAGCAGGCTATTATCGGTGATTTATTGAGGGATTTGCCTCTATCGCCGCCCCTTTGACTAAGCTAACCAGGAAGGGTGTGAAGTTTGTCTGGTCTGAGGATTGTGAGAGTAGCTTTCAATTGTTGAAGGCTAAGCTTACTTCTGCACCAGTGTTGATATTGCCGAGTGGTGTAGAGGGTTTTGCTGACATTATTTAATGTCTAAGTTCGAAAGTGTTAAAAGTCATTAAAGTATGTGTAATAGTGAGTTAAAGTGTGTAAGACTTAAAATCACTACTGATATGACTTAAAGTCTATGTTTGAAAGGGTTAAGGTAAAAATTTGAAGGCATTAAAATAAGAGTTTGAGGTCGTTAAAGTATGTGTGCCGGTTAGTTAAAAGGTGTGGGATTTAAAATCACTGTTGACATGACTTAAAGTCTAAGTTCTAAGACATTAAAATAAGAGTTCAAAATTGTTAAAGTATGTGCGATGGTGAATTAAAGTGTGAGATTTAAAGTAACCATTGACATAACTTAAAGTCTAAGTTTGAAGATATTAAAATAAGAGTTTGAATAAGTTAAAGTAAAAGTTTGAGGTCATTAAAGTACGTATGATGGTGAGTTAAAATGTGTGGGACTTAAAGTCACAAGTAACATGAATTAAAGTATTAGCTTTTGATGTTAAAGTAAGAGTTCGAAGTTGTTATAGTATCTGTGATGATGAGTTAAAGTAATTGTTGATATGACTTTAAGTGTAAGTTCGAAGTAGTTAAAATAAGAATTGAAAAACTTTAAAGTAAGAGTTGCACACTGCCAGAAGACGAAAAACGTCACATGGGGATCGTTGAGTGTAGATCCTGATAAAGATGGGACTAGAAATGAACACTCATAAAAGTGTCTGGACTTCTTGTAGACATTTTTGACAAGGACATGCAGTTAAGATGCTCTCATTAACATGAATCCATAATTAATTTTACCAAAATCTTATTAGGCTTCTAAAACATGGTTGGCTGAATAGATGAACTGAACCAGATTGATTTCCCCAAATATTAGTACGGACCAAAGTGTATTTTTCCAGTTCGTAGTTAATTTTAATAATAAAAATAAAATAAAATAAAAAGTCTTACTAGACTGACCATCTCTAGGATTGCAAGGCCCTAGTACTAGTATGGTTCAAGCATACTAGACCGGTCTGGTCTGGCCGGCCATGCTATAAGCTTTTGTGGATTATTAATTATCCCTCTACTATTTTAAATTTGAGAATTTTATTAAATGATTTTATTTTAATAAATATTTATTCAAATATGTCCGGTGCAAAAATATTTACAAAACTATGCCTCTTTCTTGCCATGTGTGCAAACTTGACACATCCTCTCCATTTTCTTTTTTTATGCCCTATCAACCTCCAATAATTTTTTAGCCTAAAAGAGAGAGAAAGTGAGAGAGGGAGACGACCATCGCGCCCCTGATAGTGCTAACATCCTAAACCTTGCTACTGTAATGGCTTCCCACCCCTCATTCCTGCAACGACGTTGTCACACAAGAGAGAGAGAGAGAGAGAGCAATGCAGGAGAGAGAGAGAGAAGGAGAGGGCAAGAAAGTGAGAGAGTGGACATCACAAGAGAGATAGCAATGAGAGAGAGAGAGAAGGGGAGAGAGAGAAAGAGGATAGTGTTGTCACATCCCGAGAATTATGCAGCGGATAATATTTGAAAAAATTCGAGTCAATATTCCGAGACATGAACAGTCGGCAAATAAGCCTCTATCTAGCAAGCACTATATGTGTATCCACACAACATCATAATAGGGCCCAAATAATGAACTCAATTGAAACTATATTCAAATCTCATCTCATTGTTTCAAATGGAACTAATACAACACTTAAATGTTGAGTAACAGGACTAAGACTCAATAAAGGAAAAGTACATGTATTCTCACTTCCTACTACATTATCCAACGCTCACTCAACTATAGATTGACACATAAGTTGGAACGCTCTTCACCCTGACACATTCCCATGCTCGACTTGCTCCTCCTCGGGCACTTCATAGTCACCTAGAGGGTTAAAAGTTGGGAATGAGCAAACTAGCCTAGTAGAATTTATATCTCAATGTGCGGGCAATGATATAAGTGATTAGCAATTTAGAAGTAGGTAAGCAAGATTATCAATATATGCATGTACGAATAAAACTCATCAAACAGGATACATGAACAATTTAGATGGAATGATCATGATAGAGCAAGGTCTAGAATGATACAACGAGCAAGAGCTATCAATAGAGTGACAAGTAACAATCACGCAAGATATCATTTAATTGTAATAATTGCAAGATGGCCATATCACGCAAGCAAGCAATCATGTAACACTAATCAAATACGATGACACTAATATACACCAAGGAAAGATCCACCTTGAAATGCGCACTAGGACACGTGTATGTGGTTATTGTATCTAACATTCAAGACACAAGTACTCCCAAGAGCAAATGCAACACCAGTAATCATTATACCCCATGGTTAACAGTATATTTATGACTCTCCGTCATTGGGGCTAGACTGGAGCCGTTGGACACACTCTGTGTCTGATCAACATCTCACTTAATTTCAAATATAGATACCCACAGTCATTAATGGCCAATAAGAGTTTCAAGATATAAACAATTGCAATGTCATGTTCATGATGATGATGTGAAGAAGTGGTAAGTAATGTGAACATGATTGCATGATAACAATAGTCAAAAGATAATTTCGGCAGCATAACAGTACAATTTAAGCTTTAGTTATCTCTTTTCATTAATGACTTAAGTACAATGTTTCAAATCACACTCACGAGAACAAGATGAGAAAGGAAGTGCACGCTATCTCCAGGGAACTACAATGGTACAACCAACTCGGTCTCTATGAGGGAATCCACAGTGTACGGAGATTTATGGAGGTCTTAAGAGAAAGGTCACTAGACTGCCGATATAGAATGACCGGCCGTGAGTTTCCAATCCCCCCAAAAAGGGCTGCCTATAAGTGCAAGGGTGTAGTGAAGTACGTGTCTCAATCCACATTCCACCAGTTTAAAAGAAAGCGGAAAGCAAGTAACATAATGATATAAGATAGAAATATGCATTTAACTAGAAATGGTTTGCAATATTTTAAGATAGAAATTATACACTTTATCAAGCTAGAACAACAAGATGATTCAATCAATAGTTGGCAAGAGTAGATCATAGCATTAAAGAACAAATAGAGTAATCTTCACATTGTTATGTCTTTCTCATGGTTTACTAGCTTTTAAGTCATTGGACAGACTGTACAATGCATATGAAGAACATTACATGCAAGACTAACACTAACCACTGTAGAAACAAGTCTTGGGTAGGCCTTTAAATCTACGATGGACATACTCATCGCATTTAAGAAGATAGTGTACAGTTGAAACATGAGTAATCTATAAAGGCTCAAATCGCGACGGTCTTGACCGTCGCCTTCATATTCAAATCACGACAGACCTCTCTGTCGCATTCATACCGCGACAAGAAGCATGTCGCCATCATCCTTGAATCACGACGGTTCGATACATCAAGTTTAAAAGATGTTTTCGAAATCATAATATAAAAATCATGCAAAATCCATGAGCGGGAAACATGTGTGATTCACGGCGTAGTTCTACGTCGCGTTCATGCAGGACATTAAAAACCATGCAGCGCACAGTTTACGTTGTCAGAACGATCAAGTCGGAGTCTAAATCATGACGTAGAGCATGATCGCATTTTAGATGAACGCGATAGTCTAGTACGTCGCGTTCATGTAGCAAGGGATGCGATGTCTAGTGTCGTCACGTTTCATGTTCTAGCCCGAGAACGCAGAAAACTACCCACGATACATGCAACATTCATATCTCCTAAGCAAGGGCTCTTCGGACAAAAGTGTAAACATGAAACTTGTTGGGAACAGGGAATAGAAGAGAAATATGGCTCTGGTTGCATGAGATTTGGCCTCGGGATGCATGAGAAATTAACATGAATGTAAAAAGTCCTAAACATGTGCGACTTTGGTAAAACGCTTAATACTCGATGTATGCTCAATAAAAATTGGGAAAAACACATGCACATAAAAGTAGACTTGATGAAGTACACATTGGTATATGATTTGCTTAGATTTGGCTCAAAACAACCTACCTTTTGAGTCGAATAAGATCAGTCCTCCAGAAAGCCCTCGCTCTGACCACTTGGAGGAGAATGCTTGATACTCCCAATTCACTAGATAAAAATTGGGCAAACTAGTGCCATTAGAAACTAGACTCAACCCTCTTTCTAGGGTTTAAGCCTTGCATAGTTTGGCCGAGGATTGACCCACCTTTGGTCGAATCTAAGAAGGGTTCTCTGCATAGCTGATGCAGAACATAGCAGGGAAGAAGAGCTCCATTTTGGGGCATTTTCCTCCACCTCTTGTGCTTCAAGAGCTGCTACCCACAAACCCAACAATTGGTAAACCCATCCCTAAGGGTTTTGGGAGGAGTATTTAAACTTCTAGGGTTTTTAGGAGTCCCATTGGGTGAAGGAAAGAAGGGTTGCGGTTTTGGGTTTCCACCTTCCAAGTTTTGATGATTCACCTCCCTCGTGGAGTGTGTATGGCTTTAGGAAGCTTCATACTATAGCTGGGCATGGAATTGGGTTGCTAAGTGTTGGTAATTGCCTCAGGCTTTTACCCTAATTGCCTTTTTTTTAATTTCAGCTCAATTAGGGTTATGAATTTCTGTGGTATTTTCTTACATCATTTTATTCTTGGGCCAAAAGTTGTCTATTGTCCCACTTCTGATAATGGGTAATCAATACATGATGTTGGAAGTCTCTCCAACATTTTTATTTAATTTTTGATCATGTTATATTCCCATGGTAACATTTTTCCAACCTTATTTCATAATTAGGATGATTAGTCACAATGTGTCGTAAACTTGGCCATTCGGATTTTCCGTCGCACAAATTTCTTTGTGGAACATTTAGGAATATTGTTTAGTGTTGAACAACTATTTTTACCGAAATTTCCGATGGGTTCTTGTACATACGATAATGGTACATATGTTTCTATTATTTCAATATTATGGAAATTATTTATTCCCATTTATTTCAAATTTTTAAATACTATTTTTTTCCGGGGTGCTACACCCCCCCCACTTAAGAGAATTTGGTCCCCAATTCATAGATAGATTTAATGTACAAGTGATGTGTACTTAGTTATGAACAACTCCGGATATCTTTTGCTCATTGCTTCCTCGGTTTCCCATGTATCATCTTCTTCCAGTTGTTGATTCCATCTAACCCTTACCAGTGGGATGACCTTATTCCTTAGTTGGCGCAGTTCCCAGTCCACGATCTCAATTGGCCTCTCTTGATATGTTCCGTCTTTATTGAACTCCAGAAGTTCATAGTCTATGACATGATAAGGATCTCGTACATACTTCTTCAACATGGATATGTAGAACACATTGTGTATTCCATCAAGTTGTGGAGGTAATGCCAGATGGTATGCAACTTTGCCGATTCTTTCAAGGATTTCAAAAGGCCCGATGAATCTAGGTGATAGCTTGCCTTTAATTCCGAACCTTCTAATTCCACACCCTGGTGACACCTTTAAGAACACATGATCACCAACCTGAAACTCCAGGTGTCTCCTTCTATTGTCTGCATATGCCTTTTGCCATTATTGTGCCACAACCATCCTTTCTTCAATATGCTTTACCTTCTCTGTAGTTTCCCTTATCATCTCTGGTCGTAGCATTTGCCTTTCGCCAACTTCATACCAGCATATAGGAGAGCGGAAGCTCCTGCCATAAAGTGCTTCGAATGGTGCCATTTGTATACTAGCTTGGTAGGTTTTATTGCAGGCGAACTACACAAGAGGTAAGTACTGTTCATGCCAACTACCTCCAAAGTCTAAAACACAGGCTCTAAGCATATCTTCGATCACCTGATTTGTTCTCTCTGTCTGACCATCAGTTTGTAGATGGAAAGCCGTGCTAAAGTTCAGTTTAGATCCCAAGGAATAGTGTAGTCCTTTCCAAAAGTGGGATGTCAACCTAGGGTCTCCATCAGACACGATAGACACCGGTACTCCATGTAGTCTGACTATTTTCTTTACATACATTGCAGCTAGAACATCAACTGACCACTTGTTCTTTACTGGCAAAAAGTGAGCGGACTTAGTTAAGTGGTCGACGATCACCCCATATACCGTCGAATCCACCTCTATATTTAGGCAGTCCGAAAATGAAATCCATCCCTATACCTTCCCATTTCCATGCTAGGATTTCTAGGGGTTTAAGTTTACCCGCAGGTCACAAGTGTTCTGCTTTGATCTTGTGGCAGGTTAAGCATCTGGCGACAAATTCCGCCACTTCCCTCTTCATATTTTGCCACCAAAAACTCATTTTCAAGTCCTAATACATTTTAGTAATTCCAGGATGAATAGTATACCTAGTCTTATGAGCTTCTTCCATAATCATCTTCTTTGTCTCCGCATGGTCGGATACACAACTCGATCCCGGAACAACAATCTTCCATCTACAGTTAAAGAGAAGTCCGCATCTGGTCCAGATTAGCCTAAATTTCCACGAGAATCGGGTCATTGTCTTGAAGTGCTATAATATCCTCTAATAGTGTAGGTTGTGCTCTAACACTAGCAATCAGACATCCCTTCTTCTTGGTGTCAGCATCAATATTTAACTTGGTAAAGTCTTCTAGCAATCTCCATTCACCCACCATGAGACTTGACAAAGTACCCATTGGCTTCCTGCTAAGAGCATCTGCCATGGCATTTGATTTTCCTGGATGATATTGGTTAGTAAAGTCGAAGTCTTTAAGGTACTCCAAGCACCTCCACTGTCTCATATTCAATTCCTATTGAGAAAATAGTACTTCAAGCTTTTATGGTCAGAAAACACAATGAACTTCTCACCATAAAGATAGTGACGCCATATTTTCAGGGCAAATACTACAGTAGCTAGCTCCAGATCGTGTACAAGATAATTGTCTTCGTGCTTCTTTATTTGTCTGGAGGTGTAGCATATCACCTTCCCATTTTGCATTAACACACAACTTAGGCCAATCCCAGATGCATCTGCATATACTTCAAAACTTCCACCCGTTACTGGCAATGTTAGTACAGGTGCTGAAGTGAGGTGCTCCTTCAATGCTCTAAAACTCTCTTCACATTCAGCAGTCCATGTAAATGGATTCTCCTTCCTGGTAATTTTGGTCAATGGTACATCTATCTTTGAAAAATCTTTAATGAAACGATGATAATAACCAGCTAAACCCAGAAAGCTTCCAATCTCCGACATAGTTGTCGGCCTTGCCCAGTTCTTTATAGCCTCCACCTTAGATGGATCTATAGAGATTCCCTCCTTGGATATGATGTGGCCAAGGAAAGATACTTCCTCCATCTAGAGTTCACACTTGCTAAGTTTGGCATAGAGTTGATTGTCTCTAAGCACTTGCAGAGCAACCTTCAAGTGTTTTTCATGCTCTTCTTTAGACTTGGAGTAAATAAGGATATCATCAATGAATACCACTATGAACTGGTCTATGTATGGCCTATAGATGTTGTTGATAAGTTTCATGAAGGCCACTGGAGCATTTGTTAAGCCAAACGGCATGACCACAAACTCATAGTGACCATATCTACTCTGAAATGCTGACTTGTGTATGTCTTCTTCTTTAATTATCAGTTGATGGTAGCCTGATCTTAGATCGATCTTAGAAAAGTGTTGTGCACCGAAGATCTGATCAAACAACTCATCGATGCGAGGCATGCATCTTGTTCTTTATTGTTAACTGATTTAACTGACAGTAATCAATGCAGAGTCTCATTGTCCCATCCTTCTTCCTGACAAACAGTACGTGCTGCCCTACGGGAAGTGCTGGGCCTGATGAAACCTTGATCTAACAACTCTTGGATCTGGCTTTTTAGCTCCTGCAATTCAACAGGGACATGCGATATGGAGCTTTGGATACCGGGGCTGCCTCGGGAGTAGCTCGATGGTAAAATTACCTCCCATTCAGGTGGTATTCTAGGTAAGTCCTCTGAAAATACATCAGGATAGTCTCTGGCTACGAGAATGCCTTCTATAGTTGGTTTCTTCTTTTCGATCATCATGACTGAAACTAGGAAAGAATCACAACCCTGGTTGATCAGCTTAGAAGCCTTTAGAGAGGATATCAAGACAGGGTGTTTACGATAGCGAGTGCCAAGTAGTGAAAGGGTTGGATGGTTTGGTCTTTTGAAGGTGACCCTCCTATGACGACAATTTACATCGGCATCATATTCGATCAACCAATCGACAACAAATATGGCATCATAGCCCTTCATGTCTAAAGAGATGAGATCGGCAGGGAGATTATGTCCTTCAATTATGGTTTCACATTTTGGCAAGTAGTGTGTAAGCTTAGATTCTAAGCCATGTGGAGAAGCTACAGTGATCTTGGATTTCATGGGCACAGGTTTGATAGGTAGAGTTGTTGTAAATGTGGTGGAAATAAATGAATATGCAGCTCCAGTATCAATAAGTACAAAAACAGGTTGAGAGTGTATGGAAATGGTACCTTCCACCATACCACCTTCCTCGGGTTGGTCAGATTCTACAATAGCATTAAGGTGTCCCCGACACCATGGTACATTTTGAGCTTTGCCTGGCTGGTCGTTTAGCATAGGATAGTCAGGAATACGGTGGTTACGACTACCACACCTCAAGCATGCCCCGAGCTTCTTCTAGCATTCTTTAGCTCGATGTCCTGGTTTATCACAAAATCGGCAGTTCTTAGCTATCTACCTTCCTTGTACTTTGACTTTCTTGTCCACAACATAGTCCCTTCCAGCATTCAGCCTCTTCTTATTGTTGTTATAAGTGTTGTTGTTGTTGTTACGGAAAGTTGGTGTCATATTAGCCACTCCCTTCTCGACGAAGACTGGCTTTGAGACGTCCTTCCCTCTCATGCCTTCTACCTTGGCCATGGTATCTTCCACCAGTTGAGCTCTTTGGACCATCTCAGTGTATGTTTGTATGTCATGAGGTCTGACCTTTTCAATGAACATGGCCTAGGCCCATCCAGGAATCTATTGGCCTTCAATCTTTCCATGCCCAACAGATGTAGGGCATACACTGCTAGACGAGCAAACTGAGCTTCATACTCAGCCACAGACATGCTTTTTTGCTTCAGTGCGGCAAACTCCACTGCCTTCTTTTCCATGACTCTCATAGAGAAATACTTTTCCCAGAATATTTCCAAGAATCCAGCGTACTTCAGTTTCGCTACATTGGGCAGATGAGCCGATGTGGCCTTCCACCATGCCCGGGCATCCTTCGTAAATTGGAAAGTGGCAAGTACCACCTTCTCCCGATTTGTGCATTACAATACTTGGAAAATTCTTTCCATCTCTTCTTTCCAGTTCTCTACCTCGTTTGGATCAGGGGATCCAGAGAAGCGAGGAGGGTTCAAACTCAAGAAAATATGGTGCAGATCACCAACTCCGTTCCTCACAGCTGTAGCCTGATTTCCAGCCTGAACTATGTTCTGTAATGCCTGATTTAATCCAGCTATAGTTTCTTGCATAGCTCGCCACTGATTGCGAGCCATTGCAGATGAGTAAAGAGTTATGAGGTTCCTGAGAAAAGGATAGAAACCAATTAATGTCTCTAGATACATTGTAAGAGTCATTGGGTAAGAGTGCTTAATTTATTCAACTAACATATTCTCAGTCTCTACCCATTCTCACCAGGTACCATATGTAATTCCCATGACGTAGGTTCTAATGTCACTTAAACCTAGGACTTAAATATTCCTATTGTTTCCTACGCTCTAATACCACTAAACTTTCACGTCCCGAGAATTACACAGCGGATAATATTTGGAAAAATCAAGTCGATATTTTGAGACGTGAACAGTCAACAAATAAGCCTCTATCTAGCAAGCACTAAATGTGTATCCACACAACATCATAATAGGGCCCAAATAATGAACTCAATTGCAACTATATTCAAATTTCATCTCATTGTTTAAAATGGAACTAATACAACCATTAAATGTTGAGTAACAGGACTAAGACTCAATAAAAGGAAAAGTACATGTATTCTCACTTCCTACTACATTATCTAATGCTCACTCAAACTATAGATAGACACATAAGTTGGAATGCTCTTCATTCTGAAGCATTCACATCCTCGACTTGCTTCTCCTCGAGCACTTCATAGTCACCTAGAGAGTTAAAAGTAGGGAATGAGCAAACTAACCCAGTAGGATTTATATATCAATGTGCGGACAATGATATAAGTGATTGACAATTTAGAACTAGGTAAGCACGATTATCAAGATATGCATGTGCGAATAAAACTCGTTAAACAAGATACGTGAACAAGCTAGATGGAATGATCATGATAGAGCATGGTCTAGAATGATATAACGAGCAAGAGCTATCAATAGAGTGACAAGTAACAAGCACACAAGATATCATTTATTGCAATAATTGTAGGGTGGACATATCATGCAAGCAAGCAAGCATGAGCATGATCATGTAACACTAATCAAGCACGAAGACACTAATGTACACCAAGGAACGATCCACCTTGAAATGCACACTAGACACGTATATGTGGTAATTGTATCTAACATTCAACACACAAGTACTCCCAGCACATGTGCAACGCCAGTAATCATTATACCCCATGGTTAACAGTATATTCATGACTCTACGTCATTGGGGCTAGATTGGAGCCCTTGGACACTCTCCGTGTCCGATCAACATCTCACTTAATTTTAAATTGAGATACCCACAGTCATTAATGGCCAATAAGAGTTTTAAGATATAAACAGTTGTAATGTCATGTTCATGATGATGATGTGAAGAAGTGGTAAGTAATGTGAACATGATTGCATGATAATAATAGTCAAAAGATAATTTCGACAGCATAACGATGCAATTTAAGCTTTAGTTATCACTTTACATTAATGGCTTAAGTTCAATCTTTCAAATCACACTCACGAGAACAAGATGAGAAAGAAAGTACACACTATCTCCAGGGAACTTCAATGGTACAACCAACTCCATCTCCATGAGGGAATCCAAGGAGTATGGAGATTTACGAAGATCTTAGAGAAGGTCACTAGACTGCCGATATGGAATGACCGGCCATGAGTTTCCAATCCCCCAAGAAAGGGCTGCCTATAAGTGCAAGGTTGTAGTGAACTACGTGTCCCAATCCACATTCCACCGTTTAAAACAACGCGGAAAGCAAGTAACATAATGATATAAGATAGAAATATGCATTTAACTAGACATGGTTTGCAATATTTTAAGATAGCAATTATACACTTTGTCAAGCTAGAACAACAAGATGATTCAATCAATAGTTTTCAAGAGTAGATCATAACATTAAGAACAAATAGAATAATATTCACGTTGTTATGTCTTTCTCATGGGTTACAAGCTTTTAAGTCATTGAACGGAGTATACAATGCATATGAAGAACATAACATGCAAGACTAACACTAACCACTATAGAAACAGGTCTCGGGTAGGCCTTTAAATCTGCGACGGACACAATCGTCACATTTCAGAAGACAATGTATAGTTGAAACACGAGTAATTTGTAAAGGCTCAAATCACGACGGTCCTGACCGTCACATTCATGTTCAAATCACGACATACCTATCTGTTGCGATCATATTGCGATAGAAAGCGTGTTGCCATCATCCTTGAATCGTGACAGTTCGATACGCCGCGTTCAAGAGATGTTTTTGAAATCATAATATAAAAATCATGCAAAATCCGTGAGCGGGAAACAGGTGCAATTCGCGATGTGGGTCTACGTCGCATTCATGCAGGACACTGAAAAATCATGCAGCGCATAGTTTGCAGTGTCAGAACGGTCAAGTCGGAGTTTAAATCATGACGTAGAGCATGGTCGTGTTTTAGATGAACGCGACAGTCTAGTACGTCGCCTTCATGCAACAAGGAACGCGACGTCTGGTGTCGTCGCATTTCATGTTCTAGCCCGAGAACGCAGAAAACTACCCACAATACATGCAACATTCATATCTCCTAATCTAGGGCTATTGGGACAAAAAGTGTAAACATGAAACTTGTTGGGAACAGGGAGTAGAAGAGGGTTGCAAGAGATTTGACCTCAGGATGCATGAGAAATTGACATGAGTGTAAAAGCCATAAACATGCGCGACTTTGGCAAAACGCTTAATAATCGATGTATGCTCAATAAAAATAGGGGAAAACACATGAACATGAAAGTAGACTTGATGAACTACACATTGGTATATGACTTGCTTAGATTTGGCCCGAGACAACCTACCTTTGGAGTTGAATAAGATCAGTCCTCCAGAAAGCCTTCTCTCTGACCGCTTGGAGGAGAACGCTTGATACTCTTGATTCACTAGATAAAAATTGGGCAAACCGGTGCCATTATAAACTAGACTCAACCCTCTTTCTAGGGGTATAAGCCTTGCATGGTTTGGCCGATGTTTGACCCACCTTTGGTCGAATCTATGAAGGGTTCTCTACGCAGCTGAAGTAGAACACAGTTGGGAAGAAGATCTCCGTTTTGGGGAATTTTCCTCCACCTCTTGTGCTTCAAGAGCTGCTACCCATGCCCCCACAATTGGTAAACCTGTCCCCAAGGGTTTTCAGAGGATTATTTAATCTTCTAGGTTTTTTAGGAGTCCCATTTGGTGAAGGAAAGAAGGGTTACGGTTTTGGGTTTTCACCTTCCAAGTTATGATGATTCACCTTCCTTGTAGAGTGTGTATGGCTTTAGGAAGCTTCATACCATAGCTAGGCACGAAATTGGGTTGCTAAGTGTTGGTAATTGCCTCACGTTTTTACCCTAATTACCTCTTTTTAATTTCAGCTCAATTAGGGTTACGAATTTCTGGGGTATTATATTGCTTCATTTTATTCTTGGGCCAAAAGTTGTCCATTGGCCGACTTCTGATAATGGGTCATCAATACATGATGTTGAAAGTCTCTCCAACATTTTTATTTAATTTATGATCATGTTATATTCCCATGGTAACGTTTTTTCGACCTTATTTTCTCATTAGGACGATTAGTCACAATGTGTTGAACAACTATTTTTTCGGATTTTTTTGATGGGTTCTTGTTCATATGATAATGGTACGTATGTTTCTATTATTTTGATATTATAGAAATTATTTATTCCAATTTATTTCAAATTTTTAAGTAGTGATTTTTTTTTCAGGGTGCTACACCCTCCCCCACTTACGAGAATTTGGTCCTCAAATTTATAGATAGAATTTAATGTACAAGTGAGGTGTACTTACTTGTGAACAACTCCGGATATCTTTTGTGCATTGTTTCCTCAGTTTCCCACGTATCATCTACTTCCATACGTTGATTCCATCTACCCCTTACTAGTGGGATGACCTTATTCCTCAGTTGGCGCAGTTCCCAGTCCACGATCTCAATTGGCCTCTCTTGATATGTTCTGTCTTTGTTGAACTCTAGAAGTTCATAGTCTATGACATGATAAGGATCTCGTACATACTTCTTCAACATGGATATGTGGAACACATTGTGTATTCCATCAAGTTGTGGTGGTAATGCCAGACGGTATGCAACTTCGTTGATTCTTTTGAGGATTTTGAAATGCCCGTCGAATCTAGGTGACAACTTGCCTTTAATTCTGAGCCTTCTAATTCCACAGCCTAGTGACACCCTTAAGAACACATGATCACCAACTTGAAACTCCAGGTCTCTCCTTCTATTGTCTGCATATGCCTTTTGCCTTTTTTGTGCCACAACCATCCTTTCGCAAATGAGCTTTACCTTCTCTGTAGTTTCCCTTATGATCTCTGGTCCTAGCATTTGCCTTTTGCCAACTTCATAGCAGCATATTGAAGATTGGCAACTCTTACCATAAAGTGCTTCGAATGGTGCCATTTGCATACTAGCTGGGTAGCTATTATTGTAGGCGAACTCCACAAGAGATAAGTGTTCCTGCCAACTACTCCCAAAGTCTAAAACACAGGCTCTAAGCATATCTTCAATCACCTGATTTGTTCCCTCTGTTTGACCATTAGTTTGCGGATGGAAAGCCGTGCTAAAGTTCAGTTTAGATCCCAAGGAATAGTGTAGTCCTTTCCAAAAGTGGGATGTAAACCTAGTGTCTCTATCAGACATAATAGACACTGGTACTCCATGTAGTCTGACTATTTCCATCACTTACAAAGCAGCTAGAACATCAACCGACCACTTGTGCTTTACTGGCAAAAAGTGAGCAGACTTAGTTAAGGGGTCGACGATCACCCATATGCCGTTGAATCCACCTCTAGATTAATTAGGCAGTCCAAAAACGAAATCCATCCCTATACCTTCCCATTTTCATGCCAGGATTTCTAGGGGTTTAAGTTTACCCGCAGGTCGCAAGTATTCTGCTTTGAACTTCTGGCAGGTTAAGCATCTAGTGACAAATTCTGCCACTTCCCTCTTCATATTTGGCCACCAAAAACTCATTTTCAAGTCCTAATACATTTTAGTAATTCCAAGATGAATGGTATACCTAGTCTTATGAGCTTCTTCCATAATCATCTTCTTTGTCTCCGTATGGTCGGGAACACATACTCGATCCCAGAACAACAATCTTCCATCTTCAGTTAAAGAGAAGTCCAGCGTGTGGTCTAGATTAGCGTTAATTTCTACGAGCATTGGGTCATTGTCTTGAAGTGCTATAATATCCTCCAATAGTGTAGGTTGTGCTCTAACAATAGCAATCAAACATCCCTTCTTCTTGGTGTCAGCATCAATATCTAACTTGGGAAAGTCTTCTAGCAATCTCCATTCATACACTATGGGACTTGACAAAAGTAGCCATTGACTTCATGCTAGGAGCATCTGCCATGATATTTGCTTTTCTTGGATGATATTGGAAAGTAAAGTCGAAGTCTTTAAGGTACTCCAACCACCTCCGCTGTCTCATATTCAGTTCCTGCTGAGAAAACAAGTATTTCAAGCTTTTATGGTCAGAAAACACAATGAACTTCTCACCACAAAGATAGTGACGCCATTTCTTCAAGGCAAAGACTACAACAGCTAGCTCCAGATCATGCACATGGTAGTCGTCTTCATGCTTTTTTAATTGTCTGGAGGCGTAGCATATCATCTGCCCATTTTGCATTAACACACAACCTAGGCCGATCCCAGATGCATCTATATATACTTCAAAACTTTCGCCCGTTACTAGCAATGTCAGTACAGGTGCTGAAGTGAGGTGCTCCTTCAATGCTTTGAAACTCTCTTCACATTCGACAGTCCATGTAAATGGATTCTCCTTCTTGGTAAGTCTGGTCAATGGTATAGCTATCATTGAAAAATCTTTAATGAAACGACGATAATAACCAGCTAAACCCAGAAAGCTTCTAATCTCTGAGACAGTTGTCGGCCTTGCCCAGTTCTTTACAGGCTCCACCTTAGATGGATCTACAGAGATTCCCCCCATGGATATGATGTGGCCAAGGAAAGATACTTCCTCCATCTAGAATTCACACTTGCTAAGTTTGGCATAGAGTTGATTGTCTCTAAGCACTTGCAGAGAAACCTTCAAGTGTTCTTCATGCTCTTCTTTAGACTTGGAGTAAATAAGGATATCATCAATGAATACCACTATGAACTGGTCTAAGTATGGCCTATAGATGTTGTTCATAAATTGCATAAAGGCTGATGGAGCATTTGTTAAGCCAAACGGCATGACCACGAACTCATAGTGACCATATCTACTCCGAAATGCTGACTTGTGTATGTCTTCTTCTTTAATTCTCAGCTGATGGTAGCCTGATCTTAGATTGCTCTTAGAAAAGTATTGTGCACCGGAGGTCTGATCAAACAGCTGATCGATGGGAGGCAGTGGATACTTGTTCTTTATTGTCAACTGATTTAACTGACGGTAATCAATGCAGAGTCTCATTGTCCCATCCTTCTTCCTGATAAACAGTACAAGTGCTCCCCACAGGGAAGTGCTAGGCCTGATGAAACCTTGATCTAACAACTCTTGGATCTACCTTTTTAGCTTCTGCAATTCAACAGGGGACATGCGATATGGAGCTTTGGATACAGGGGCTACCCTGGGGAGTAGCTCGATGGTAAACTTTACCTCCCGTTTAGGTGGTATTCTGGGTAAGTCCTCTGGAAATACATCAGGATAGTCTCTAGCTACAGGAATGCCTTCTAGAGTTGGTTTCTTCTTTTCGGTCGCCATGACCGAAACTAGGAAAGCATCACAACCCTGGTTGATGAGCTTAGAAGCCTTTAGAGAGGATATCAAGATAGGGTGTTTACGATAGCGAGTGCTAAGTAGTGAAAGGGTTGAAGGTTTGGTTTTCTGAAGGTGACCCTCCAATGACGACAATTTACATCGACATCATATTCGATCAACCAATCGACACCCAATATGGCATCATAGCCCTTCATGTCTAAACAGATGAGATTGGCAGGAAGATTGTGTCCTCCAATTATGGTTTCACATTTTGGCAAGTAGTGTGTAAGCTTAGATTCTGAGCCAAGTGGAGAAGCTACAGTGATCTTGGATTTCATGGGTACAGGTTTGATAGGTAGAGTCGCAGCAAATGTGGTGGAAAGTGTTTATGGTACAACTAGCTCGGCATCCTAAAGGAACTCCAGGCTCACAGAGTCTTACAGAGGCCTTGATGAGGGAGTTCTAGTCTCACAAGAGGAATACCTAGTGGAGGTTTCTCACAACATCTAGAAAGGTGCGGAAATAATTGTTTGGAGTTATAGAGGACTTCTAAAAAAGTAGAGTGGCAGTAACGGTGCTCCAAAATAATGATAGTAAATGAAGACAAGTCTTTTACTTCTTAGGGGGTTATGTGCAAAATTTTGATATATTAACCATAAAATGTATGTGGTATTTTAAGACATATTTGAGTGTTGGGGGTATGAGTGTAATTTGTAAGATATTCATGAGATAAGATTAAGGAGATTATGAAGAGATTAAAAGAATTATTAAAACTTAATTACATAAAAATCATTAACATTTTGGTTCAATATAGATCAATTTTAGATGGGTTAAATAATCATTTTATAAGTCTAAATTTAAGTTAAGTGCACTATCCACGGTTAAACAGGGGGTCAGGATGTAGTACTTTGTAGATTTTGATGATCACAAAAATACTAATTCTCAATTATGATGAAAAGATCACAAAGTATCAATTGGTATCAAGGCAGGGCTCTTAATCTTAGAGTGATTCTGTGTGCGATGGCCAGCAAAGGATATGTGCGTGAGGGTCACTCTATCAATCGTCCACCATACTTTGATGGCAATAATTATTCGTATTGGAAAAACAATATGTATGTCTTTCTTAGAGCTCAAGACTATGAGATCTGGAAGGTTGTGAGTAACGGTCCATACACACTGTCAGAGGACGAGGGAAAGTGGACGTAGGATAGCATTAAAAAATCCAAGATAAATTTTAGTGTCTTGAATATCTTGCAATGTGCTATACACCCTGATGAGTATTCTCGTGTTTCTATGTGCAGCTCAGCAAAAGAAATGTGGGACAAGTTGAAATTGATCTATGAAGGCACGTCAGGGGTCACAGAGACCAAGGCCAACATCCTGGTCTATGGGTACCGGATGTTCAAGATGAGACCTTTGGAAACAATCTCTGATATGTTTGCTAGTCTCTCCAAGATTACAAATGGACTGAAGGCACTCGGGAAGATCTACATCGACACAGAGATAGTCCATAAAGTTCTGAGATCCCTCCTACCACCATGGCACACCAAGGCCACAATCATAGAGGACTCCAAGAACCTATCAAGCCTCACTTTGGAGGAGTTGATTGGGAGACTCATTACTTATGAGATAAACATGAAAAAGGGAGTAAGCTAAGCAACCAACTCTCAAGCAAAACAATGTGGCACTAAACGCTAAAACATCCAAGGCAATCTATCTTGAAGAGAACTCCTCAAGTGAAGATGAGGAAGAAGTGACCAAGATTGCACGAAGTTTCAGAAAATTTCTGAGAAAGAAAAAGCCACAGTATACAACTTCTTTCAAGGACTTCAATGGCAAAAACAAGGAAGAGGACTCCAGTAGAAAAACTAAATTGATCTGCTATAAATGCCAAGGCATTGGGCACATGAAATCCGAATGTCTAGTATTTTTGATAAAGTAGAGCAAAGCCAAGGCAAAGAAGTCTAAGGCCATGGTCGCCACGTGGAGTGACTCCGATGAGTCAAGCTCTTCAATAGAAGATGTCTAGGAAAAGGAGGACGCCATTGAGGAGATAAAATCAATGTATTCTGCCTTGTATGGAAAATACAAGAAAGTAAAAAGGAAAAATAAAGGACTGAAAATGAAAATTGAATATTTTATTCATAATGAAATTTCTTGCATGTTATGTTATGAACTCAAATTGAAATGTGAAAACCTTCATAATGAAAGTGAGGCTATGTAAAGTAAAATTGCATTGTATGAAGAAGAAATGGAATGCATACTTCGTGATAATGGTTTCTCTGAAAAATTCAGCATACTTAAAAAGGAAAATACTTCTTTGAAATCTAAAAATGAAGGACTGAAAAATCAAGTGCATGTGGTTGAGAAAAAGGCTAAATAGTCTAAAATTTCTGTCAAAAAAATTGCATGAAACCATTAATGATATGAACTCTACTGTTTCTAGACTCATGAAGGGGAAGCAAAAACTTGATGAAGTGCTTAGTGTTAACGTTAACACTAATAGACATGATTTAGGCTACTCCCCTAAAAATAAAAAGAACAAATCTTTTGAGTCTAAGACAGTAACATCTTTTGTTCATGCTTCCAGTTCTTCAAATGCTTCTCATGCTAAATTACAACAAAAAATTGCCAAATGAATCCTCATGCTAAGTGGTTTGTGCATCTTAAGAAATCAGTTCAGGATACGAATTCCATGAATTCAAAGAAATTTGATCATGTTAGAATTTTTGACCAGTCTAAGAAGGATGCACAATCAGAGAAAGGAAAGCATCTTAATTATCATGTTGTTCATAAGCCACAACCCATACAATGTACTTCAAACACCACATGTTATTTCTGTGGTGGGCATGGTCATATGAACTATACTTGTTTTTTAAAGAAAAATATGCAAAAAATGAGCTTGGCGTGGATTATGAAGGATTTGTTACCTTCTAGGACTAACACTGTTAGACCCAAATCTATTTGGGTACCAAAGAAATCCACCTGAGATCTGTGGTTGCAAGTGCCTTGTGAAATTAGGAGTTGGAACATCAATGTGAAACTCAAGACACCAAAATTGTTCTGTGAGTATCATGTACTTCTGGTTTGGACTTTCAAGGTAACACATGATATTCTTGTATGTTGTATTGCTTACTCTTTTAGATCTTGATTATAGGTTGTGTTTTTGTTATCTTTCTATAAAAAAATGAAAAATTAAAAACATAAAAAGAGTTTTAGAGTTTAATGACTATTGCATGCCTGTCCCTTGTATGCTTGCATGTAAAGTATATGTAAGACACTTTATTGACTCTTTCTAGGGCCTAATACTTCCTTGATTTTTTATTACATTGACTTGACGCTTAGTGTGCATTAATTCTGCCACTAAGGCAAGGAATTCTACATTTGGTGTGTGCATACATTAACAGGGAGCTAAATAGTTATGTATTTAACATGCTTCTCAAAATACATCTGAAGCCAACACACTAATGCACATGACTATGGTTAAACAAATATCATCTTAATGATCGGTGGAAATTTTTCTAAACACTTTTGTGATACTTAAAATCCACCTAATTTGTAGTGACTCGTGAGGAAAAAGCTACCTATCCCAAGTGAAAGAGGAACTAAGCTTAGTGATCGTATCTTTCCATTGAATAAGTGAGAAGCCTCAAGTCAAACGACAATACTTTCCTCAAAATTGAAAGAAAAGAAAGAAACAAAACTTTTGACATCAGTTGCTTTTCAAATAATAAAAAAGGACATAGTGATAACTACCAAAAATCGAGGATCTACCATGTATGGGTAAGATTCAGAGTATCCATGAGTGTTAATTAGAAATTCTACTTATTATCTTACGTGATGCCCTTTAATCATGTCTTACATATTACATCTAATAGAATTTAATTTTGAATATGTGTTGAGAACTTGAGTAAATACATGGATTATAAATGGCTATCTTTTAGAGCATGCTCTGTATTTATGCCAATTGCACTTCTTATCCATATTACCAACCACTTTTTGATGCTATCAAAAAGGGGGAGAGAATATGTAGAGAGATTATGTAGATTTTATATTTTGGTTTGGGAGAGAGTTTGTGTTCAAAAGAAAAGGGAAGAGTTAGACTCATAAGCATTTTTGTGAGGGAGAGTAGTATTTCTACATAATGCATGAATGCATGCCAGTCACAATAAAAATATTTGCATCTATGTTGTGTTTTGTGTGAAAAATCTACAAGTGTTTTGTCATCATCAAAAAGGGAAAGATTGTTGTACTTTGTAGATTTTGATGATGACAAAAGTACTAATTTTCAATTATGATGAAAAGATCACAAAGTATCACAATACCTACAGTCAGAACACAACGGGGTGAGCTGTTGCATTAAGAATGTGGTCTGGGTGTATGTCGCGATCTGGTTAACTGAACCCACTGGGGTAATGGGCCGCATTCAGAATGCGACATATCGAGCAATCACATTCTAGACGTGGGCACTAGGGCCACCATGTTCAAACATAGAAAATCCTTTTGTGACACAAGGGCAAAGAAACACATAGATCTCGATGTATAGTATATGAAAATTCACCAAATTGGTCTTAAATCAAAGCTAACATGCTTAGGAACATGTAGAAATAAAAATTTGACATGAAGATATATATTCAACAAGATGTAACATGAAGAACGAGGCTCGGGATAACATGAACAATTTGAACTTTAGATGCAAAATACTCTTTGTATGGGTGATAACAATTGGAAAAAAACATGTGGATTGTGTTTATGACTCAAGATCAACCTTAAAGAGATTTAATTAAATTTTGCTGAAGAGAATGTCTACCTTTGGACTAATTTATGAACCTAGGGCAAAATGGGATGTAGTAGTTGAAGATCGCCTAAGAGCTCCTCCTCTCCATGAATTCCTCGTACAATGGCCTTCCCTTCTCATCCTAGAGAGTCTTCAAGTAGCAATATGGTCGACCATGAGGGGATTTGGGGAGTAGTTATAAAGATTGCCTTTTAAATTCCTAATATAACTCTAACTCCTCTTAATTTCAAGTTAATATCTATCTCTAGCCTTCAAATATCTAATTGGGTTGGGATAGGCATGGGAAAACGTGGGTATCATGTTAGAGTAGTGGAAGGACTAAAGTTTAGATAATTATGTTGTTTATTTAAGTTTATTTTTCTCATTTAAATAAGGAGAATAATGGGCATTTCGAATAATAATAATTTCCTATTCTTTTATTATTCTAACTCTTATTTTGGCCCAATAATCCAATTATGGACCATTAGTTAAGTCCATTATTTATTTTGAGTTTTAATTTAACCCATTTATTATTTAGAGTTTAACTAACTTTAATTTATTTATTTAATTAAATTACTTGGGCTGCTACAGATATTCTTCTTAAGTTAGATCCTAATTAAGGTGGTTTTTATGGTGTTTAAGATTCGCGGAACATTTTTCTCTTCTTCCTTTATGTGTTTTGAGTCTTTTTTGGGTCATTTCTAGGTCAAAATGGCCACTCCAGTGTGGGCCTATTGTACTGGGGGCACTATGTATGAACATGACACACAGTAGTCTGCGTCCATAACGCGACTATGAGATCTGTTACATTTAGGGTGTGATTGTGATTGAGGAGACTACTACGTTATGAACACGATAGGGGTAAGCAACGCATTCTGAGTTTTCATTTTGGATTGGTTGTAGCAATCTTAGTTGTCGCATTCTAAATGCAACAAGCCCTAATGTCGCATTCTCATTCAGAGGCTTTTTTTGTTCCTCATAGTGCAGTTTGTCTATCGTTTGGGTTTCTTTGTGGATCTAAGGCCTAGCCATGGGAGTTGGACTACTTGTCTTGCTAGTGTGAATGGTTGAAGTGGTATTTCTCTATTTTGCATGCCATTATTTAGTTATGGGTTGGTGGATAACTACACTCTCAATGTTGGGCTGAGGTGTGTTAGTTATGAGTGCCCTGCAAGTCAACTCACATTAGTGATGACACTTATAATTTTATACTAATCTCTTTTGATAATAATATTATAGATGACATTTTCTCACTCTATATTACATGCATAAGATGATTTTTATATATTGTGACGTCCATGAGTCTATGTAATGAGGATTAGGATCATGATGAGATCATGATAATGAGACCTATTATCTTTAAACACAGATCCTAAATATTCCTGCTCATAGGTTGCTCGAGAAGGACATCAAGATAATCGAATAGACTGGTATGCTATATATCCATCCATATGATAGAGGCAACTGGTCTCACAACTGCTTGTGTGAAGACATTAGAGGTATAGTGCAGGTGCTCATTGGAGAATAAGTTCATTGAATGATCCACTCTCGAAATGTTGTATGGTTTATGATACATAATTATCAGACAACAATGTCGTGGTCCCATCTGTGTAACTGCTCCTTTGACTTGAGAGACCAAAGATTCCTTATATAATTCTCTGCTGGTTATTTCGCTTATAGAAGGTAAATAAAATTGAGTCAATGAGGATATATAAGAGGTAAATGTAATTTTTTCTTATTATAATTTTTGCTAATGACATGTTCATGATGTTTTTTTGCTCAAAGTTATCTTTGTGCTTTATAGAGGTATAGTGACATAAATAAGAAAAGTAAAAGTCAACAAATACTTTCATTGTGTTGGGACAAAGAGCTTTGCAGACATCAATGAGGATGAGGTAATCCAAACCCTTTTTCTTTTTGGCTAATACTTGTTTTTTATTCTCATATTTTCTAACTATCATTAACTAGTGGTCTGAAATTGTCTTCTAGTTTGTAAAAAATGGAGTGAAACTTGATTGCGGGTAGATGATATCTATTCAAAAGTATTTGAGAAAGATAGGCATGACCATGTACGTGGAGTTGGCACAGGCTCGACACCAATGAGTTTGTGAGGTATTACAAGCCAATGCCAAGCCCAATTAAGAGCAGAAAATGCTCATCTCAATGATGTGGTTAAAGATTTAGCAGAGAGATTACGTAAACTTGAGTCTATCGTTGTTGAGGTAATTCTAAATTTTTTCATAATGGAGACTTGGTACTTGTTAGTCTAACAGACTGAACGTCAGTATTTTAAACCCTCCTGCAGTCCATATTCATTTATCTAAGTTACCAATACATGAAAAGTAAACGTGAGTTCCATGAACAGTTTGTCAATCTCTAGTACTCTTTATGTGAAATATTTTTTTCTTACCAGTACTCTTTATTGGCAGTAAAAATAAGTAGAAAGTACTCCCAATTTGGAATGATATATGCAATCATCTGCAAGTGTAATAGAACCTAAAGGAAAAGAGACAAATATGTTCATATCTCATTATGTTATATATTCTCGTTAGAAACTCAATTGTCTCTTGATGTGTGATCTATAAAATGAATAGCATAGTTTGATGTTGGGCAAAAAAGTGAAGTTGTGTGATATGGAAGGACACCCCATAGCTAATGCCATAATCATGTCGTTAGATATATCTAAGATGATTATGGGTAAGAGTTTGGGTGAGGAGTATTTCAAGGTACCTATTTTGTTTGCTTACAAACCCAATGCACCTCTATTCATGAAAGATAGTGAATGAAAAACCACTAAGATGTTGTTGGAAGTCACACTGTGTGGTTCAGAGACTTGGTAAGTTTATGATTAAATTATTCTTTTAGGTTATCTTTCATATGTTCTTGTATACTAATTGAATACTTTTTATTTTGCAAGTTGAGTTAGATGACAGCCGAAAAGTTGAGGTTTTTATTGTGCCAAAACCAGTTGCTCTATTAAGCAGAGGACTAGCAACATTGGCCACACTTAATGTTAAGAAATAATTATGTTATGACCAAAATAGGAATTAGTCTTCTATGGTCATTGTATTTATGTTATGACCAAAACAATATGTTTGTTTATCCTCAAGATAAAGATGTGTATGTGATGTTTAAAATTTATGTTGCAGATAGTGTTGTATGCACTATTTTTGTGGTGTGATAAATCAGTGCTATATGCAATTTTTGTGGTATGTACATGTCTCATTTCAAATACATTGTATGGTATGTGTAGGTAGGTAAATATACATGTTATATTTTTAATTGGAATACTGATTATATATATTTGCAGTTGGAGTTTTCTTACGGTTCCACAAAACATGACTGTAGATAACAGCTACAGTCACTAACCCTAGTTGTCAATTTATGGAATGTCATCTTCACTTAGGTTATTTCTTCTGGTCATTTATATTTATACTTATGCTTTATAAAAGTAGGCCAAGTCTATATGATTACAATTTATAAACAAAGGTACTTCTTATGTATCATAATTGTAAGTAAGGATATAGCTACGTTTGCTGTAGTTACAAAATCAAATCGTAGGTTGTTTCATAAGTATAGGTCTTTCCTTATGGTTTTTTCAATTACACTAATGATTTTTCAACATAAGTAAAACACAATTTTGTTGTAGTGAAGTGGCACGTTGACTCTCTCTCTCTCTCTCTCTCTCTCTCTCTCTCTCTCTCTCTCTCTCTCTCTCTCTCTCTCTCTCTCTCTCTCTCTCTCTCTCTCTCTCTCTCTCTCTCTCTCTCTGAAAGGGGAAACACCCTTCGTAACACACCCAATCTCCCCATCCACAAGATGAGCACCTTTTAGCTCCCACCATCACAAGAAAAGATGCGGATAGAGATCGACAAATTCAATCTCTATTTGGTTTCAATTCCATCACTATCTATTATAGTGACCGAATTGAGACCAAATAGAGATTGATAATATTTGTCAAGATATTTTGATCACAAGCCTACGACCGAATAGTTTCTATCTCTATTCAATTTCTATATTGAGACCGAATATGGGTCTCTATATTGAGATTGAATATGGTTAATCTCTATTTGGTCTCAAAATCAAGGACCAAAGAAGACAACATAGATTTACATGCTTAGTGATTGAAATTTTCGGTAAAGAAAAAATTTATGACTAGAGCTTTCGATCTCCATTCAGTCATACAATGGCCGATTTTGTGACTGAATATTTGATCTCAAGTTGATCTCTGACTTTTATTTTCTATATACAACATAAAAATAAAAAATAATCTATTTTACAATAACATAATAAGAATGAAAATCTAACACAATCATCAAACAAACATACACAACACATAAAAATAATATCTCACTCCACAACAATTATTATAGTTTAAATTTATAACATGAAATAAAAATCATAGATCTTCGTTGTCCATGTCCTCCTCATCGTCCTCATCTCCTTTGATGCTACTCGGCGAAGAAACTTACGTTATACGTATAAGAATAAAAATATAAAATTAAAAACTAAAGTAAATAAGTTGTTGAATTTAATTCATGGTTAGTTTTTTTAATATAAATTCATTCAATTTTAAACTAAGTTAATTTGGAGAATGAAAATTTGAGCGTCAATCTAAAACTGGGAGTTTGATTTGGACTATGCTAGTTTTCACATGTCACTTTAACCAACCCCCCCCCCCCCCCCGCCGTGTTGGAATCAACCATAGACCGATCCGATCAATATTTCAAATATTGGACCTCCCAAACTCAAATTCTTTGATTTTAAATAAAGCTAATTTGACAAATGATAATTTGAGTTCCGAGCTCAAATTGGGAGTCCGATTTGGACTCTGCCAGTTACCACAAGTCACTTTCATCCCTCCGACTATGTTGAAATTAACAAATCAGAGATTAATCGAATCAGTATTTCTAATTTTAGACATCAAATCTGAGTTCCTTGATTTTAAGCTAAGCTAATTTGGCTAATAATAATTTGAGCGTCAACTGGGAGTCCCATTTGGACTCTGCCAATTGCCACAAGTCACTCTCACCTCCAATTGTGTTGGAATAAATAAGTGGTTGATCAGATTAGTATTTCCATTTTTAGATCCCTCCAAACTCGAGTTCTTTGATTTTAAACTGAGCTAATTTACCGAATCATAATTTGAGTGCTCAGTAGTTTGATTTGGACTCCATCAATTTTCACAAGTTATTCTCAACCCCCTCCAGGCCATATTGGAACATATCAAAGATCGATCAGATCAATATTTTTAATTCTAAATCTCTCAAACTCTTGTTCTTTATTTATAAATTAAGTTAATTTGGCGAATGATAATTTGAGCGTCGAGTTCAAATCGGAAGTATAATTTGGACTCTGCTAATTTCAATTGGTCACTATCACCCCTAGCCATGTTGGAACAAATCGGAGATTGATCGGATCAGTATTTCTAATTTTGAACCTCTAAAACTCGAGTTCTTTGAATTTAAACTAGGCTAATTTGGCAACTGATAATTTGAATATCGAGCTTAAATCAAAAATCTAATTTGGTTCATGTCAGTTTCTCCAAATCAGTCTCATTCTCGTGACTCTGTAATTTTGCACCCCTCAAATTTGGATTCTTTAATTTTAAACTAAGGTCATTTAATGAATGATAATTTGAGTAACATAACTAGAATTATTAATTAGTGGAAATTGAGTGTGTTACGGCAATATTCCTAAATAATACAATCTTTTTTACGTCAATACTGAAAAAATCACACCAATCTGTTGGCGATCATATCATTTGTTTCATTGAGATAGCTATTTTACGTGTGCACCCTTGTCAACTGGGTGTGTGCACTGATTAAACAACAAACATCCAAAAAAGCTTCCTCCCCTCTTATATTTTTTCCTACTTTGTGGCAGCCCACCACACAAGTACCTCCACCACCTTTGATTCTTCCATAACAGGAAGATGCCGAGAGCCGGATCTCCTCCGTTCTGCATAAGATTAATTTTCTGTGTTCGAATTGTATATAATTGTAAAATAATTATATGACAAATTTATATACAGAGAGTGTGATGTTATGGTATGGCTCAAGCAGTTGAGGCAGCTCGGCTGTACCATTACACGAGTCTAAATATGAGTCATCCGATTTTATCTATGTAGTAAAAAAAAAAAAAAAAAAATCTGTGGCAGGCCCGTGCGCATATCAGAGGTAGACTGGTTTATGAAAACTATCTATACACGTTTCCGCTGTAGTCACTTTTTTGTTAAGTTTTTGGGAACCTTGGATCTCAATATAAGAGCCCCAACTAATTAAAATATGGTGACACGGCAACAACAATCCTCGCCACATTCTAACAAATATCTCTCTCTCTCTCTCTCTCATCTCTCTCTCTCTCTCTCTCTCTATATATATATATATATATATATAATGCAAACAGCACATATTTGCACATAAGAATTGTATATAGGTATTGTTTTTCAATGATGTGTGCAGTACATAACCCCTGCCGCATTACGTTATCATTGTATGTTAGAGTCCTCTCCTCAATGCAACAAATGTTGTGTTGTGCAAGAGACAACTTGGTCTCAAGGCTTTGGATGGCTTGAGCTATGACTCTGACCTTGATATCCATAGAACCAGAAAACATCCATTCCTGGTACTAGTTTTGTTGACATGTTTGGTGTACTTTAATAAGAAATGGGTTGTGATCTTTATAGTTCTGAACCACGTTATTTTATAGAATTGATAACTATATTTCAGGATTTATATATCATTTTTCACTTTCGATCAAAACTCTGATGTGTGGATTTTCCCAAATAAAAAAATAAGAACAATTAAATTATAAAATATCCTAAACAATACAAAAGTTTTTGGCCTAAATGATAAAATGGAATGCCTCCCTCCCATCCCCTTCCAGCGAAGAGCCTCGGCGACGAAACCAACTAACATGACTCGTGATAAAATGTCCTAAGTTTACCCCCCTTTTTCCCAAACACCACCAGTGCCTGACCCCCTCCCCTCTCTTGCTCAGTTGGACTCCCAATCGGGAGGGGATTCCCCCCTCTGTGGCTCTCCCTCCCCGTCTCTCTCTCCCGACAACCGAGCCCTCTCCTCCATCTCTTTGTCACTCTATTCTCCCACTAGAACCCCCCCCCCCCCCCCAAACCCACTGCCCCTCCTAGCTCCCATGTAAACTGCATAGAGAGAGAGAGTGAGAGAGTTTACCAGCGACAAGACTCCAGTAAGGTCCAATGTTAGTGATGATGTCTATCGATGGCATCTGGCGACGGTGTTTGATGATGGTGACGCGACAGTGGCGAGAGAGAGGAAGGAGGGGGTCATAGGGAAGCGGTAAAAAGGGAATAGCAGCTGAATTGTTTTAGTCGCTATTCGATTTCAAAGGTCAGAGCACCACGCCGGAGGTGGGGCCAGTGAAGAGCCTCCTGTCTAGGCGACGAAACCAAGTAGCATGACTCATGATAAAATGTCCTAAGTTTACCCCCCCCCCCCCCCCCCTTTTTCCCAAACACCATCAGTGCTTGACCCCCTCCCCTCTCTTGCTCGGACGGGCTCCCAATCGGGAGAGGATTCCCCTCTCTTTGGCTCTCCCTCCCCGTCTCTCTCTCCCGATAGCCGAGCCCCCTCCCTCCATCTCTTTGTCACTCTATTCCCCCACTAGAACCCCCCCCCCCCCCTCTAAACCCACCACCCCTCCTAGCTCCCATGTAAACTGAATAGAGAGAGAGTGAGAGATCGCTTATCGGCGACATGAATCCAATTAGGTCCAACGGTAGTGACGATGTCTATCGGTGGCGTTCGGAGACGGTGTTTGATGATGGTGAAGCGACGGTGACCAGAGAGAGGAAGGAGAGAGTCATAGGGAAGGGGTAAAAAGGGAATAGCGGCTGAATTGTTTCAGTCGCTATTCGATTTCAAAGGTCACAATTGGGTTAGAGACTGATTTTGGCCTAATGTCGTGAAACTAAAAAAGATTGGCTACCAAAATTTTTTGGTGACAATTCAATCATAGATTTGAGAATAAATGGTCACCGAAAAAAGTGAGATTAAATTGTCACCAAAAAAAATTTGTCGCCATCATTCAAACCAAAGAAATGGACTGCATGGTCTTTGAGATTGAATTGTCACCCAAAAAAGTTGGTCTCCATCATTCAAACCAAAGAAATGGACAGTATGGTCTCAGAAATAAAAATGATTCGGTATTTTGAGACTGAATTGTCACCAAAATATCTTCGGTCTTTATATCTGAACTTTAATTACTAATAGTTGTGGGTGATTATTTGATCACAAATTTAAGAGCGAATTAAAAATAAACATTCAGTCTCAAATTCGATCTCTATCCCCACAATTTTTTATAATATATGCACGCACGCACGCACACACACGGAGGGAATGCGGACATGGCAGATTTATTGCCAACTAGATTATAAAAACTCAAAAGTCTGCTAGTTTTGGATTTTATTTCTTTTTAAAAAGAATCCCATCTTAAAATTGTATCAAAGAGGAAAATGCTGAAATCCTTCAAAACTTAAAACCGCAAAAAGAATACAGAAGAATGATGAGTTTCGGGGAGCTAACGTTCATACCGTTTCCCAGTGCTGTCCTTTCGATATATATAGTGCAATCAAAAGGAAGCCTCCATCCGTTATTAGACAGGAGTAACGAATATTAATGGCTCCCCTAATATCACAGAATTAATAGCCATGTAATTCTCATTTTTTATGGGGTGATCATGGCGGAAAATCATAACAGCCTGTACATCCACTACCCATTTTGGGCATTTGCTGCGCTCTCAAATGTTTCATGGGCCGGCAGACTCAAAATCTCACGATCTGTCTGACTTAAGTTGGGCTAGGAGTTGTTCGAATGCGTCTCCCAAGTTAACTGGGACAACTCTACGTTGAGCTGAGGTATGCCCTTCACCCACCCTTACATGGGCCTGGCTTATGGGCCTTGGGCTGCTTTTAGGATCCTTGGAACCGCCTCTACATGCCCCACCCACCCACTCTCCAGTTTTCCCGTTTACGTTACTCGACAGTAAAGTTAATTGGGAAAGTAATCATGGCTTCAAGGAGTAATCGTAATCTTACTACCCATCGTCGTCATATCTTGAGACACCCCGAGCTTTGTTGATCCGTCATCTATGGCGAACCGTAGGCCTCAGAGTACGCATATGCAGCAGCCACCCTATTTAGACGTGGGCCGCGCCTCGGAAACGAGAGCCACAAGTGCAATGCTAGACGGTACGTACTAGGATGCTTTACACTATCTTAACCGTCACAATACAAGGGATCAATGGAAAACTTTATCTTAGAGATCACTTATCATTTGTCGAGGAGACCAAATACTACATAATTACATCAGTAAATTGGTAGACTCTTTTGTGCCTCAAAAAATCTTCAGGTCCGGGTTTTCTTTAAAAATAGCAGGGTTTGAATTTTTTTTAACATAAATAACATACTAAAAATTTTATTTAGCAAACTAGTACACTTTTGACCTGTCAAAAAATTTGGTTAAAAAAACTAAAAAAAATTAGCAAATCGGCACCGCATTAACCGATTTGTAAATCAGTCTGGGCATTGCCGATTTGTCTTTTACTACCCCTCCACCTACCACTCCTTCCCTTTTCCTACTCGCATTTCATCTCCTTTCGCGGACGGAGGGCGACGGCGACGGTGAGGCGGTGTGCCACGGCGAGGGCGAGGGCGACTTGGCGGCAGCGACACTTCTTTCCGTCGGAGATGGTAATATCTATTTTTTCATGTGGTGCAGTGGTCCCCCTTTGCTTCCCCTAACCCGACACCTTCTTCTCAGTTGGTCCCCCCCATATCCCCCTCCTCCCCCTCCCCAGTGGTCACCCTTTGGCCACTCCTCTCGCCGGTTGGTCCCCACATCTCCCACCGTGGGAAAGCAACCCCACCTCCACCATTGTCCTCCCCGCCCCCCCCCCCCCCTTCTGCCATGTATTTCACCCCTCTCCTCCCACATCTACTAGTGTGACCCCACTCCTCTCTCCACATCTCCCCCGTGGGAGGGCAACCCCACCTCCACCATCTCCCTTCCCCCCGCCGTTTATTTCACCCCTCTCCTCGGATCAGTCTACTCTTTCCTCACATTTTGTGAGAGTAAGTATTTACAAATTTTAATGTAAAAATTAAATTTTATAGAAATTAAACATTTAATATATATAAATTAACTTGCTATTACAATGATTTAGTTATAATTTTGTTAATTATATTTTGCATTACAATGCATTAAAATTTTTGTTAATTTAAATAAATGATATTAAAAAATAATGATAAAATTAGTTCATTTGTTATGCAGGTGTGACATCTCTTAAATTAATAAGATGTCATCTACAAATGTATTTATGGTCATTCTTTATAATGAAGATTGTCTAAGAATGGTATAGTGGCTATATATGAGGGAGACAATGAAACAATCATTAGGGTACTTTCACGTTGTTCGTTCAATGAACTCAAGAGTATAATCTATCGTACAACAAAAATTAATCCTCTTGAGTATGAGTTTTAATTGATGTCTTCCACAGGAGCTAAGTAATCATTCAAGACTACTGCAAGCTCAACTATCTGAAGTGCACAAGAGATTGAGGTAAATTTTACTTTGATTCAACACCATTTTATTTCATTGCACTTCTTTTATTTCTTGACAGAAATTCAATGCTAGGGTCCAATGAGAAAATTAGTGTGCTAAAAAGATGCCTTTGTCTTGTTACTACTGAGTTTCCTTTTGGAAGGTTCACAAGTCACTTGGAAAGGAAATGTTTCTTGCCTAGGAGTATTATTCACTAATAACAAAAATGAAATATGAATGTAATATCATGTCTACTTTTTTTAAAAAAAATATTTTTATAAGAATACTAACCTATTACATTATTCGGTGGGAGTTAACCTATTATATCATTCTATGAGAGTTGAATCTTTGACATCATCATGATGCACAAAAGACCCAGACAAACATAATATATCATTGTTTATCATAGTCAAGAATGCCAAGAACATGTTCTTCTCAAAAGTACTGTCATTGTCCAATGATTCATTAGGCTCCTGGTTTTCTTGGTAGATCTAGCAGCACACTTCATGGGATGTTTGGTTGTGGGTTTTAATCAGGATGGTGATTGTGATAACTATTTAGTTCTTCCTAATCTCTACTTAGTGTTAAGAGCATTGTGATAAGCTCAAGATAGTCGTCATAATAAGATTAATCACTATGAGTTAACTCTTCTCTAGATCGGTAAGTGGAAACAAAATGCAACTGTGATAGAACAAAATCAAACAATGACCTAAGAAAATCACATCTATCATAAACATATACAATTACAAGGTTTTAGGCTATGACAGCCACTCCAAGCATCAAATATGTCATCTCCCTCTTCCACTCATTAAAACAACTCCCTTCTGATCAATGACAAGAGATGGGTCCTCTCTTCCTCTTCCTCCTCCCCCCAACTCCCCTACATTGCAAACACAAACAGTGGAATCAGACCATGTAATGTCACCCAGATATATTAACCTGCCTTCTACCTATACTATTCATATATTACTCTAACATTATTGTATGGTTCATTAATGACAAACCCCCTGTGATTCTAAAACTTTGAATATCTTCTTTGTCTCTCTCTTTGAAAGTTGCAATGTTTTGAAAAACAATTAACTAGCCGACTCAATTGATTTGGCCCGAGACAGTGTGAGATTGTGTTGTCCCATATGGGATCATACTGTCCCATATGAGTCAGGTTCGACCTGCTAAACTGAAATGGCAAACCATGGTCTTACTAGGCAAAAATGACCACTAAAGTTTGCCCTACTTTCTGGGCATGCATAGATTATGCAACTGAAATGGCAAACCATGGGATAAGGTTAGAAAATATGGGTTTCAATTACTATATGTATATGTTGATGATAAAATTAGTAGCTCTAGGCATGCATAGATTATGCAAAAGTAATTGGGAGGATACATATCTTGCAAAAAGATGGTATATATCTAGAACATGGTATCAATCTTGATTAATATAGTGCATCACTCAATTCATACAAATGGGAGTATCACTGCATACCTCCACACTGTTTGAGAGCTATGGGATCTCATACTCCTCATCTAGCACTAAAGAACCAAGGTCTACTAGATCAACATGATAATGTAACTATGTACGAGTCAAAAGAATAACATCTGTTGTATTTGATTTTTGCTCTAATGAATGTGTTGGATGTTTTGTAAATTTGATTTCTAGTTTTGTAAATTTGCTTTCCAACTTTCTTATTGAATATGTTTTCTAGCTTTCTTGTTGAACAGTCATCAACACAAAGTTAATCTTACTTGTTTTATGTGCTTGCTGATATTTTTTATTTGTATAGAGTTTTTAGAATATATATATTTTTTGTTTTTAGAATGTTTTATTATCTTGTCAATATTTAATTAGTTCGGTGTTGTATGTGAGTTGAGATGTGTGGATGCAACCTAATATGGAGGTGGAAAAAGAACGAGAGAAATCATTGGCTTCTTGGTTGAAATATCATGTAAGCATGATTACTCTTACATCTCGTTAGACCAATGTCAATTTATGACTAGTGTGTTGTCCATATGTAGGTTGAAAGTAGTTTTATTACTGATCAAAGAATTCGAGAGATAAGTTATGGCCTATTGAAAGTTGGACGTACATATCCAGCATTTATTGTGAATGGATATAGATTTCACACTAGACAATATGGGCAGAATAAGTCAACAGTGAACAGCGGGGTATGTGTGAAAGGAATTACATATAATGAAAATGATTGTGATTATTATGGTATTATTGAGGAGAATATAGAATTGCAATATCTCGACGATGGCAACCATATATTTTTGTTCAAGTGTCATTGGTTTGATCCTAATTCTATTCGAAATGACACAACATATGGGATTGTCGATATCAGACATAAGTCCAAATTGAATACTTATGATCCATTTATTTTGGCTGCACAAGCTTAGCAGGTCTATTATACAAAGTATCCATCGTCTAGAAATAAAGAAAGAAATGATTGGTGGGCAGTTTGCAAGGTGAGACAAGGCTTTTCCCGGATTATAGTTGGATTTGACTGAAATAGTGTAGTTGGATATCAATGCCGAATTCTTTTAATTAGACTTAGCTGATGATGTGGATTGCCTCTTCTAGTGATGAATCTGTGGAACCACTTTCTTTATTTAAAGAGAATGAAGTGGAAGAAGTTGATCCACAACAACCTGAAATACAGTTGGGGGACTCCGATGAGAGGAATACTAGTGATCAAATGAATATGATAATGAAGATTCAATGCTGAATTTGATATATCCTCAGCATCTGAAGATGAATGGAGAATGATTGATAATGGTAAGACATTTTACCAGAAATTTTAATATTCTACATCTTTCTTTCTTTCACTATTGATGAATATGCATGTATTTTATTACCACTTGAAGATATGGTTTCGAGACGAAGTGCGACTTCTTCAGGTGGGAGGGAGAGGGTAGGGAGGATTTTACTTCCTTTTCTACATCTCCACCACCGGCAGGAGGTATGTATACTTTGATTTGTATGCATTGCGGTATTTATTTAATATAATTCTTTGTCATTGGTGTTATTTATTTCTATCCTTACAGGACTCACGACCTCTGCACCTCTACCATTGGCAGCAGGTATATATGTCATGATTAGTATGCATTGTTGTATTTGTTTAATATAATTCTTTGTCATTATGGTATCTTATTTCTATCCTTATAGGACCCAGGCCTCTGCACCTCTACGACCGACGGCCTCTGCATCTCCATCATAGATGGCGAGTGGATCTATACCTCCTCCATCAGAGCTAGGTATGTTCATTCACATTTATATGTATATTTTTGATAGTTTGTTTTATTTATGCTAATCATTCTTGTAGTACATGATGATGACGAGACGAGTCCATCACGAGGGGAGGACAGTTTAGTGAGGACGATGCAGGCAATGTGGATAAATGAAGGGTATGTAATAATGTACTACTTTTGTTTTCTATTTGTCATTATGGTATTATTATTTTCAATTTTAGAAATCAAATAGAGCCAGCCCAAGCATCACAATTTATTACAAAGATAATTCAAGCACATTTTCCTGGCCCTGTCCATTAGTTTTATGATTTTCCGATGGATGTTCAGGATTTATTGTATGATATGTTCATGGTATGTATCTTATTTTATCAAACTAAGTATTTTTCAATTCTTAGTTTAACACATTAATTCTTATGTTGTATATAATTTATTTTTTATTAATATGCAAAGGAATCATCGATTCAGAGAGCATTCAGATGAGTTACGCGCTAGATCTGCATGGACAACCACTACAAGAGTAAATTTCAAACATCTTTTGTATAATGTTCGAAGAAATGTAGAAAGAGTTTGTGCAAGCACAGATAAGAACCAGTGGAAGGAGCATGGGCCCGTTTGGATGAGAAAGGAGTATTAGATGGAGCTATGAATCATATGGGAAGAGGAGAAATGGAATGAAAATTCAGCCAAAGCAAAGTTAAACAGAGCTACGCATCTTGAGGCAAATGTACACACGAATGGCTCTATCTCTTTTGCAACGCATAAAGCACGATTGGTAAGTACACATCCACATTTGTGAAATCTTTTAAATTTAATAAAATATTTGTAAGGGTCCAAAATTTAAAAGAGAGGTCCAATCAGCCTATCAATTGTTCCAACACGACTTGGGAGGTGAAAGTAACCCGTAGAAATTGACGGAGTTCAAATTGGACTCCAGGAGCTCGATGCTCAAATTTACATTTTTTAAAAGAACTTAGTTTAAAGTCAATAAACACGGGTTTAAGAGGGTCAAAATAAAAAATATAGGTCCGATTATAAGTTGTCAATGATTTCATTTTATTACCACTTGAAGATATGGTTCGAGGACGACATACTACTTCTTCAGGTGGGAGGGGAGAGGGTATGGGAGAGTTTTACTTCCTTTTCTAGACCTCCACCACCGACATGAGTATGTATACTTTGATTTGTATGCATTGCGGTATTTATTTAGTATAATTCTTTGTCATTGTGGTATCTTATTTCTATCCTTACAGGACCCACAACCTCTGCACCTCTACCATTGGCAGTAGGTATATATGTCATGATTAGTATGCATTGCTGTATTTGTTTAATATAATTCTTTGTCATTATGGTATCTTATTTCTATCTTTACAGGACCCACGACCTCTGCACCTCTACGACCAACGGCCTCTGCATCTCCATCATAGATGGCGAGTGGATCTACACCTCCTCCATCAGAGCCAAGTATGTTCATTCACATTTATATGTATATTTTTGATAGTTTGTTTTATTTTTGCTAATTAATTCGTGTAGTACATGCTGATGACGAGATGAGTCATCACGAGGGGGAGGGCAGTTATAGTGAGACAATGCAGGCAGTGTGGATAAATGAAGGTATGTAATAATGTACTACTTTTGTTTTCTATTCGTCATTGTGGTATTAATATTTTCATTTTAGAAATCAAATAGAGCCAGCCCAAGCATCACAATTTATTACAAAGACAATTCAACCACATTTTCTTGGTCCTGTCCATTAGTTTTATGATTTTTTGATGGATGTTCAGGATTTATTGTATGATATGTTCATGGTATGTATCTTATTTTATCAAACTAAGTATTTTTCAATTCTTAGTTTAACACACTAATTCTTATGTTGTATATAATTTATTTTTTTGTTAATATGTAGAGGAATCATCGATTCAGAGAGCATTCAGATGAGTTACGTGCTAGATCTGCATGGACAACCACTGCAAGAGCAAATTTCAAACATCTTTTGTATAATGTTTGATGAAATGTAGAAAGAGTTTGTGCAAGCACAGATAGGAACTAGTGGAAGAAGCATGGGCCCGTTTGGATGAGAAAGGAGTATTGAATGGAGCTGTGCATGATATGAGGAGAGGAGAATTGGAATGAAAATTCTGCCAAAGCAAAGTTAAACACAGCTACGCATCTTGAGGCAAATGTACACACGAGTGGTTCTGTCTCTTTTGCAACACATAAAGCACGATTGGTAAGTACACTTCCACATTTGTGAAATTTTGTAAATTTAATAAAACATTTGTAAGGGTCCAAAATTTAAAAGGGAGGTCCAATCAACCTATCGATTGTTCCAACACGACTTGGGGGGTGAGAGTAACCCGTAGAAATTGACGGAGTTCAAATTGGACTCCAGGAGTTCGATGCTCAAATTTACATTTTTTTAAAAGAACTTAGTTTAAAGTCAATAAACACGGGTTTAATAGGGTCAAAATTAAAAATATAGGTTCGTATTTTGGTCTATGATTTCAACACGACTGAGAAGGCGAGAGTGACTTGTAGAAACTGACGGAGTCCAAATTGGACTCTCGATCTAGATTGGGTAATTAATTTTTCATTTTCTTAACTAGTTTTGTTTAAAATCTATGAACTTGGGTTTGAGGGTCCAAAATTTAAAACAGAGGTCCAATCAGCCTATCGATTGTTCCAACATGACTTGGGGGGGGGGGGGGGTGAAAGTAACCTGTAGAAACTGACGGAGTTCAAATTGGACTCCAGAGTTGAGCTCGATGCTCAAAATTACATTTTCTAAAAGAACTTAGTTTAAAGTCAATAAACATGGGTTTAAGAGGGTCAAAATTAAAAATATAAGTCTGATTAATTTGTCAATGATTCCAACACGACTGGGAAGGTGAGTGTGACTTGTAGAAACTGACGGAGTCCAAATTGGACTCCCAATTTGAGCAAAATGTTCAAAACTGTCATTCGTCAAATTAAGTTAAATTAAATACATCTTGCTTTCATTTTAAAGAAAATATAATTTATTTATTAAGTATTTGATTTTAATTTTTTATAAATATATACAGGATCATTTGTCACGAGGCGTTAGGGGAGACAAGGACCAAGATGGCACATATGCAGATGATTTGTGATTTTCTGATGTGTATATTGTGGTTTGCAATTTCATGTTAGTTGTGTGGATGTTGTAATTTTATGATGGATGTATGATGGGTTTGTATGTTTGTTATGGCTTATGTGATGAGATATTGTGATTTGTGTAGTAGATGTATTGTTGTTTTATTTTATTATCATTTATCAGGTAATTTATTATCATTTATGTTTAATTAATAAAAAAAATATTGTAAGGATAGCGACTGATTATTGACCAACTATATCGATCGCAATTCAGTCGCTATTGTTGGTCGCTACACAAATGGCGACCACATTATATTGGTCGCTAATCGCTCACAATTAATGTGACCGATCAGCGACCGTTGGATATTGGTCGTTGTTAGCAACCCATATTGCGGCTGACTATTATCGGTCACAGTTTGCGACCGATACAACGATCGATTAATTCTGGTTGTTAATAGTGACAAGAATATAGCGACTGATTTATTCGGTCACTAATCGATTGCAATTCGGTCGCTACACTTTATTGTGACTAAATTGCAACCGAGTAGCGACCGATACAGTCAGTCACTATAGCCATTTTTTCTTGTAGTGAAGAGAGTTGAGAGTTCAGCTAGATTGAATTATGGTGAATTTGAGATCTGTGATATGAATGGAGAAGTATACCGCATCGATGTGAAAGACAATAGTCAAATTTTTTGCACATGTAGCTTAGCTCAATTGCAACATTTTCCATGTGCTCATGCACTCTGTGCACTAGGTCATGTAAACTGGCACCGATACTCACATGTGTCAATTTGGTACACATCTACAAATTATAAATTGACATATGAAGGTCAGTTTCACAGTGTGCCAGATAACTATTCATGGCTGGATTTTTATCCCCAGTGTCATGTCATTCCTCTACTCCCTCCAACACGTACACCAACTCGAGGTCGACCCAAAAAAAAATCGGAGACGAATGACCATGGACTCGGATCCTAATCGATTACATTATCATTGTTCATTATGTAAAGAATCAGGTCATAATAAGCAAACTTGTGAGAGAATGCGTCGAACGTAAGAACATTTCAATTTCATTACATGCACTATATTTTACATTACTTCTCTTGTTGGAATGGGTTGTTTTAACATTAACCTATTCTTGTAATCTATTTGCAGACATGGAGAGAGAAGATAATGTACTTTTATATGCACAAGTGTCACATAGATCTAGTGACCCACATGCATTGGTTGTTATTTTCTAATGCTCATGATGATTTGTCTAAATGTCATGATTACTTGTATTGGTATATTATTTTCTAATGCATTCCATGATGATTTGTGTAGCGTGGGACTTATCTATTTGGTGCATTACACATGTTGGGGTTGGATGATTGGCAACCGATAGATTCATGTGTACATACTTTAATTCGTCAGGCTTATTTCAATATCGTAAGGAAATGCTCATGAGTTAAGTTGGATCGGCCGTTACTTACAGCATTGGTCAATGGATGGCATCCAGAAACAAGTACTTTTTACTATCCGCACGGTGAGATGACTATTACTTTACAGGATGTATCGTGCATCTTAGGTACGGCTTCCAACTCTTAAGTTGTTCCAACTTCATATTATTTGTTCTACATTCATTCCTTTGAGAGGCACTAGTACAAAAAGGACTATGGCCGACGGTTAACAACCTCGGCGGTTTGAAAACACCGTCGTCTATAACAATGCCCACGGTCCAACCGTCGTCCATAGACCGTGGTCTACACTCCCGTTGGCCATATTATAGCCGACGGTTACCCAACCGTGGCCTTCAAACAACCGTCGTCTATTTCTTATTTTTTATTTTTTTTAAAAATATTATTGCCAACGTTTATTGTCATCTTTTATATAATAGGCGACGGTGAAAACCGTCGAGGGACGTCATTGCCAACGGTCAGGCACCGTGCCTTTTGTACAATAGCCGACTATTCAAACCGTCGTGTGACGTCATTGCCAACGATCAGGAACCGTCACCTTTTGTATAATAGCCAACTGTCAATAACCGTCAAGTCATCACCATGCAAATAATCCCATAGATCTGCCATCGATTTTTTTGATAGACGATAGTCCCAACCGTCGCCATGCAGACAATAGCCAACGGACCCAACCACTACCTTTTTTTGATAGCCGACGGTCCCAACCATTGCCATATACACAATAGTCAACAGACTCAAACGTCGTATTTGCATGAAAGCCAACAACTCCCATATACACAATAGTTGACGAACCCATCATAAAATAGTCATTTTTTATATATTCCACAAGTTTAAAATTTATTCAATACTTTGGAGATTTTTTGTAGTAAAGACATCCAAACATACAATGCACCATTTATTTAAATATAACATAAAAAATTTCAACACGTTAATCATTAGTTATCATGTCATATTCAATATGTAAAAAAACGTCATGTCTTGGTAGCATGAAAATTAAAATTTGTATAAAGAGTCCTATCTAAATAAAGAGGTGCAACTCTATTGTCTTGAGGGCTGCAACTGTGATGTTCCACCTTGCATCCAGCAATTTCCAACCTATGAAATCAAACAAGTAAGAAAGAAAGAGTGTTAATCTTTTGAGGCAAGTAATGTGGTCACATTTTATTGAGGAAAGTACAAAGCAAAGACACAACTGGAAGAAAGAAGGGCAAGCCAGTCTTTTTTCATACCCAGACTCTACATGTATTTGGCACCAACAAATTGAATAGAGAAAAGCTTTTCTCTATTATTAGAACAATCCCTCTGGACACCATTATATCGAACATCTGAAACATGAAAAGATAGCCCAAATAATATATAAAATTGCACATCCATTTTATAGATTCCACAAACATAAACATTGAAATAACTTGCTTGTTGATGACAAAAAAAAGGAAATAACTTGCCTGATGGAGGATTTGGTGCATGTCTATTTGGGGGGTAAAAGTGAGAGCTGAAGTGTTTTTGTTATAAAATGAAGTGTTTTTGTTATGGGTACTTTGAATCTTATAACTCTGAACTTCAGAATTCTGAAGACATGTTCTATAAAAGAATGGGAGGACAAATAGGCCTCAGATGACTGATAAAGGTACAATGCCCAATTCCCAGTAGATTTGATTATTTAGGTGCATCTAGGGAAAAAATGAGTCATAATATATCAGGTCAGAATTGATAAAAGAAGTGGCGATGGCAAGTTTATCATGGTAAGATATCTCACCAAAAAACCAAGAATAACAGCCACATTCTCATATACATATATATATGACATCAGGAGAACAACAAGTGCTTTACATAACTCAGATGACAATGTGATCCACAGCAAGATCAGCACCCTATAACTCAGATACAAGTAAGATCTATTAGTCACTAAAAATGGGACCAAGGCATGAGATCTACAGTCTTTTTTCATTTTTGAACTCTGAGTAGAGTTCAAAATTTCTGAACAGAGTATGCTGAGCAAAAACCAGTGTCCATGCCTTTATCAGAGATGGTTGTCTGCATGCAACAAGGGATTTGCACAAAATCCCTTGTGGTGTGTCTGTGATCCTCTCAATCATAATGTTTGCTCTCACTTCTTCTCATCTTGTTCCCAATTTGATCTAAGTCTAATGGCATCTGTTGTCTCGAATGCAGAGTTCTGTATCTTGTTCCTTGAACAATGTCTTCTTGGTCTCTATTGCTATATAAACAATGAAGTAAATGCATGTATAAACAATATTAATAGGGTTTTGTCAACCTCTATTAGAATCTTAGGAAAAAGTATACTAGAGGATTCTCAATGTCAGCAAGCACATTAATCAGATTTTCTGATACAAGCATCGCCCACAAGACAGAAGTCAAAGCTCGTATTTGGGCCACTCGTCGACAGAACCATCGTGTGCTGCCCGTCTCAGCTGATTTCTCCACCTACCATCTCGACTAGCTGTTGCTGCTGCCCTCACTAGTTAACCATTTCTTAACAACCTATAGGATTGCATGCAAAAACTAAATGGTTTAACTCACCTACATTGAAGTTCAAGAAATATATAGCAAACCATGGAATTAGGATGGGTACAAGACAATCATATGGCAGCCTCTGCAGAACTGATGGTATTATTACAACTTAACTTATGAATACCTTTTCTAGGTTTGGGCTGTATCTGCTTTCCTCTCTGGCCAAAGGATCCAAGCAACAAGGCATAAACCATTCCATCATGCACAATAATAGATGGAAGCAGAATATGGAAATTTCCGACAAGTTTTATTTCATTCATTCCAGTAAATTCAACTAAAGCCCACCAAATCTCTGAGCTGAAATTCCAAGGGTTTTAAGGACCTGAATTTCAAATGGCCCAAGAGAGTTCAGTTCTGATCTTTTGGCAAAGTGATCATCAAAGTAAAATTATGTTACAGCATCCCACTGATCAATGAAGCCTGCATTCCCTTTGTCTTTGAAAGATGCCTCTAGGTCTTCCTTGCTGGATTCAAATTCACTGCAGGAGCACAGTTTGAAGAATAGTTTTTTAAAATGTTGGAAAATCTGTAGGACAATAGGCACACAGAACCACACACACAGAATAGGAACAAACTAGAGAGGATAATTTTTCGTATGTAGCAGAGTTATATATATCAGAGTAGTTCTAAACACATATATTATATATATAGAACAGATGACACCGTACCCCACTACTTAAGGCACAGCATTCACTAACCTGGAGCATAACACACTAACAAACTATCCCTATAAAATAGGCACAACAAACTCCTGAAACTAGATAAAACAGAGTCCACTACCAACTTTGGGTATGAGAGTGCTTTAGTAAATCCATTTGCAACTTGTTCACTGGTAGAGCAGTGCTTCAACACAATTTGTTCTTCAGTGACAGCTTCTCGAATGAAGTGGTGGCGGAGCTGAATATGCTTGGTCCGGCCATGACAAACTGGATTTTTTGTCATTGCTATGGTTGCCTTGTTATCAAAGTAGATTGGTGTTGCATGTGCTTGAGCTTGACCCAAGTCCTTCAAAAGTTGGCGCATCCAAATTGCTTGACATGCAGCTGCTGATGCAGCTATATATTCCGCCTCAGATGATGACAATGCAGTGGTACTTTGCTTCTTTGAGTTCCAAGATATTGCACCTGAACCGAGTGCAAAGATGAACCCGCTTGTGCTCTTTCGATCATCTACTGCACCTGCCCAATCACTGTCTGTAAAGCCAAATAAATTAAAAGAGGTGCTTGGCCTATACATATTCCATAGCTGTGGTCACCCTGACGTAACGCAAATGCGTTTTGCTGCTCCCAGGTGATGCATTGATGGACTGTGCATAAACCTTGAGACTAAACTGATAGCAAATAGAATGTATGGATGTGTGTGGGTCAAATATAACATCCACCAATTAATCCTCTGAATAGTGTGTCATTGGCTTTGGCAGTCCCATCAATGAGACTCAATTTCTCACTTGCATTCATTGGAGGGAGAAAGCCTTGCAATTCTGCATATTATATTTCTTGAGCAGATCCATTGCATATTTCTCTTGGGAAACAAAAATGTCATCATCAGTTTGCACAACATGAAGGCCAAGAAAGAAGTGCAGTAAGCCCAAATCTGACATGTCAAACTCACTCATCATGCTGTTTTTAAACTCATTAATGAGGAAATCACTTGAACCAGTGTAAACAATGTCATCAACATAAATGCAAACAATCAGCATATCAGCACCCTTTACTTTCAGATACACAGTGGGCTCACTTTCACTCTGGTGGAAATCATTTTTGTAAAGATATGAGTCCAATCTTCCGTACCATGCTCTCGGCACTTGCTTAAGGCCATAGAGAGCCTTTTTAGCTTGTACACTTTCTCCTCCTGCCCATTGATGACAAATCCTGTGTGGTGCTCTTATATACATCTTCTTCTAGAGTACCATGCAAAATGCTGATTTCACATCAAATTGAAAAAATGTTTTCTCACTCTTCTTATCCATTTTACTGCGATCACTTGAATCCAGTAAGGAATAAGCAATGCAACCAAAAATTCTTAAGTTACTTACTATAGAGGATAATTTTTCGTATGTAGCAGAGTTTATATATTCAGAGTAGTTTCTAAACACATATATATATAGAACAAATTGCTTTGGCAGTCCCATCAATGAGACTCAATTTCTCACTTGCATTCATTGGAGTGGAGAAAGCTTGCAATTCTGCATATTATATTTCTTGAGCAGATCCATTGCATATCTCTTGGAAACAAAAATGCCATCAACATGACAAAACAAAATAATAGATAAGCCAAAACAATTGAAATTTAGGAAAAGAAGGAAGAAGCAGGAAGAGAATGATGGTTCAAACCTGATTGCCATCACCCCAACACCGGATCTTTTGACAATTCCAAACTAGTAAGGCATCCCTAACCATTTTTTAATGAAGTTTAGAATTTTGAAGTTTAGAATTCTGAACTTCAGAATTCCTAAAGTTCAAATTCTGAAGTTCTAAACTTTAGAACTCTGTTCAATTCTGAAGTTTAGAATTCTGAACTTCAAATTTCTGAAGTCAGAATTCTAAAGTTCAGAATTCTAAACTTCAGAATTCTAAAGTTCAGAAACTTCATAATTCTGACTTTAGAATTCTGAACTTCAGAATTCCTGAAGTTAGATTCTGAAGTTCTAAACTTTAGAACTCTGTTCAGATTCTGAAGTTTAGAATTCTGAACTTCAGAATTCTAAAGTTAGAATTCTAAACTTCAGAATTCTATGATGTTGAGCTTCCTTAAGCCTCTCCCCTTGCACATCTGCCCTTGAATCTGGTAGTATATTAAAATTGGCTAATACCATAGAGAAAAGGTAGTGCATAAAATGAAATCTAGCAAATGTGGAATGTTTTAGTAACCATGAACAAAATCTTAACGTGAGAGAAATCTATAGCCATTAACCACCAAACAAGTCTATAGCCATAACCACCAAACAAAGTCCAAATCAATGACATCTTTGTAATCTGAAATTTAAAGTCTATATGAAATGTCCATCTAGCTAGCTAGCTACTTAAATGTGTCCAACTCTATGGAAGTGGAGGTTGAAAACGTGATGTCCCAGCACGTGACCTGCGATCTCCAACCTATAAAAAGAATGAGAAAATCTCAATACTTGTAGTAGCATAAGTAAATAGTTAATTCAGGATATATAATCAAAAAATATAATCAAAATACTTGCACTAGAATTTATCGGTTTCTACACATCCTAAGAACCATATACATCAGATCTAAAGTTCACATTCTAAAGTTCAGAAATTCTGAACAGAGTTCAGAGTTCTAAAATTTCAGTTATTCTAAATCTGTGAATGGAATTCTGAAATGAAATATTTAGAAAAGCATAGTCATAATTGTGTTGAGATGCACTATTCGACTCACCGAGTCACTAGAAACGAACATGGAAAGCATATCTTTCATTTGTTGGATTTGTGATAGCATCTCTCGCTCTCTAACTAACTCCATGGCCTCTTCTTGTTTTTGTTGTCGCATTTCCAACTCTCTCTCGCGTGCAAGCACAGCTCCATGTGTTCTTGTTGTCTTGCTTCCATCTCCCTCACGTGCATGCATATTGTCTATTTCCTTCATTGCATTTTGAAGTTCAGATTGTGTGTGTTGTAATTCAGTTGTAAGTTGTCTTACATTCTCATTGGAAGCTTCACTTGACATGTTATGCCTCCAAGCTCCTCTAGACCATCCCAACCCTCGGTCCCTCTCATATCCTCCATGATGTCCATTATAAACATCATCAAGGATTGGTGTTAATATAGATGGATTTGAACTATTTGTGAGATTTTTTCTTCACATGCTGCTATTACTTTCTCCTGCAACGAAAAAAAATGTAATCAGTATATTCATTTTCATACATGTTAGTCTATATAAACAAATACATACACATATAGTGTGGGTATATGCATTTGGATACTCCCCACTTTTCATCTTATGAGCTGCAACATATGCCTCAAGTGTTGAATAATTGTCACCCAACTTTTGTTGCTGCAACCAAGTTGAAAATTGTGTATATTCTAGCAATGACTCAAAATTTCAATTTAAAAAAAATAAAGAATTAGTGCAAAGGAGATACTTGTTCATAATTGTGGCGAGCAATAGATTTTGCCCCAAGCGTATGTGTTGCTTGATCCGCTACACGATTTTTCTTATTTCTCTCTGTTTCTTGAATTTTCTTTGAGTTTTTCCAATATTGCAGAAGTAAATTCCAAGATTGTTCACTTATCCTTTCATTGGGTGGCATCACAGACAATTCTCCATCAACACCTTCCATATATCCTGCCCTTTTTAATGTTGCACGCCACTCTTTCAACTTACTTGATATTGAAAACTCACAAAATCTAGTGACATCAGCCATGTTTGTGGGAAATCCCTCTTTGTCGACAAAATCGTATTGTACCTACATAGTTGACAACAACAATATATCCTTACATATAAAATGATGAAATTTTTAATATAATTGAAATAAACTTACCAATATATCCTTCATCACATCATTCAAGCTTTGCTTGGATTGTTCCTTCCACTCTTTATAAGGGGGAAAATAATTATCATTTCTTGCATATAATCCTAGAACTTCTGCAAGCTTTGAAGCCTCTACACCAACTGGTTGTTGGTCAATAAAAATGCATCTCCACTTCTGCCCTTTTGGAGGATTACATGCTGTTTAGATATGGGCCCTCGTGTTCCTCTCACTTTACTAATTGATGTTGTTGGTGCTACTTGGTGGTTAGAGTTTTCTTCAAGATTCTCCTGAGAATTGTCCTCATATACATCATTAGATGCCTGAAGTGGACACTCACCAACCCTATCATGAGATGGGGGAGCATGTTCTGTATCCTCAACTCTACCAATAGTCACTCCAAGTGCATGTGGCTGTTGAACAGTGCTCCTTTGTGAGATAACAGCTGAAAAAAAAAAATCAATTCGACCAATAGTCACTACAAGCTAGGAAAAATCAACTTATTCATCACAATCTTAAAAAATTAAAAGTACAGATTTTTCTTTAATATAACTTACTCTCTTGAGCATGATGTCTACTAGGTCTTCTATCCTCTACATGTGGCTCTTGAACAGTGCTCCTTTGTGAGATAACACCTGAATAAAAAAATCAACTCTACCAATAGTCACTACAAGCTAGGCAAAATCAACTTCTTCATCACAATCTTAAGAAATTAAAAGTATAGATTTTTCTTTAATATAACTTACTCTCTTGAGCATGAAGTCTACTAGGCCTTCTATCATTTACATGTGGTTGTTGAACAGTGCTCCTTTGTGAGATAACACCTGAAAAAAAAAATCAACTCTATTAATGGTCACTACAAGCTAGGCAAAATCAACTTATTCATCACAATCTTAAGAAATTAAAAGTACAGATTTTTCTTTAATATAACTTACTCTCTTGAGCATGATGTCTACTAGGTCTTCTATCCTCTACATGTGGCTCTTGAACAGTGCTCCTTTGTGAGATAACACCTGAAAAAAAAAATCAACTCTACCAATAGTCACTACAAGCTAGGCAAAATCAACTTCTTCATCACAATCTTAAGAAATTAAAAGTATAGATTCTTCTTTAATATAACTTACTCTCTTGAGCATGAAGTCTACTAGGCCTTCTATCATTACATGTGGTTGTTGAACAGTGCTCCTTTGTGAGATAACACCTGAAAAAAAAATCAACTCAATTAATGGGCACTACAAGCTAGGAAAAATCAACTTCTTCATCACAATCTTAAGAAATTAAAAGTATAGATTTTGCTTTAATATAACTTACTCTCTTGACCATGAAGTCTACTAGGCCTTCTATCCTCTACATGTGGTTGTTGAACAGTGCTCCTTTGTGAGATAACACTTGAAAAAAAAATCAACTCTATTAAGGGTCACTACAAGCTAGGCAAAATCAACTTCTTCATCACAATCTTAAAGATTAAAAGTGTAGATTTTTCTCTGATATAACTTACTCTCTTGAAGTCTACTAGGCCTCCTCTCCTCTACATGTATATTTTGCCCATCAAATTCAATGGAGAACTATTTTTCTCTATTATCTTGATATTCCCTCAACATACCATTGTCACGAACAACTACAAAATCAGAATGTTATCCAGATAATAAGTAAACTTACACATCCATTTTACACATTCTGCATTCATAAACATTGAAATAACTAGCATCTTGATGACAAAAAGAAAATAACTTGCCTGTTGGAGGATATGGTGCATGCCTATTTTAGGGGGTAAAAATGACACTTGGAGTTTTCTTGCTATGTGATGAAGTTACAATCTTGTTCCTTGTTTTTGGTGGCATTTTTCTGTAATAGAAAGATACTTCAGAAAATGCAAAATGTACATCAAAAGGGTATAAAAACACAAGGTAATACCAAGATGCTGCACTATCTAAAGACTTTCTTTTTTAGTCACTTCAAAAAATGTAAAATGTACATTAAAAGGGTATAAAAAACATGTATTGTTCGCATAGAATTTTAAAAGTAGTGAAGACAACAATTACACTAAGAAATGACGTTAAAAGCTATAAGTGAAAACCTTTGTTATTTTTTATTTTTCTTCCTCACTTCAGCCAATAAATCTTCATCGATTCGTGTACCAACACCAAGCTCCCTTCTCACCCAAGAAACATCATTATCACTAGCTTCTAAGTTATCATTTGGAATCGTTGGCTCTATGCCTCTCAAAATTAGAACATCCTCATTTTCCTCATCTTGAGTTTCAACTATAGGTACTTCATAAGTATCTCTTGGTTTCCATCGACAGACAACACTCCATCCCACCTTTAAAGGGTCAGCAGAATAATACACTTGTTGTGCTTGTGATGGAAATATAAATGGCTCATCTTTATAAGTTGATCGTGTTGTGTTCATAGAAGTGAGTTTGAAATCATCCGCTGATAGGCCAAGTCCCTTTTTCATATCATACCACTTGCACTTGAAAAGAATTATGGGCGATAAGGTACCAAACTGAAACTCTATTATGTTTTGCAGAATGCCATAAAAAATATTTTCATTATCACCAATAGTTACAAGGCCGCTGTTTTGTGTAACTCGTGTCTTATCCACAACTTCTACTTCAAATTTGTATCCATTTATGAAAAATCCTTGGTATAAGACAATGTCATATTTAGGACCTCGAGCAAGACATGTAACTTCTTCTGGCAGAGTCATTTGCTCTCTTAATTGATCAACCTAAAAATATAAAAAAGAAAAAAAAATGTTAATATTAATTCCTTCAGAGAATATTGAAGTGACAAAAGAGAGTACAAAATTTACATAATCCCTAAACCATCCAGCAAATTTGTTATGCTGCTCTAATTGGATACGATCATCACTCCAAGTTGGATGTTGGCCTTTCACAAAATTTTTATGTACCCTATATAGAAAAGGAAAAATATATAGGTTAGTTGAAGAAATAAGTACTAAATAAAGAGGTTTATAAAACCATACATCAAACTTACAGTATGTATGGTTGTATTGATGGGGTATTGAATAATAAAAAACGATGTGCTTGATATGCATTCTCTGCAGTTATATGTTGCGAAACTCCTGCTCCAATAGATCCCTCATCAAATTGCACTGGTCTATTTAATTTACTTTCTACATCATTCAGGTAACGTGCACAAAAGATTGTAGCTTCCTCCATAAGATAACCTTCTGCAATCGAACCCTCAGGCCGACTTCTGTTGCGTACATAATTATTTAATGTAAGTAAAAATCTCTCTATTGGATACATCCATCGAAACTGCACCAGTCCTGCAAGTTTAGCCTCCGTAGCAATATGAACAGTCAAGTGCACCATGACATCGAAAAATGCAGGAGGGAAACTCCTCTCTAATTTACAGAGGATTATGGGAATCGACATTTCAAGTTTTTCCATTGTCTTAACATCTATCACTTTAGCACACAACTCTCTAAAAAATATGCAATACTCATTCAACACCAAAGCAACAGATTTTGAAAGTGCAGTTCTCATGGCAAATGGAAGGAGTTGTTGCATCATTACATGACAATCATGACTCTTCATTCCCACAATTTTCCGTTCTCGTGGTCGTACCTGCTGAGAAATATTTGAAGAAAATCCATCTGGCAGTTTCAAAATTTTCAGCACCCCTAAAAACCTTTGCTTCTCCACATTGGTCATATTGTAAGAGGCATGAGGCAAAATAAATTTCCCAGCATACTTCTTTGATGGTCTAACATGTAGAGGCTTCCTGATTTTCAACTTCTTCATATCAAGACGTGCTTTAATGTTATCCTTACTTTTGCCATCACTTTGCAGAATTGTATGCAAGATTTTTTCACAAACATTTTTTTTAATATGCATAACATCTAGATTATGTCTAACTAATAAGCTTTTCCAATATGGGAGCTAAAAAAAATACTTTTCTTCTTCCAACCCTCTAGCAATTCTTGTGCTCGATTCTTACTAGCTCGCGGTACATCGTCAGGATCTTTCCCGAATATGACATTATTATAACCTTCCCACTTTCTTAACACATCATCTCCAGACAAAGGAATTGAGGGTAGTTCATACTCAACTTTACCATTGAATGTTTGAGTATCTTCTCTCCAATGATGGTCATATGGTAAAAAACAACGGTGCTTCATATATACACACTTACGACTAAAAGGAAGATATATTGATCCATGGTGTACATGACAAATAGGACAAGCTTTATATCTATGTGTGCTCCAACCAGATAACATACCATATGCTGGAAAGTCATTAATTATCCATAAAACAACAGCATGCATTTTAAATAGTTGTTTTCTCTCAGCATCATATGTCTCTACTCCATGCTCCCATAATATTTTCAACTCTTCAATTAATGGTTGAAGATAAACATCAATATCATTGCCAGGAGATTTTGGACCATCTATAAGAAGAGACATCATAAAGAAAGATTGCTTCATTGCTAACCATGGAGGTAAATTATAAGCTATTAAAATGACAGGCCATGTGCTTCGACTGCTACCTGTTGCTATCTTAAATGGACTAAAACCGTCGCTAGCCAATCTGAGTCTGATATTACGGGGATCTCTACTGAAAGACGGAAACTTTTCATCAAAGTCTTTCCAAGCCTTGGAGTCTCTGGGATGACTCATTTTTCATATTCATCTTGTGGAGTTGTATGATGCCATGTCATTAAATTTGCAGTCTTCTCTGACATGAACAACCTTTGAAGCCTTGGGATTAAAGGAAAGTGACGAAGAATTTTTACTCGCAGTCTTTTTTCTTCTTGTATTGCTTTTTCTCTCCTTCCATCTAGAAGCATTGCACCTCGGACATCTATCGAGATTTTCATATTCTTTTCTAAATAATACACAATCATTTGGACATGCATGTATCTTCTTACAATCTAGACCCAATTGGGACATCATCTTCTTAGATTCATACCAAGAACTTGGAAGTGTATTATCAACAGGCAATGCATCTTTGAATAATGCAAGCATGGCAGAGAAAGATTTATTGCTCCATTTATGTAGGCACTTGAGTTGAAATAAACGCACAATGAATGAAAGCTTTGAATACTTATTGCAATTTGCATAAAGAGGTTTACTAGCTTCTTCCACGAGCTTTGTAAATGTGTTTGTCTCTTGATTGTGCTCTTCATTTTGGACATCATCATTGACAGGTTGCAACATAAATGCATTGAACCAGTAAGCATACTATCAGCCACTTGAGATTTTCTATAAGATTCTCCATGGAATTGCCAAGTAGTGTATCCTTCAGTAAATCCCTCTCTAACAATATGATAATGAACGATATCCTTTTCACGATAAAACTTATTTTCACACTTATAGCACGGGCATCTCATCACTGAAGAAGAATCATTGTTCAAATTTTGTGATGCAAATTGCATGAATTGCTCAACTCCAGCCAAAAAATCTGTATTAACACGTTCGTGTTTGGTCTTATATTTATACATCCAACTCTTATCAATGATATAATTTAACTCCATCTTGTAAAGAAAAAAACATAGTTAGCATGTAAAGTCACACAATAAGCTAAAAAAATTAATATAGTGAAAGATGTAGTGCTATGATAGAAAATTGAAAAGTTAATGTTGCAATAAACGAACAAGTAAGTTGCATTCCCTCCCCCCCCCTCCCCCAACTCACAACTAATCAGCAATACTGCCCTCTATGGAAAAAAATGTGTTATAGACTGACTAAATGAAATGACATTGACTGGCTTGCCAGTTTGTGTTGCATACAGTTCATTGCCAATTTAAATTTCTTTCTCACTTTCTTATGCATGTTATTTTATCTATAGAGTTGGGGGGCTTAATAGAGTTGCAAATCTATAGAGAGACGTTCCACAAGTACTATACTCGCAGACATGAATATCATAACAATGGAGAATAAGTATCAAGAAAATATTGAACAAGAATGTCAAGCAGTATCCATGAACAGACATACCAAAGACCTACATTTCACGTTTTCTGCTTTCCGTCATACAAAAGATTTCATTTTACATGTTATTCAGTTATATGCAAAAGTTATGTAGATAAGTATCAAGAAAAGATTGAACAAGAGAAATATTTAATTTAAATTACTTTCTTTTCTTTTTCTGGTTCTCACTCTTATCTAACATGATGTAATCACAATTCAAACTAGTAAGGCATCCTAGACTTTTTTTTAATGAAGTTTAGAATTCTGAACTTCAGAATTCCTGAAGTTCAGATTCTGAAGTTCTAAACTTTAGAACTCTGTTCAGAATTCTGAAGTTTAGAATTCTGAACTTCAAAATTTCTGAAGTTCAGAATTCTAAAGTTCAGATTTTCAGAATTCTGAAGTTCAGATTTTTAGAATTCTAAAGTTCACTCTTATCTAACATGATGTAATCAGTACCATCATTCTTTTGACAATTCCAAACTAGTAAGGCATCCCTAACCTTTTTTAATGAAGTTTAGAATTCTGAACTTCAGAATTCCTGAAGTTCAGATTCTGAAGTTCTAATTAACATCTTGCAGGGAATTGCAGTACTAATTAAATGGAAGACTTTAGTACTAATTACACATTCATTACAATGTAATTCTAAAACTCTTCTAGAGGAAAAAATCTAAAAGAGATGTAAACCGGGGTTCACATGGGTTTCAGGGAAGAAACCCTGGAAAAGCCATCTAGACCACGTGATTTCCCTGCACTCATATAAAAACTGGACTGGAAACCAAAACTGACAGAGCTAGTCTTGATTTAATTTCTGGTTATTGATCCTGGCTTGTTTATACTTGAAAAGGCCATTTCTAACTTGCATCAGCTGGGTTCAGGCTAGTCTTAGGCTGGTATAGACATTGAGAGTCTTCAAAAAATAGAGAAAAAAAGATACATATACCCCCTCATAGGCTTAATGCAGAATTCTGTTTTAAATTTTATCTAACCTAAAAATCTTTAATAACATTTGTGTTCTACACTTTATAGCATCAAAATGGGTCTCAAAGAGAAAAGACCACCAAATGCCTAATCCTAACAGTAAAGTATATAATAAACAAAATGCCTTTTCTCATCTAGTAGACTGCTAAAGTTTACAGATACAATTCAGCTAAAGCACTCTATAATGACCTTCAGAAATTGGCTTTGCTCATCTTCAGTCAAATTCTAAGTTTTTTGTAGTCTACAATGAACATCTAAAATTGTCTTTGCTTATCTTCAGTCAAACTCTAGGTTTTTCTTGCTGCCCTCCTAAAATTCTAGTATTAAAGTAGTCTACAATGAACATAAGAAATTACCTTTTTTGTGATAGTTTTATGCTCATGGATTGAAGAAAGGGGATAATGGTAGGCCTGAGCTTTGCTTTGCTTTGCTACAATAGTTTGATGGAGTTTCTACTTCGGTATGATCTTTTCTACATGGTTTTTTAAAGCAACAATTAAGTGTTGCTTCAGTTTCATCTTTTCTAGATGGTTTTTCATTTTTTTGCACCAACAACTACAGTCTTGGGATTGACATTTTTGTAGCTTATGTTGTTATGCATATTTCATGAGTTATGCTTGTCAATTTTCCAAACTGCCGTTCAGCCAGTATTTGACACCCCCACCCAGTCACTTTTACAGACTTGTAAACTTGTATTGTGATTTTTTTTTTATAACAGTAATTTCAATTACAATGTACTATTTTTGATATGTATATAAAGTAATTTAACTCTATTATGTCAGATGATGGACAATACACTGACAGGTCCCGCCTGCCTGACCTCGCACGCCGTGACAATTTTCTAGCATTTTTTACCTGATAGAACACTATACATATTATCGTCAATGATGCCCCTAAGCACATATGGGTAGATGGAGTTAATTTCTATACGTATACACCCATAACATTCTCTGATCAGCACAGGTAGGTCTTATATTTACAACAGAGGTCAGTTGCATGCGGAAGGGATTTGTGAGGCCACTTCTCAGCAGATACACCATGCATAGGATTTAACTTGGAAAATGGGAGATGTTTCCTATTTGTTCTTGGCATTTGTCCTTTGTTTCCCTATTAGATTGTCCAACTCTGTTTTCCCTTTCTGTTTGTTTTGTCTTTAGAGTTATATCTTAAAATGGAACATGGATCCATAACAGACCAACGCTCGTCAACGTTTTCATTACTAGATGAGGACCACACACTGACAAACTCTGTCAGGTTCACATTAAATCAAGAATGAGTTCTTACTTCTTTCATAATCAAAACCAAGTCTAAACTGAGTTTGAGCTTCCAGCCAGTCCAGGAAGATATTAAAGAATCAAAACCAAGGTGACAACTACAACTTACAGAATCAAAACCTTTCTATTTTGTTGAACACAACCTTTCCAATCAGCCAGGATAATGGTAGGCCAAAATAATTGAAAAATAGAAAGGGGAAATATGCAGACTTGAGGGAGGGATGGGGAGAGATGGAAGGAAGCAACAGTGAAACAATGGCTATGAAACTATATATTTTTTGTCTTATTTAATGTCTTGGGGCACAATGACTATGGAACTTGATAATCTCAAGTCCAGTCCACATCCTTTGAACAATGCTTTGGATGGCAAAAGGCAAGGGTGAAATCACTTGACTTTATAATAAACATGCTATCCATTCCAAAATAGTAACAACAATATTTAACCCCAAAACAATACCAATTCCGCACAACAGTAACACAATGTTGTCAGGAACATTTTCACATTAAACTGGTAGGAGTTATCAATCATTTAAACACAACCACTTTAAATAGTCAGAAAGCAAATAATTCTGAAAACATTTTACTTTGCTTAAAGAAAAAGAAAATGGTCTTGTTAAAGCAAATATACACCAAACTGGCAGCGATTAGCTAAATGGGCAGAACATCTAAACTCTCAACAAAATGTAGCTCTTGTGCTACTTCTCAAGCTAATGCAAACATTGAATGCCCTCATGCACCTGGGTTAGATGGGAATTATGTTGATGTGAGTCCAAATCTAGGAGAGTACTTTGGATGGATCTCTTTTGTTTTCTTGTTGGAACTGCTGCATATTTATCCCTTGTATGTTTTGATTTTCCTTATAATTCTTTCTGAACTGTTGTTACTGCTATACAGTTTTATTGTTCAAAAGGGAATGAATATAACGATCTGGCAACCATATAGTCTCCTTCTAAAGGGATGAATGTTACTACTATACTGCTGCCTATTTATCAGATGTACCTTTTGTCCACACTCTCCCTTTTCTTTAATTTTTCAATATAACCCCTAAATTAGAATGTTGTTCTAGACAACTCGCATTCAAAATGACATCAATTTCAGATAAGCCAAAAAAAAAAATGCTCAACAACATGCTAAGGAGGGGTGTAGATTATGAAGATTTCAACATCTGTGAACACACTTTAATCAAATACAAAAGCCTCATGCAGTAGCAAGCATACCTCATTCTGCTGCCTTCCCAGATGTGTGTCCTGTCTTTTCAGACTTGTACGCATATTAGTTTTCTTATCTATGTAATTGTTGACCCTTTTACTTGAAATGATGCTCTATTAGTTTTCTTATCTATGTAATTGTTAACCAATGCTATTGTGCTACACTTCTTGATCCTAAAGGTGTCTATTCAGTCTCTAAGATAAAATGACTAAGACTCATTTATACATTGTCCAGTTCATGATAAAATGCAAATCATGTAAAATTGTTGAGCCTTTTACTTTAAATGGTGCTCTATTAGTTTTCTTATCTAATATTCTAATGTAGTAGCATCTAGTTTGAATGCATATGAACTGTGTTTTCGCTCTACCTCTTCTGTGCGCTGGGAGGGGAGAGGCGAGGGCGTTCCGGCCCAGGCGAGGGCGTCTGGGCGATGGGGAAAGGGTGCGCCTCTGCCTCTTCTGCGCCCTAGGAGGGGCGAGGCGAGGGCGTTCCAGTGCAGGGGAGGGCGAACGGGCGATGGGGAAAGGGGGCGCCTCTGCCTCTTCTGCGCGTTGGGAGGGCGACTCTTCTGCACACTGGGAGGGGCGAGGCGAGGACGTTCCAGCGCGGGCGATGGGGAGAGGGTGCACCTTTGCCTCTTCTGCACGCTGGAGGGGCGAGGCGAGGGCGTTCCAACGTAGGCGGGCGTCCGGGCGACGGGGAGAGGGCGCGCCTCTGCCTCTTCTGCGCGCTGGGAGGGGCGAGGCGAGGGCGTTCCACCGCAGGGGAGGGCGAACGGGCGATGGGGAAAGGGTGCGCCTCTGCCTCTTCTGCGCGCTGGGAGGGCGACTCTTCTGCACACTGGGAGGGGCAAGGCGAGGACGTTCCGGCGCGGGCGATGGGGAGAGGGCGCACCTCTGCCTCTTCTGCACGCTGGAGGGGCGAGGCGAGGGCGTTCCAACGTAGGCGGGCATCCGGGTGACGGGGAGAGGGTGCGCCTCTGCCTCTTCTGCGCGCTGGGAGGGGCGAGGCGAGGGCGTTCTAGCGCAGGGGAGGGCGAACGGGCGATGGGGAAAGGGGGCGCCTCTGCCTCTTCTGCGCGCTGGAGGGCGACTCTTCTGCACACTGGGAGGGGCGAGGCGAGGACGTTCCGACGTGGGCGATGGGGAGAGGGCGCACCTCTGCCTCTTCTGCACGCTGGAGGGGCGAGGTGAGGGCGTTCCAGTGCAAGCGGGCGTCCGGGCGACGGGGAGAGGGCGCGCCTCTGCCTCTTCTCCCCGCTGGGAGGGGCGACTCTTCTGCGCGCTGGGAGGGGCGAGGTGAGGGCGTTTCGGCATGGGCGAGGGCGTCCGGGCGATGGGGAGAGAGTGCGCCTCTACCTCTTTTGCGTGTTGGGAGGGACGAGGCGAGGGGTTCCAGCGTGGTTTCCCTTCTTTGGCGGGGAAGAGACGTGGGGCGATCCAAATCCAAAATTGGCGTGGGGTTGGAGAATTAAGGAAGTAAGATGGACTTATAATAACTATTAAACGACGGTTCAAATAGAAGATATATATTAACAAATAAATTGTATATATTAAACCACGGTTAATGTGTTGTCTATTCCCAAATAAAACATCGACGGTTAAAGACCATTGGCTTTATGCAGAACCGCCGATGGTTCTTAACTAACAGTGGTCTATTCCATAATTTGTACTAGTGAGGTTTTATTTATGTTGTAGGATTATGGATTGATGGAGAACCTGTAGTGGCGGCCCCGCTAGTTCCTACAAGATGGCCATTATATTTGGACATGTGTCAAGAGTTACTTGGTGTCGACATCCTAAATTTGAATATTTTGGGTCAATCTAAAACATGCTTGCAATTGACATTTTTGCGAGTCACTTTCTCTCAAATGAATTTGCAGGGACAAAATATGCACATTATATGTTGTTATACACGAGCATATGTGATGTATTTAATAGGTAAGGATTTAATATCGGACACATTAGGAAACAAGATCCACATACAATACTTAGGATTTTTGGAGGATTTCAATGCTTGTGGAAAATTGTCTTGGGGGAGTGTTGTATTGGCATATCTCTATCGGCAGTTAAGTTGTGCAGCACTGAAAAAAAGAGAAAATGGAACAGAGGATGTCTACATTTACTACAGGTACTAGCATTAGATGATAGAAATGTTAATTGTCTTTTCTTGTATATATGTTAATCACAATTACCATGCATATCTTTGTATAGTTGTGGTGTTGGGAGAGGTTTCATATTGCACGACCAATCCCTAGACCGCCATTAATTCCAACCTGAGATGCATGTTTTGGCGCGAGGTAAGTTTGTCATATATTACGTATAATTTTATTGTAAATTCACTCATAATCACTACAGGTACTCATAATCACTGACATTTCTTGAATTTAGGTGGCATTGAAGATTATCGCAAGAGGCACCAAACTGTACATGGGAATTCTACAAGAATGAATTTGGCATTATTGAGGAAAGTCAGGTGATGAGAAGTTAATTATATAAAAAAAATATGAATGGAGTGACTATTATGGAATTTCAATGTTACTTATCACATATTTCATTGTTTAGATTGCTTGGGAGCCGTATGCCTTGGAAGATTTAACAAATGTTGCTACAATTTGTAGAGAGAGCTCAAGATTGTGGCGGGCACATGTACCTATGTTTTGTATGGCTGTTATGGAGGTGCATATGCCCTAGAGAGTATGGTGCCAATTTGGTGCTCCTCAAGTAATGACACCAGCACCGGAGCGATATGATCATAAAGATGATCGTGGACATGCAAATAAAAATTGGTTGGCATACCATGCTAGAAGTATTGAAAGGTGGAATGCCCATGCAAACACCATTCTGGAACCTCCAACACAAGAAGAAGATGAAAGCCAATGGCGTCAATGGTATGAGCGATAGTCAAATCTTTATTTGACACCATTATCCGAGGAGCCACCAATAGAGTAATGTCCAAGGGGACCTATTGAGCGTGCATTAGTAAGTATTCATTTATTAATTTTTTAGTTTTTTTTTTTTGTTATACTTAAATATTCATTCATTTATAGGTAGATGTAACATTCCGAAAAAGAGAATTGCTAATAACAAACCCCGAAGCATCTTATTTGGATGTGAAGAAAGAGATTTTAAAGCTCCAAGAAGACACGTTCAATAAACTTCAAATAAGGATTCCAAAATATGAGCAACCTTCAATTACATCTGGTACAAAATATACTCCAGGAGAAAGCTCAGGAGGTTCAACTGCATGGACACATCCTTGGACATCAGAACAATGGCCAAATGTATATAATTCTCAGTCTCGTGGCATTTCTTAAATGGATCTTCAAATATCACAATGGACACAAGATTCTGGTATTTTAAATGCATGCACTTCAATATGTGTACCGACGCCTCCACCACATATTATTAAAAGAGTACATATACATGATCAAAGCACTCAACTTACCCTGCATATGGAAGAAGAAGGTGAAGACAACGATGAGACACAACCATTGCGGAGAATGATTAGAGGTCGAGGAAAATGTGTGATAACAAAGAATGAACATTGATTTGTTGTGAACATATTGTGAATATTTTGAGACAATGTAAATATGGAGTGGTTGAACGTACACAATTTATTGTTATGATATTATGAATGTGTAAATATTGATGGTTGATTTTGTGACTGTGCAAAGATTATTTCACATGATGTTATTAAGATTGTGAAAGATTATAAGTATTGGTGATTGATTTGTGGTTGTGAAAGTTTGTAAGTATTATGGTGTATTTTGTGGTTGTGAAAGCTCAAGAGGTCCAACTACATAGATACATCCTTGGACATCAGAACAATGGACATAAGAAAAGAATAAAAAAATCTTCCCAGAGCAAATCGATCTGTGCGCCCTTGGCCGATTTGCTCCCTGGGAAGGTGCATACTGTCCTCCCAGGAAGCAAATCGGCCAACGGCAGACCGATCATCGGTCTGCCGTTGGCCGATTTGAAGCAAATCAGCCAAGGGCAGACCGATTTGCTCTGGGAGGACAGCGCGCACCCCACCCACTGGAAATCAGCCAACAGAAGATCGATTTGCTAATCGGTATGCCCTTGGCCGATTTGTTTCCTGTGATGAGAAAAAAATAATAATAATAAGTCGTGACCGATCTCTAGAAAAAGGTAAAAACTTGCGATCCCCGGAAATCGGCTAAAAGTTAACCTATTTGCTAATGGGAGCAAATCGGCCGTGTCCGATTTGGTTTTCCAATCAAACAGTGCACCCCAGATTTCTTATTTTATAAATTTTTTGAACACGGATGCGGTCCACGGTCAAAAATGTGTTAGTTTGCTAAATAAAATTTTTAATATGTTATTTATCTTAAAAAGTTTTCAAACCCTACTACTTTTCAAGAAAACCCCAATAGGTCGACAGATATACATCATGCATAGCCAGCCATCCCCGCGGTTGTGCCTGGATGATTTGTTTTGCCCGCCGCGTGGGTTGTGGCGTTGTGAAGTACATGTGGAAGTATGTACGTTTAATGATATCCTCGTGAAGAGAACAAACACAGATCCTGCAATGAAGACACCTTTCCTGAGGGATGCGCAGGTCCAGTTCTGTGCATAAATGATCATATCCATGTACTTAATTTGTATGATAGGCATTCTTTCTTGCATTGGCCACTAGACATGCCTCTACAATTAAAAATGTTAACCTGCAAGAGAAAAAACGAGTTGTACCACACAGGATAATTGACCATACATAAGATTAGTAAGGAATATAAAGTTGGAATGATCTTTACCATGATGAACCAAAATGTATAATGGACCAGGCCCGATTCCCAGCAGGTGCAAGTGGCCTCCCAAAAGCACGTGCACTTTGTTGCGGTCATAAGCAGAGTCTAACTTGAGAAAAGAAACAGGAATGCACCAAACCCATAACCAGTCGCAGCATCAGAGTTGTAGACACAGTAAGTATAATTGCCCTTCTTACTATCAACAGCTAAGCCCCCATTGTGCCAAAATGAAAGAAAGTAAAAGAGTGAGCATCATAAAACATATAAGCCAATCTCAGAACACAAAGGCAATGGGAAAGAAATGAAAGGGACAATACAACTTTACAACCTAATTAGTGACTGTGATGAAACGGCAACAATTCTGAATATATACATTCACATAGGGCATGTGAGTGGGCCTCTAGATTTCCGGGGGAGGATTATGATCTAACCCACAGACTCAAAGTTTCAAAAGGATGTTATAGATTTGATCCACTAGTAGAAAAATAATAATAAAGGTAAAAAATTTCTCTCTTTTAAAGTGTAAATATCTGCCATCTATTCTATTAGAAGGCAGAACAAGGATAGATTATGTTCTACCTTCTATTTCACTGTCTTCTATTCGAATAGAAGACGAAAAATATTTTTTGAAGGTGAAATCTTTAAAAGACAAAAATGACTATTATAGAAGGCAATTATATTCGCCATATAAATTCATAATAAAAGGCCTTTGTAATAACAAAAGTTTGCACCCTCTATTATTTTTTAGAAGACAATAATTTCTGCCTTCTAATAGCTACATAAAAGGCATATATTTTTGTTTTCTATTCCTTTTTTGTGGCAAAAATTTTTCTTCTAAAAAATAGGTCACTAGAAGGTAAAACTATATAGCTTCTATACTAATATCAGAATAAAAGTATTATCTTTTAAAATTGATTTTATTCTCTATATATAATCTATTATATTTAAATAGATCTTCTCAAATAATTTCTCACGAATAAATTTAATGGCAAATGTAAATAATTTTTTCCCAAATAAAGAATGAAAATATTTCCTCAAAAATTGCAAATTTAAATTGTAGTATCAAATGACAAAAAATACAAAATCATAAATTACAATATCATAAATTCCTGTGATATTGAGTAAAGGCAAAACCAAATTAGATGCCACGAAAGCGTTTCTATATCATTTTCTCCAACAATTGACTAAAGGTGAAATTCAATCAGCTTAACTATTATGCACTCCATCTAGATAACTTCTTGAAGATTAGACACTGCGCCGCCATATAATAACAGGTAAAATTGTGGTTCTTAATGACGATTCATTCAACTCATGCTAAGTCCATCTCATAAGCCTATTCACATTTACTTTTGTAAACATATCATTCTTTATAGTGAGTGGTTTCTGTTATCAACATTAGCTGGCAACATTTATAGGGTGTTTATTCTTATGACTATAAACTTTTTTAGACTTTCTTTGCCCCAATTATAAAATTAAGTACATTATTTTTTTCTTTAAAATTCAGTTTCAAGGTTAATAGTCTGCTCATTGCATTTTCCTTTTATAATACGTATGTGATACATACAAAATATCAGTAGCATAGAGGTGTGGTATGGCGAGGGCAAGAAATGGTGCATCGAATCTAGGTTTTATCTGATGAGATTAATAACACACTACAAGAGAAGTGTGATTTGTCAACGATTTTTTTTCAGTGGCTATAATCAGCAGTTGATATATAACATATATGTCAACGGCTACAAAACACTACAAGAAAATTCGGGTTTTCCGACGGAAAGAATCCATCGGAAATCCGACGGCATTTCGTCGGAAAATGATCCTTCCGACAGATTTCTGTCCGAAGCTCGTCGGAAATGGTCCGTCGAAAATTGTTGGTCAGCAATTACCGACGGAAGAGAATTCCGTCGGCAATCCATCGGAAAACGCCGACGGATCTTTCCGTCGACAATACCGTCAGAACTACTGTCAGCATTTACCGACAGACAATCCGTCGGTAAATCAGTAAACCCGTCGGAAACGACCGTCAGAACCATAGACAGAATTACCGACCGATTTGTGTCGTCGGTAATTTAGAATTTCCGACGGAAATTTATCCGTCGAAAAATTCGTCGGAATGTGCTGTATATTTTTTTTTTAAATTGACAAATAAAAAAGATTTTTCAAACCTGCTACAATATTCATAAATTTCACAAATACTCACGATCAACATAAAATCATAAAATACAATAAATATAAAATCATACAAAATAATAAATATAAAAAGTCAAGACAGATCTGCTGGATCGTCTGCTGTCCCTGCCTCGTCATTGTCAGGTGCCGGAGGTGGATCCTATATTAAAAAAATTAATATGAGAAACATTAATAATAATTAAAAGACATATATTATTTTCAAAAATTAAATTTAAAATATGTGATTATTTCTCAAGTTTAATTAGATACTATTTTTAGATCCATCGTTTCTTGGGTTTTTTAGATCTGTCATTTGAATGCCCAACCTAATCCGGAGATCCAAATTGGATTCCGTCAGTTCCCACACGTCACTTTAACACACCCGGTCGTGTCGGAGAAAACGACACGCCGATCCGATCCCTATTTGGGATTTTGGACCCCCGGGTTGTTTGTTTTGACCATTTATATATACTTGGCTGTTTTTTAGATTCATCATTTCAATGCCCAACCCAATCTGGAGATCCAAATTGGATTCCGTCAATTCCCACACGTCACTTTAACCCACCCGGTCGTGTCGGAAAAAACGACACGCCGATCGGATCCCTATTTGGGATTTTGGACCCCCGGGTTGTGTTTTTTGACCCTTTATATATACTTGGCTATTTTTTAGATCCGTCATTTCAATGCCCAACCCAATCCGGAGATCCAAATTGGATTCCGTCAGTTCCCACACGTCACTTTAACCCACCCCGTCGTGTCGGAGAAAACAGCACGCCGATCCGATCCCTATTTGGAATTTTGGACCCCCAGGTTGTGTGTTTTGACCCTTTATATATACTTGGCTATTTTTTAGATCCGTCATTTCAATGCCCAACCCAATCCGGAGATCCAAATTGGATTCCGTCAGTTCCCACACGTCACTTTAACCCACCCAGTCATGACGGAGAAAACGGCACGCTGATCCGATCCCTATTTGGGAGTTTGGACCCCCGAGTTGTGTGTTTTGACCCTTTATATATACTTGGGTGTTTTTTAGATCCGTCATTTCAATGCCCAACCCAATCCGGAGATCCAAATTGGATTCCGTCAGTTCCCACATGTCACTTTAATCCACCCAGTCGTGTCGGAGAAAACAGCACGCCGATCCGATCCCTATTTAGGATTTTGGACCCCCGGGTTGTGTGTTTTGACCCTTTATATATACTTGGGTGTTTTTTAGATACGTCATTTCAAAGCCCAACCCAATCCGGAGATACAAATTGGATTCCGTCAGTTTCCACACGTCACTTTAACCCACCTGGCCGTGTCGGAGAAAACGGCACGCCGATTCGATCCCTATTTGGGAGTTTGGACCCCCGGGTTGTGTGTTTTGACCCTTTATATATACTTGGGTGTTTTTTAGATCCGTCATTTCAATGCCCAACCCAATCCGGAGATCCAAATTAGATTCCGTCAGTTCCCACACGTCACTTTAACCCACCCGGTCGTGTCGGAGAAAACGACACGCCGATCCGATCCCTATTTGGGAGTTTGTACCCCCGGGTTGTGTGTTTTGACCCTTTATATATACTTGGGTGTTTTTTATATCCGTCATTTCAATGCCCAACCCAATCCGGAGATCCAAATTGGATTCTGTCAGTTCCCACACGTCACTTTAACCCACCCGGTCGTGTCGGAGAAAACGGCATGCCGATCCGATCCCTATTTGGGATTTTGGACCACCGAGTTGTGTGTTTTGACCCTTTATATATACTTGGTTGTTTTATAGATCCGTCATTTCAATGCCCAACCCAATCCGGAGATCCAAATTGGATTCCGTCAGTTCCCACACGTCACTTTAACCCACCTGGTCGTGTCGGAGAAAATGGCACGCCGATCTGATCCCTATTTGGGATTTTGGACTCCCGGGTTGTGTGTTTTGACCCTTTATATATACTTGGTTGTTTTTTAGATCCGTCATTTGAATGCCCAACCCAATCCGAAGATCCAAATTGGATTCCGTCAGTTCCCACACGTCACTTTTACCCACACGGTCGTATCGCAGAAAACGACACGCCGATCCGATCCCTATTTGGAATTTTGGACCCCCGGGTTGTGTGTTTTGACCCTTTATATATACTTGAGTGTTTTTTAGATCTGTCATTTCAATGCCCAACCCAATCCGGAGATCCAAATTGGATTCCGTCAGTTCCCACACGTCACTTTAACCCACCTGGTCGTGTCGGAGAAAATGGCACGCCGATCTGATCCCTATTTGGGATTTTGGACTCCCGGGTTGTGTGTTTTGACCCTTTATATATACTTGGTTGTTTTTTAGATCCGTCATTTCAATGCCCAACCCAATCCGGAGATCCAAATTGGATTCCGTCAGTTCCCACACGTCACTTTTACCCACACGGTCGTATCGCAGAAAACGACACGCCGATCCGATCCCTATTTGGAATTTTGGACCCCCGGGTTGTGTGTTTTGACCCTTTATATATACTTGAGTGTTTTTTAGATCTGTCATTTCAATGCCCAACCCAATCCGGAGATCCAAATTGGATTCCGTCAGTTCCCACACGTCACTTTAACCCACCTGGTCGTGTCGGAGAAAATGGCACGCCGATCTGATCCCTATTTGGGATTTTGGACTCCCGGGTTGTGTGTTTTGACCCTTTATATATACTTGGTTGTTTTTAGATCCGTCATTTCAATGCCCAACCCAATCCGGAGATCCAAATTGGATTCCGTCAGTTCCCACACGTCACTTTTACCCACACGGTCGTATCGCAGAAAACGACACGCCGATCCGATCCCTATTTGGAATTTTGGACCCCCGGGTTGTGTGTTTTGACCCTTTATATATACTTGAGTGTTTTTTAGATCTGTCATTTCAATGCCCAACCCAATCCGGAGATCCAAATTGGATTCCGTCAGTTCCCACACGTCACTTTAACCCACCTGGTCGTGTCGGAGAAAATGGCACGCCGATCTGATCCCTATTTGGGATTTTGGACTCCCGGGTTGTGTGTTTTGACCCTTTATATATACTTGGTTGTTTTTTAGATCCGTCATTTGAATGCCCAACCCAATCCGGAGATCCAATTGGATTCCGTCAGTTCCCACACGTCACTTTTACCCACACGGTCGTATCGCAGAAAACGACACGCCGATCCGATCTCTATTTGGAATTTTGGACCCCCGGGTTGTGTGTTTTGACCCTTTATATATACTTGGTTGTTTTATAGATCCGTCATTTCAATGCCCAACCCAATCCGGAGATCCAAATTGGATTCCGTCAGTTCCCACACGTCACTTTAACCCACCTGGTCGTGTCGGAGAAAATGGCACGCCGATCTGATCCCTATTTGGGATTTTGGACTCCCGGGTTGTGTGTTTTGACCCTTTATATATACTTGGTTGTTTTTTAGATCCGTCATTTGAATGCCCAACCCAATCCGAAGATCCAAATTGGATTCCGTCAGTTCCCACACGTCACTTTTACCCACACGGTCGTATCGCAGAAAACGACACGCCGATCCGATCCCTATTTGGAATTTTGGACCTCCGGGTTGTGTGTTTTGACCCTTTATATATACTTGAGTGTTTTTTAGATCTGTCATTTCAATGCCCAACCCAATCCGGAGATCCAAATTGGATTCCGTCAGTTCCCACACGTCACTTTAACCCACCTGGTCGTGTCGGAGAAAATGGCACGCCGATCCAATCCCTATTTGGGATTTTGGACCCCCGGGTTGTGTGTTTTGACACTTTATATATACTTGGGTGTTTTTTAGATCCGTCATTTCAATGCCCAACCCAATCCGGCTATCCACATTGGATTCCGTCAGTTCCCACAAGTCACTTTAACCCACTCGGTCGTTTCGGAGAAAACGACCCTCCGATCCGATCCCTATTTGGAATTTTGGACCCCCGGGTTGTGTGTTTTGACCCTTTATATATACTTGAGTGTTTTTTAGATCTGTCATTTCAATGCCCAACCCAATCCGGAGATCCAAATTGGATTCCGTCAGTTCCCACACGTCACTTTAACCCACCTGGTCGTGTCGGAGAAAATGGCACGCCGATCTGATCCCTATTTGGGATTTTGGACTCCCGGGTTGTGTGTTTTGACCCTTTATATATACTTGGTTGTTTTTTAGATCCGTCATTTCAATGCCCAACCCAATCCGGAGATCCAAATTGGATTCCGTCAGTTCCCACACGTCACTTTTACCCACACGGTCGTATCGCAGAAAACGACACGCCGATCCGATCCCTATTTGGAATTTTGGACCCCCGGGTTGTGTGTTTTGACCCTTTATATATACTTGAGTGTTTTTTAGATCTGTCATTTCAATGCCCAACCCAATCCGGAGATCCAAATTGGATTCCGTCAGTTCCCACACGTCACTTTAACCCCCTGGTCGTGTCGGAGAAAATGGCACGCCGATCTGATCCCTATTTGGGATTTTGGACTCCCGGGTTGTGTATTTTGACCCTTTATATATACTTGGTTGTTTTTTAGATCCGTCATTTGAATGCCCAACCCAATCCGGAGATCCAAATTGGATTCCGTCAGTTCCCACACGTCACTTTTACCCACACGGTCGTATCGCAGAAAACGACACGCCGATCCGATCTCTATTTGGAATTTTGGACCCCCGGGTTGTGTGTTTTGACCCTTTATATATACTTGAGTGTTTTTTAGATCTGTCATTTCAATGCCCAACCCAATCCGGAGATCCAAATTGGATTCCGTCAGTTCCCACACGTCACTTTAACCCACCTGGTCGTGTCGGAGAAAATGGCACGCCGATCTGATCCCTATTTGGGATTTTGGACTCCCGGGTTGTGTGTTTTGACCCTTTATATATACTTGGTTGTTTTTTAGATCCGTCATTTCAATGCCAAACCCAATCCGGAGATCCAAATTGGATTCCGTCAGTTCCCACACGTCACTTTTACCCACACGGTCGTATCGCAGAAAACGACACGCCGATCCGATCCCTATTTGGAATTTTGGACCCCCGGGTTGTGTGTTTTGACCCTTTATATATACTTGAGTGTTTTTTAGATCTGTCATTTCAATGCCCAACCCAATCCGGAGATCCAAATTGGATTCCGTCAGTTCCCACATGTCACTTTAACCCACCTGGTCGTGTCGGAGAAAATGGCACGCCGATCTGATCCCTATTTGGGATTTTGGACTCCCAGGTTGTGTGTTTTGACCCTTTATATATACTTGGTTGTTTTTTAGATCCGTCATTTCAATGCCCAACCCAATCCGGAGATCCAAATTGGATTCCGTCAGTTCCCACACGTCACTTTAACCCACCCGGTCGTGTCGGAGAAAATGACACGCCGATCTGATCCCTATTTGGGATTTTGGATCCCCGGGTTGTGTGTTTTGACCCTTTATATATACTTGGCTGTTTTTTAGATCCGTCATTTCATTGCCCAACCCAATCTGGAGATTCAAATTGGATTCCGTCAGTTCCCACACGTCACTTTAACCCACCCGGTCGTGTCGAAGAAAACGGCACGCCGATCCGATCCCTATTTGGGATTTTGGACCCCCGGGTTGTGTGTTTTGACCCTTTATATATACTTAGCTGTTTTTTAGATCCGTCATTTCAATGCCGAACCCAATTCGGAGATCCAAATTGCATTCCGTCAGTTCCCACACGTCACTTTAACCCACCCGTTCGTGTCGGAGAAAACGGCACGCCGATCCGTTCGCCCGGAGGGGAGGGGGGCAGCAAGAGGGAGAGGGGAGACTGTGGGGGTTGGGGGGGCGTCGCCCAGAGGGGAGGGGGACAGAGGGGCAGTAGGAGGGGGAGGGGGGGGGGCGGTCAGCCGGAGGGGAGGGGGAGAGGGGGGTAGGAAGTGGTGGAGCGGGGGAGTGTGGGGGGACCGGGGGGGGGGGGGGGGGGGTGGTCGCCGGCCTGGATGGGAGGGGGAGAGAGGGGCAGCAGGAGGGGGCCAGGGCAGTCGCCAGCCCGGATGGGAGGGGCGGGGAGAGAGGGGCAGCAGGGAAGGGGGGGGTCGCTGGCTCAGAGGGGAGGGGGAGAGGGGGGCGGAAATAGGGGGGAGAGGTGGCATACCTCCGGCGGCAGAGCGAGGTGGAGACGGCGGCAGGGTGACGAGACCGGGCCGGGTAGCAATGGCGATGCAAGCGGGCGGCCAATAGCGACGGCGGCGCGGGATGGGGTCACTGGTAGCGGTGGCGGTGCAAGGTTGCGAAGGCGGCGGCAGCGCGACGGCACACATACGCCGGAGATGAGAGAGAGAGCCGGAGAGAGAGAGAGAGAGAGAGAGAGAGCGGGGGCGCGAAAGGCTGGGTGGGGGGGTGAAATTTTGGCTTTTCCGACGGAACATATTTCCGTCGGCAAATCTGTCAGTCTTATTGACAGAATTATCCGACGGAAATTTTCCGTCGAAAATACCAACGGATTTTCCGACATAATATAGTATGTCGGAAAACCCGACTGATATTTTTGACGAAAAGAAATGCCGACGGCTTTTCCGATGGATGTATTTCCGTCGGAAAATGTCGTCGGTAATGCCACTTTTTCTTGTGGTGAAAGGCCGTTGACATATGTGCAACATATGTCAACGACTGTCTATAGCCGTTGACATAAGTTTAACATATGTCAGTGGCTACTAGGGTCATTGACATAAGATTAACATATGCCAACGGCTAATCGAACTCGTTGACATATGTCACATATGTCAACGGCCATAGACAGTCGTTGCCTCTTGTAAAGCCGTTGACATATGTAACTCATATCAACTACTTCAATAGCCGTTGACATATGTTGATGAAAAAAATGGCGGGATTCTTCCCATCCAGACAGCATGAATATTTGTCAACAGCTATGAAGAGTCGTTGACAAATGTTGATCATATGTCAATGGCCATTGATAGCCGTAGACATATGTTGAACATATGTCAACGGCCTCTTGTATAGCCGTTGACATATGTAACTTATGTCAACGGCTCCAGCAGCCGTTGACATATGTTGATGAAAAAATGGTGGGACTTTCGCCGCCCAGACAACAACAATATTTGTCAACGGCTATAAAGAGCCGTTGACATATGTTAAAACTTTTCATTAAAAAAAAAACCGCTAATGGGAGCCATCATCCAAATTGGACCCAGGCTGTCGCCCCTCCTTCTTAATCTGGATCTCTATACAGCAGAGGCAGTACCCTCCCCCAGACTCGACGCTTTGCTCCACCTCCCCCTCCTCCACCGTCTTCGTCATCCCGTTACCGGCCGCTCAGCGGTGGAGAGGGAGACATATCGGACATGGCGTCGAGCGCCTTCAAGCCCTGCTGCACGGTGGCCATCCCCGGCCTCCTTGCCTCCTCCAGTTCCAAATTTGTCGGTGCCGTCACCCTCCCCAATGTCGTCAGAACCTCCCGCTTCACCATGTCCGCCGAGTGGATGCCTGGCCAGCCTCGCCCCCCCTACCTCGATGGCTCTGCCCTAGGGTACGTGTTCTTCTCACCCCCTCTCGCTCTCACTCTCTCTCCTATAGCTGTTGTTGCCATTGACGTCGATGACTAAACGTACATGTAAGAACTGGTGCAGTGACTTCGGATTCGATCATCTCCGCCTAGGGGAGGTGCCCGAGAACCTGGAGAAGTTCAAGGAGTCAGAGCTCATCCACTACAGATGGATATATATATATATATATATATATATATATATATATATATATATCTCATCTCTCTCTCTCGCGTTATCCTTGCTCCTCTACAGCAATCATTCCTGGCCACCTCCACATCTCCAACTTAACGCTTGATTAATGGCCTTCCCAATCCTCTCGTAGGTCGCCTCGCCTTGTTCCTTCATATAGACATATAACATACTCTGACTTGCCGAAGTCCTTGACGAGGCATCGGCATTCTGAGAAGGTGATGCCATCGGCCAGATCTTTGCAACCCTCCCCATCGGTGGCGGCGGCGGCACTGGGAAGGATTCCTCCTTGACTTCCTACTCTGCCATATGGGACTACAAAGCAATTGAGGCACCGAGGTTCTCCGCAACTTCAAGGAGATGCGGCGGCTCCAGATCGAGCTTCTCGTCGGCGAGGTAAGCCTAGACGACAACAAATTATTATTTTTTAAAAAATGGCCTTTGTCAGCGGCTGCAAGTGCCAATGACATATTATTGATATGTCAACAACCAACAGCCGCTGACATATGCCTCATATGTCAACAATTGGTGTCTGTTGTATCTGATTTATGTCAACAGTTTATAGCCGCTGACATATATCTCATTTGTCAACAACTAAAATTAGCCGCTAACATATATTTTTGTGAATGGCTATACATATTTTGTCAATAACTTTAAGCCGCTGACATATGTCTTCTTTCTTGTAGTGACAGAAAAAGTCTAAAGAGATCTCGATCGAAATAATCTCGAGTGATCAGGAATCTCAGTAGGTGCTCTAATTGTTCTACTTCTTCTTCTTCCACCTCTTCCTTTTTCTTCATCTTCTTTATCCTCCTAGTCCCCTTTGGATTGTGGATTGACAGTGTGTGCCAGGTCAAGAATGATAGAAATATGGCTCAACATACACCAATAATGCTCCAAATTAATGTTCATAGGACTACGATGGTGGGCCATGGAGGGTAGTAATGGGATTTCACTACATTGAACTTGGATGAGATAGAAGCATTAAAAACACTATACCAATCATGCAGGCGAGTAATTGAAAATCAATTTACACAATCAGCAAATTAGATCATGGTGTCAAAAATAGAAAATTTTGAACTTGAATTTGCTTTATCATTTCTTAAGGAAAATGGCTTACCTCAGTGAATCTAGCTCTAGAAGGGGGTTGGTAGTTATGATTGGCCACATGTTCCCCACAGAAATAAACACCTTATCTCCAAAGCATCTAGTCACAAGTTAAAACAACCTGGTCCCTGTCCTAAGAGAACACCCTCCCTACCACGAGAAGAGTAAAGTCTCCAAAAGTCAGTTCCTTTTATAGTCCCTCAACATCCCTGTTCACCCAAATGAGACTATTGGCCTGGAACTGTAGTGGGTTGAATGGGGCTCCAACACAAAAGTTCATTGATCAACTATCTCATTCTCTTGATCCTAATATCTACTTTCTTTCAGAGACTAAGGGTTCAAAATCCCAATTTCTCAAATTTGCTCATTTGTGCAACATTACATCTTACCATGTCCAAGAGGCTCAAGGGAGAGGAGGAGGTACCTACATATGGTGGAAATATAACTGGTGAGGACATGAGAGCCTGGGTCCACATCAATTTAGAGCAGATTTACCACCGTCGAGGAGCACAACATGCCACAGAGACTTCAATTTGATTGGGCGATGAGTCCATGGCGTAGAGTTCACGTCCACGAGTCCATAGACTATAGTTTTGGCCTAATTAATGGAGCCCATTTAGTATCTTTTCTATTTTTATTTATTTATTATTTCGAATTTTATCTTTATTTTAGTTTCGGGAGGATTGCTATTAGGTATTTTGCTGTGATTGAGATTAGCCCAAATCTCTATAAATATTTGTAATACCTAATCTTGAGAGATCGAATGGATTATTATTGAGTTTACGAAATTGAGCCATTGCTCTCCTTCTTCCGTGACGGAAAGAAACGAGTGGCGTGAAACCTACCTGAGAAGGCCTCAACGCCAACACCGTCCCTTCTTCCTTCGGTTTCTTTCTCCCTCTATGGAAACCTCAGTTTGCACCAGTCGCAGCCGACTGTGCTGTCTTCCCCTCCGTCGATGCTGCGAACGCCGACGCGCGAACACCTCTCCACCAGCACCGCGGCCCTTCCCTACGACAGCGCTGCTCAGGGCCTTCACGCGCACGTACGTCCGTGCCTGCCAAGGCCAGCGCTCGCGTCAGCCTCGCTAGCCTGCGCCCGCGACCGCCCTCTCCCGCGCCTGCAGCAGAACCACCGCGAGCCAGTGCCCATGCTGACTTCACTAGCGCCAGCACCTTCGTCAGTGCCAGCGCCTGCACTTGCATCCGCGCCCACCAGCCGCCCTGCACCGCTTGTGTCTGCTTACACCAAGCACTCGCATCGCCAGCCTTGTCTGCTAGTAGCCTTCGCCAGCGACTGGTTCTCGCCTGGATCGCCTATTCACAACAGCGACTGACCTACCAGCCCCTATGTGCCTTGTCATTGATCCCAAAAATACCTGTTGTAGCCTATTACCTCCCTTTGTGGAGTGGGCCTAAATTGAATTGTAAGATTTAAATTAGTTATTTTTTTGTACTCGGGATTTGTGACACGGCCAGGGTCTTCCCCACGCACAGGCGTGCAGGTACATGCTCTACACTCTGTTATTTACTTGCTTTTCTCATGTTTGCTCATATTTTTTGTCGACTTGAGAGATAGAGAATCTAGCCCGTGACGTGCGTGTAACACTCCAGAAATTTAGTGATTTAAAAATTTTAGAAATAAAGAAAAATAAATAAATTCCGCATTATCGGAATGATAAAACTAACATATCATTATCGTACGAGAGAAAACACATCGAAAATTTTTGTAAAAATTATAAATTAACCCAAAATATTATCCTTAAGTGTTCCACAAATAAATTCGTGCAACGGAAAATCCAATTGGCATAATATACGTCACACGTGACAAATTATCTGAATTTAGAAACTAAGTCGAAAAATTATTAACGCGGTAAAATAACCCAACCATAAATTAAATAAATATGTTGGAGAGACTTCCAACATCATGTATTAATAACCCATTAACAAGATTGGGCCAATGAAACACATTTGGCCCAAAGATAAAAATTGGGACAAGAAAATACCCAGAAATTCGTGTATGTAATTATGCAATAATTAGGGAGGGCAATTTAGGGTTAAAATTAGGGTAATTAGTCATGCAAGGTAAGCCAAAACCGGACCCAACCCTAAGAGGTGGTTTCATAAACCTTTGTTACCTCCTTTGGGTGAGAGAATCTCGAAATTTGGAAGGAACCATGCTAAGCTCGCAGGCCCCTTTCCTAGTCCCATTAGGACATGCAATAGAACCCTAAAACTATAAGAATTCATCACAAAACGTTTCAGGAAGGTTTAGCAACAGGTTGGGGTCGTGAGCAGCAAGCCTAGGGCGCTGGAGGAGAGGAGAACGGCTGGGGAAAACATGGTCTTCCTCAACCTCGCTCTGCATCGACCCAGAAACCTGCAGGGAGTTCTTAGCGTTCAAAGGTAGGTGTTCTTGGGCCAAGATTAAATGAAACACATGCCATGTTGTAGAGCATCGAGTCTAAGTTCATACGCACTTGATTTGCCTAATTTTCATGGAGTACACATCGAGTTCTAGTCGTTTTCCCCAAGTCGCGAACAGTTAGGGCTTTCTATATTATTCTTATTTTGCATGCAATTCGAGACTGAATTAAGTCAATCCCCCAACATCAAAGTTCTTCTATTCCTTGTCATGGTCATCTTTCATGTTAAACATTTCGTCTAAATGTCATTATATTGGGAGATATAAGCATGGTATGAGGTTCACTACGTTTTCCAGCATTTTCGGGCAGCGTTTGGAATCGCGTCTGCTTCAGGCGGCGCAATTCCCGTGCATGGTTTCGCATCGGCTGGTGTCGACGTGATTCTCTGAATTGTGACCATGAGGTCGGACACGATTAAGGTGATGACCGATCAATGTGTGTGTGAGTTTCCGCGCTGCGTGGGAGTCTGTGCCAAGTTTGAACCGCATCGGGCTTACCCGACACGATTCAGGCGGTTTTCCCGCCCATCAGGTTATTTAACGATTTTCTGTAACGCGTCAGGATGACCCGACGCGATTCATCTTGAAAGACGGCCTAATGGCCGACGCGATTTAGTGCTGCACCATTTGGCCTGTTTACCTATACACCGTGTTTGAAAAATGTCCACTGTGTTGGACGCCATTCATAGGCCGACCCGAGACTGTTCTTTACTGCTAGTCAGTTAGTATGTTTGGTTTATTAGTCTATCAGCATGTGCATGATGTTATATAGTATGCATGGACCTAAAAGCAATCAACCCATTGAAACACGGTAATGATGTGAATATGATTCTAATGTGTAATTGTGATTGACCTTATGTTCATTTGATTATCTTGTGATCTTACTTATTGTCAATTTGATATGAATGTGGGGAAGAATACATGTTAGTATGGACTTGTTAGTTGAGTTTCTATCATGATTTGCATATGAGTTTCGATAGTTATATGCTTTCCGATATTTCAATTAATTATTTGTCAATTGCATACATGTTAGGAACGATTCGTGACTTGTCACTTACACCTTTGCACGATTAGGCACACCCTTCTTGGGGAATTGAGTGCTCTCTGCTGGTCATTCCGAATCGGCAGACTAGTGATCTTTTCCTTAAGACTTCCGTAAGTCTCCGTTCTCTATGGATTCCCACGTAGAGACCGAGCTGGTTGTACCATGAAGTACCCTGGAGATAGAGAGCACATGTTCCGCGTACGATCTGTCATTAGTCATCCTCATGTCAAGACATTAATGAATTATGAAACATAAGATACGTCGTTATACTGTCCATTTGTTCTCTTGAGCTATTTGTCACACCTTGACTGTATGATGATCATGTTCTTGTTACATTGAACTTATTATTGAAATTCTGTGGCCATAATATCAATATGTTTGTTCGGTACAACTTAGGACTTTGGTCTATTTGACTAATACTTGTGAAAAAGGGGCCCTGTCTGGTCCTGGGGAAGAGCGCCCCAACGTACTTATTAATTGCGGGAGTATGGACTTGTGGTACTTGGCATGGCACTGATACGATATGCAAGATTTGTGGGAATGTGCCTTCGTTTGATATGATATGATAAGTTTGATTTGATATGATATGATAAGATTTGATATGATACGTCTGTTCATGTGAATACATGATATCTGTATGGCCAATTTCTTTTGATATGATTCTACTCTTGAATTACCTGTCCATTGTATATGCAACTTGATATTTGATCTGATATGACATCCATTCTATTCTGCTATTTAACTTGTTAGAAAAGCATGCATTGTTATCATGTTCATGTGCATATCTACCTATTTAAAATCTTAATCATGTATATTAGTGCCCGTACAATATTAAGATGCAAATCCTACTGAGCTAGTTCGCTCACCCCTATCATTCATTCCTTTTCAGGTAGTGATGAGGAACCAGAGGAGTCTGATAGGGCAGGGCAAGAGTGATGAGCACCCACCATATAAGGAGTTGACAGTTTAGGAATAGATATTTGAGTAGTTTATGTAATAGTGAAACATTTTTCATTTGAATAATGGGCCTTTGATTGGCTCGATTGATGTAAGGTTTTTAATTAGTTGAATGAATGGAATAAGGAGTACTTTTATGACAATATTATAGTTAGTTTCCACTGTGTTATTACATTCAACTGTGACTCTGTGCTATTCAACTATGATATGTCTATTTGTATCGTTCACGCACCCAGGTATTTATTCCGCTGCTAAATATCAGGGCCTGATAGTTGGTATCAGAGCCTGAACTTTAGGGTCCAAGGGAATAGGAATATAGAATGAAACTAGATCACACGAGTCAAAATCTGTCGTACCTAATGTGAGCTTGGATAGAGCCATCGGAATAGAAGTCACATGTGATATATTTAGATGACTGACTTATATTATTATCTTGAAGGTACTTATTACCTCAATGGCCGCTGAATGTGCCCAGGCTATGAACATGCAACAAACAATACAGAACTTGACTCTAGCTATCTTGCAAGCCACCCAGGGTGGAGGTAACCGTGGAGCTGGTGATCTCCATCGAAATTTCCAAACTATGGATCCGCCTAGGTTTCAAGGGAGTACTGACCCAGATGTTTCTGAACACTGGGTTAAGGAAATTGAAAGGATATTCAGGGTCATGCAATGCACGGACCAGAACAAAGTACTTCTGGCAACTTTCCAATTGGAAAAGGATGCCAGGGCGTGGTGGGAGTCGGTGGAAGCAACACTAAATGACCAGCAACAAACATGGGCTCAATTCATTGAACGATTCAACACCAAGTACTTTTCTGAGAGGGTCCAGGAACGGTAAGTATCCGAATTTATGGCTTTGAAGCAGAGAGGACTCACTGTGGCCGAGTATGAGGCCCAATTCTCTCGTCTGTCCCGATATGCTGTTCACCTTGATCGGGACAGAAAGAGTGAAGGCGAAACACTTTCTGAATGGCTTGAGGCCCCAGTATACCACACAACTAGCACCGATGGACATTCAAACCTATGTTGATATGGTAAAGAAGGCTCACTTACTGGAAGATGCCATGGAGACTGCCGAAAGAATTAAGGGAAAATTCGTGAAAAGGGAGCAAGCGTCTGCTACTGGAAGTATCAACCAACCATTTGGAAGACAAGGCCCAGTGGCGAGGTAAATGAACTAGCCGATAAAAAGCCAAAGGAGTTAGGCAAGCAGATAGTGGTGGCAACGAGAGAAAGGTGCAAACACTGTGACAAAGCTAGTCACTGGTCTGAACAATGCTAGAGAGTGCAAGGGAGATGCCTGCGCTATGGAAGTCATGACCACAGGATCTCGGACTGCCCAATGCTGAAAGAACAAGCCCCTCAGGACAAGCGTTCGAATGGATAGAAGAGGCAAGGCTGCTTGCAAGCTATTCAAGAACCTGAAGCTGCTGAAGAAGGAGGTATAGTGGAAGGTACACTTACTATTCTTTCTCGACCCGCATATGTTCTATTTGAGACGGGAGCTATGCATTCCATTATATCTCAAACATTTGTTGATACCCTACCTGTGAAACCCGTCTCAATGAAATCCAGAATAGTTGTGTCAACTCCGATTGGTCCTGGCACCAATCTTACAAACCATATGCCATCTAGTGAAGTGTTGATTGAAACCCAAAGCCTACCTGCAAATTTAATATGCATGGACATGGAAGGGTATGATGTGATATTGGGAGCAGACTGGTTGTCTAAACATGGGGCTCGTATCAATTGTAGGAGAAGTCGGGTAACCTTTAGCCATTACCCAAAACTAGTGTTCACAGAAGATAGAAACCGTAGGAGATTGTCCCTCATCTCCGCACTACAAGCCAAAACGATGATGAGGAAAGGTTGTATGGCCTTTCTTGCTGCCGTTGTCATTGCAAAGAAAGAAGTCAAAGTTGAGAACATACATATTGTCAGCGAGTATGCTGACGTTTTTCCTAAAGACTTGCCAGAAATTCCTCCTGAGCGAGAAGTCGATTTTACCATCGAATTGGTCCCTGGAGCAGCACCAGTATCTAGGGCACCATATAGAATGTCCCCCGCAGAACTAAAGGAATTAAAAGAGCAACTGATGGACTGTTAGAGAAGGGATTCATCCGACCAAGCACATCACCATGGGTGCACCTGTCCTCTTTGTCAAGAAGAAAGATGGGTTGATGAGGTTGTGTATAGACTACAGGCAACTAAACCAGTTAACCATCAAGAACAAATATCCTCTGCCAAGGATTGATGAGTTGTTTGATCAATTATCTGGAGCTAAATACTTCTCTAAAATAGATCTCAGATCCGGCTATCACCAATTGAGGATCAAAGGAGAAGATATTCACAAGACAGCCTTCCGAAGCAGGTATGGGCATTATGAATTTATTGTTATGCCTTTTAGACTAACAAATGCCCCTGCAATTTTCATGCAGTTGATGAATAGCATTTATCGCCCATATCGTGATGATCAATTTGTGGTGGTATTCATCGATGATATATTGATCTATTCCAAGACAATGGAAAAGCATGAGGAGCATTTGAGAATGGCATTACAAATTCTGAGGGATAATGAATTATATGCCAAGCTAAGTAAATGTGTATTCTGGCTTGAGGAGGTATCCTTTTTAGGGCATGTGGCAACCAAGGATGGTATTGCTGTTGATCCATCAAAGGTTGAGGCTGAAATGGGAAAGATCGACAATCATCATAGAGATCAGGAGCTTTATGGGATTAGCAGGATATTATCGAAGGTTTATAAAGGATTTCTCAAAGATTGCAGTACCATTAACCAAGCTGACCCGGAAGAAAATCCGTTTGTGTGGACCGATGAATGTGAATAAAGCTTTAACAACTTGAAGAAGTGTCTGACTACTGCTCCTGTCCTCGCCTTACCCACTGAAGAGGGAGGATTTGAAATTTATTTAGATGCTTCTAGAACAGGTCTGGGATGTGTCTTAATGCAACAAGGAAAAATAATAGCATATGCCTCAAGACAGTTGAAGATCCACGAAGTGAACTACCCGATTCATGACCTGGAGTTAGCAGCTGTAGTATTCGCCTTGAAGATTTGGAGGCATTACATCTATGGTGAGCAATTTAAAGTTTTTTCTGACCACAAGAGTTTAAAATACTTATTCTCACAGAAGGAGCTTAACATGAGACAAAGAAGGTGGTTAGAATATCTCAAGAACTTTGACTTTTCCATTCAATATCACCCTGGGAAAGCCAATATAGTGGCAGATGCTCTAAGTAGACAACCAGAAGCTATGCTAGCTAGTATGATGCTTGGTGAATGGAAGTTACTGGAGCAATTTGAAAGTTTGAACTTAGACATGGGGAAGAAGGAAGGACAAGTAATGATTTCCAATCTTCAGATATAATCTGATCTACTGACCGAAATCAAGGAGAAACAGGGAGAGGATCCATTCTTAGTTGAGATCAGGGAGAAGCTAGAACAAAGACCTGACCTTTCTCTATCAGCTGATGGAAGATTACTATTCCGAGGTAGAACATGTGTCCCTGATCATGGAGAACTCAAGAAGAGGTTATTAAATGAAGCTCACCAGTCTCAGTACACGATTCACCTTGGATCAACAAAGATGTACCAAGACTTAAAAAGGTCGTATTGGTGGCCAAACATGAAGAGGGATGTGACGGTCCTCGTTGTTCAGACCCGTTAACCCAATAACGTGCCTAACACGAGTCTGCCTCCCGCAACCGGGCCGAAGCCTCGCAAGAGATATCAAACTACTAGTTCGTAGAAATATAAAGGAACCAACTCAAATATATATAAGATTTGCCAATCTCACAAATATTTACTAGAAATGTACAAAGCCATAGCACAACTGTAACCAAACTACAACAACAACTTGGGGCATACCCCGAGGTGTACAACAGAAAAATAAATTACACTGCCAGTGGCACAGACCCTCCGCTACGGTGTGGCTCAGAACTAGACGACGGGTGTGAGGTCTCCTGCTCTCCCTCACCTAAAAGAGTAGGGGGGTGAGCCTCTCAAGTCACTGGCTCAGTAGGGAAACTCCCTAGAAACCGAGCAAACCAACACAAGCAGTAAGGTAGGAAACTACGCTAACAATTCATAGAACTATCTAGCAGGATATAAAACTGTAAATACCACTTACCACTTGCTGCTTAACAGAAACAAATAGTGATAAATAAATGGCTAACACAAACAAGTGTACGAGCTATAGTAGGAAAACGTTTCACTCGGGTCACATGAACTGGCTCGCGACACCAGCTACTGACTCGGACAAACCACACAGGACTACCTCTCAGTCTCGCAGCCATGGACGGAAGGTCCAGCTGCCGCTCCACTAAACCAGTATAAAGAACTGTGGAGTCCAACTAAACCACCACAACCTGTAGGTCACACACCCCGCAAGCCCATGCCTGGCATCTTTAAGGACTCTGGCCCGAGCTCCCTAAAGTGAGGCACTAGAAAACAGGACTAGCTGGGGCCCAGTACGTCTACTGGTATCCGTCTCCCCCAACCACGAGCGCGCTACAAGCGACAAAACAACAAACTCTCTCTAGTCTCTGTCCCACTGCCGTCTTTCCCTCAGCCGGACGTACTACTCAGCACAAGAGTGAGGGTGTCTAGGAACACGACAAAACCTCGACGGTACTCAGTACCGAGACAAGCCCCAAGCACACACGTGCTTGGCTCACACAAAAACTGGGGCTCCCAACTGAAGAGGTATCCACAGTAGGCGTCAAACTACACGCCACGTACACGGAAACCACGTGCACACCGAACAAGCCACGTGAGACCTTCACGTAAACCGCATGAACACCACGCCAACCACACACACCACACGCTCCCCGAGCGCTGCGAGTGTCAATGCACCGCTTACCATTGCTGCACAACACATATATGATAATCTGATAATATTACACAAGCATACATATGCATATAACAAACCTCGGCTGTGATCGTGACGGGGTTCAGTGTCACCTTCAGAATGCGACAGCTCGATATGTCACCTTTAAAAACATGAACGCGACGTATCGTTTTGTCGTGACATTGTCGCGACGCATAGGTTTGTCGCCTTCACAGGCGCAAACCCTAATCTGGAATCCCTCATCCGGATCTCCCCCAAAACCCCTACAATCTATGGTTCTTATTCCATTTACATGCTTTAATGTGTTCCTACACATGCTATCTACTGTTTAGAAAGCTAGAAACACATCATCCACATCACATGAGCAATCCACGGATAAAAACATGAGAAATCTCCCTACCTTCACGAAGCAGGTGAAGTACGGAGCCCACACACGTTTCCCCCGCTCTACGTAGCGTCCTCGCGGCGAGAACACGTCGAACCGAGTTCCAACAAATCAAATCGCCTAGAAATCCTCCAGCACAACCCCCTGGCTGAGCATAGCTCGTGTGAGCTCTGTTCTTCCGAGGTTCCATAAAAACACATCACGGTTAAGAATGCAACGCCACACTATGTCGTGACCTGAACGAGACACACTAGGCCGTCACCTTCAATAAGTCGACGTTAGCAAGCTCGCCCTATGCGCAACACGTGGCGCGCATGCAGACGAAGACCAAAAACAGCGGTTTCATGAACGCGACGCCCTGGGATGTCGCGTTCAGAACGTGACTCCCCTCAATGTCGCGTTCATAGATAGTGAATCAGTGAGCACTTTGGGCCCAAATCTCCGGCCCACAGAGCCTCACAACCTGTGGAAAACACCTACTACTCATGTCATTGGCCATACACTGGCCTCCATACACACAAGAAGACGATCCGAACGGCCGGAACGTCACATTACTATCACCTAAAAGGAAATTTCGTCCTCAAAATTTAAAACAGAAATTGAACACCGAAAACTTTTAATTCAATCTATATAACACTATCACCTAAAAGAATTAAAACTTACTCAAACAAGTATGGATACGCTTTCATCATTTCTTCTGCTAATTCGCATGTATCTTCTCCACCTTGTCTATTTTCCCATCTGACTTTCACTAATTCAATCTCTTTATTCCTGAGCTTCTGAGTTCTATGGCCTGTAATCTGCACTGGATATTCCGGCATTGTCATGTCGGGCTTCAGATCATCTCTTTGATAACTAACAACTTGGGATGGATCTCTGATATATTTTCTCAACATCGAAACATGAAACACATCATGTGCATCAGTAAAATTTGCTGGCAAATCTAACTTGTAAGCTGCTTCCCCCATTCTTTCTTTTATCTGGAACAACCCACATATCTTGGGCTCAACTTGCCTTTCTTACTGAACCTCAGCACACCTTTAGTAGGAGAAAGCTTTAGAAATACATAGTCACCAACTTCAAATTGCAAAGGTCTACGTCTGACGTCTGCATAGCTTTTCTGACGGATCTGGGCTGTTTTCAACTTTTCTTGAATAAATTTTACTGTTTCTGCACATTGTCGAACTAATTCTGGACCCAAAACCTGTCTTTCTCCTACCTCATGCCAGTTTAGTGGTGATCTGCACGGTCTGCCATATAATGCTTCATATGGTGCCATCCCAATACTTGCATGGTAACTATTATTGTAAGCAAACTCAACCAATCTCAAGTGGCGCTCCCAAATACCTCCCCACACTAAACAGCAAGCTCTTAGCATGTCTTCAAGTGTCTGGATTGTCCTCTCTGTTGCCCATCTGTTTGTGGATGATATGCTGAACTGTACCTTAACTCTGTGCCCACAACCCTCTGCAAACTCCTCCAAAAACTTGAAGTAAAACGAGGATCTCGATCTAAAACAATGGTGACTGGAATACCATGTAAAGGCACAATTCTTTCTACATACAGCTTGGCTAATCTGCCCACTGACCATGTCATATTGACCGATAACAACCTACAAACCTTGGTTAATATGTCCACAAAAACCCAAATTGCATTGTGACCTGATGATCTGGGCAAACCAATAATAAAATCCATTGCTATATCATCCCACTTCCATTGCGGAATGGGTAGTGGCTGCAACAATCCTCCTGGCTTCTGGTGTTCTGCTTTAATTTGCTGGCATACTGCACATCTTGCAATAAACTCTGCAATTTCTCTCTTCATATTCGGCCACCAAAAATGTTTCTTCATATCTTGGTACATCTTTGTGCTGCCTGGGTGGATGGTATACCTTGATCTGTGAGCCTCTTCTAAAACCCTTTGTCTAATTTCTGCATCTGCTGGAACATATAGTCAACCTTTGAGTCTAACCACACTGTCGTTCCCAAAAGTTACTTCTTCCATTCTTATAATATCTGCTAAACTATTATCTGCTCTCTGCGCCTCCACTATTTACTGGTATAAAGACGGCTCTACTGCACTGGTTGCTAATATTACTCTGCACTGACTACTCGGCACATACAAGAAATTTTTCGCCACATCTTCATACAATTTCCATTCTCCGATCATAAGTTGATTCATAAGTGCTTTTCTACTTAGTGCATCTGCTACTACATTAGCTATGCCTGGATGATACGCCAAGCTGAAGTGATAATCCTTCAAATATTCCATCCATCGGCGCTGCCTTAAGTTTAAATCCTTCTGAGAAAAAATATACTTTAAACTCTTATGATTAGTAAATATCTCAAATCTTTCACCATACAAATAATGCCGCCAAATCTTCAATGCAAAGACAACCGCTGCCAGCTCTAAATCATGGGTGGGATAATTCTCTTCATGTTTCTTTAACTACCTGGAGACGTAGGCTACCACCTTGCTATGCTACATCAAAACTGCACCCAATCCTCTCTTGGATGCATCTGTAAACAGAACAAACGCGCCACTACCAGACAGTATTTCTAACACTGGCGCTGAAGTCAACCTTTTCTTAAAAGGAAGCCCCTTTCTTGTCAACCTAGTCATAGGGGCTTCTATCTTGGAATAATCTTGAATAAATCTTCTGTAATAGCCTGCAAGACCCAGAAAACTCCTGATCTTAGACACTGTCCTCAGTTCTTCCCATTTCATCACTGCCTCAACTTTGGTGAGATCTACTGCAATACCTTCACCTGATATTACATGACCCAGAAACTGAATTTCTTTCAGCCAAAATTCACATTTATTGAACTTGGCAAATAGTTGGTGATCCCTCAATATCTGCAAAGTAACCCGTAAGTGCGCTGCATGCTCCTCCTATGATGTTGAGTAAACCAATATATCATCAATAAATACCACTATGAACTGATCCAAATACAGATGAAATATTCTGTTCATCAGATTCATAAAAGCTGCTGGTGCATTAGTCAACCCAAATGGCATCACAACAAACTCATAATGTCCATATCTAGTGCGAAAAGCGATCTTCTCAATGTCTTCTTCTCTAATTCGCAACTGATGATATCCTGACCTCAAATCTATCTTAGAAAATACCTTGGCTGACTGCAACTGATCAAACAGATCATCAATTCTAGGAAGAGGATACTTGTTCTTAATTGTAACTTTATTCAACTGTCTGTAGTCTATACACATCCTTAAGCTGCCATCTTTATTTCTAACAAATAATACCGGTGCTCCCCATGGTGACTGACTGGGCCTGATAAAACCTTTTTCTATCAGCTCTTGCAATTGCTTCTTCAATTCTTTCAGCTCTATTGGTGCCATTCCATAAGGTGCTTTGGAAATCGGTAAACTGCCTGGCTGCAATTCTACAGTAAAATCTACTTCTCTGTGCGGAGCTAACCCTGGCAACTCTTCTTAGAATACATCTACAAATTCTCTGACCACTGGCACCGAATCTACAGACTTACTAGACTCAACTAAACTAGCTGACGCAAGGTAAGCTACACATCCCGCATTAATCAACTTTTTAGCTCTAAGTGCAGGAATAATAAACTTGGGAGTGAAAAAAGGCATACCTTGGAATTCAAACACTACACCACCGGGTCTGCAAAACCTGACCCTCTTTTCCTACAATCAACCATGGCCCCGTAGGCCTCTGACCAGTCCATACCCAGTATCACATCATAATCTTTCAATGTTAAAGCATATAACCTTGCTTGCATTTGATTTCCATGAATAACTATCGGGACCTCTTCTAGAAAAGTGGAAGTAAGCATATATCCTTCTGAAAGGATCTCTACCACTAACTCACAGGGCCTTTCTTCTAAAGGAGGTACTATATTATCCAGAAAATCTTCGAAAATAAGCGAATGCGAAGCACCCGGATCAATTAACACTCTAGCAGTAATATCAAAGAAAGGTAATCTACCTTCAATGAGATTGGATGCCTCCTCCTGTGCTCGGGTGATTGCCATCACTCAGCCCCATCCTCCTCTCTGGTACGGTGCACCTCTGCCCTACTCTGCTGACCGCTGAAAGGGCTGCTGCTGTTGGGTCCCTCTACCATATGTCTGCTCTCGAGGATACAGACAGTTCCTCGCTAAGTGACCTGGCTGTCCACAATTATAACATCTGAAAGTCGAGTATGCTGTAGGCTGCCCTGCCCTGCTCTGTTGGGATTCCTCTGGAACCGGTGGCCTGTAGCCACGACCCTGCTGAAAACCCTGCTGCCTGCCTCTACCTCGGCCTCCTTGGAATAATTTCTTGATCTGCTTGCCCCACTTTTCTATTCCAGATGACGAAGAAGCTCCGGAAGGTGTTTTCCCCTTACTGATTCCTCCTGATGGCTGTGGATGCCGAAAGCTGCCTGAGCCTAAACCACCTGCCTGGGACTGCCTCTGCCTAGCCCGAACAGTCCTTTCAAGTATTGCTGCTCGCTGTGTTGCCTCTTCCACTGTTCTGCACATCAGTGGAATCACCACATCCTGTAATTCTGCCCTCAGACCTCGAATGAAGTACTCCACCATCATGGTATTATCAGTTACCACATATGGGGCATACCTACTCAAGGCCATGAACCTCATCTGATATTCAAGCACCGAGAGATTCCCTTGCTGGAGTGTCCTGAACTGCTCCCTCTTCATCTGCTAGATCAATATTGGGAAGAAAAAATTAAAATCATTAAAATCTGACATGGCGGTATTACTGACAGAATTACCACCAAGTTTCTCTGAATGTTGAGATATGCAATTAAAATCCCCAGCAACCATCCAAGGAATGTTATAATTATTGTGAGAAAAAAGAACTAATTCATCAAACAGACTCCTTCTCTCCCCCTGGTTACAATCCGCGTACACATAGTTATATGAAAACTATTATTACCATCGTTGCACAGAAGAGTGATGGATTGATTGGAAGAAGTAATAACCTGGAAATCATCTTGCACCTTCCAGAAAACCCAGATGGTAGAGTCCTCATCCTTGTTCCCCGCCCAGCCATTCATACGTAATGAATTACCAAGGATCCAGCTTTGCTGAAGGCAGTTTTTGGCTCGGAAATACCCACAATCATCGGCTTATACTTCTTAACCTTATTCTTTAAACTATACGAGAGGCAGCATTTGCAACCACTCGGATATTCCAAATCAGCATCGGGCTATTCATGAGGACTGATATCCTTCCCTTGCAACCACGGCTTTCGCCTTAGATCTAGTCGTAACACCACGCTCAAGATTGCTAGGCACGTCCATGTTTAACCCCTGGTCCGGCATAAGGATATTTTCTTTGACGACCCATAGAAGAAACTCCCCGTCTGCACCAGGTATTATCAATGGTCCAGTGGGTTGGATCGGAGGAACGTCAGGTATGGGCTGATTCGGAGGAACATCAGGTATTACTGCGAGCGCCGAGGAAGGACTACTGCATGGACCTCCCATAATAGCATCACCAAGCTACAGAGGATGAACCGGACTACAAACAAGTGCTTCAGAAGGACCATGATGGATCTGCTGTATCATCTCCTCCATGTTCTGCTCCTAGGAAACTTTCTCCTTATTCTGAATAACCATATGAGGCCTTCTGCAATTCTTTAAACTTCTATTTACTTTGCTTTTCTTAATTTCTTCAATCCATCACTTTGATTGGTTGTCTACTTCGATTGAGTAGATGAATTTGATCCTACACTTGTTGTGTTAGGATTGTCCGATTTGGGACAAATCTTAAAGCTGTGAATCAGCGGTTTGTTAAAGCTGCGTATTAGCAGTCTGTAGAAGCTGTGAATCAGCGACTGTGTGAGAGTCTCACACATTTGAGTTGATAGTGAAGCTTCACTGGTTAGTGAGGGGTGGAAATAGGTCTTCACATTGGAGCCGAACCACCTTAAAAATATCATGTGCACTTGTGTGGGTTGATATTCATTTCTTAGATTGTTTCATCAGATTAGATCTTAATTTCGAGATTTTAATCTCTAATTGTTTTTAATTGATCAATATCTATTCACCCCCCCTCTACATATTCCTCCTACACTTAACAATAACCACAAAGCCCTTCTAATTATTGCACATGGATCTTTTTGGACCCATGCGAACTACTAGCCTTGGTGGAAAACTATACAGATACGTAGTAGTAGATGACTATTCAAGGTTTACGTAGGTCTCCTTCCTATGGTCCAAAAGTGATATATTCTTTGCATTTTTAAAGCTCAGTATACTTTTAAAAAAGGATAAAAATTTCAACATTACAAGCGTTAGATCATATCACGATGGAGAATTTCGAAACAAAGAATTTGCTGATCATTGTGATGAAAATGGAATACAACACAACTTCTTAGCTCCCAGAACACCTCAGAAAAATGGAGTGGCAGAAAGAAAAAATAGAACATTACTTGACATGGCAAGGACTATGCTATTAGAATACTGTTTGTCGAAATGTCTCTGGGCTAAAGCTATCAACATTGCATGCTATATCATCAGTCGTGCCATGGTAAGACCCATACTCAAGAAAACACCATATGAGTTACTCAAAGGTAAAAACCCCAGTTTATCACATTTAAAACCTTTTGGCTACAAATGCTATATCCTGAATAATGGAAAAGTTAAACTTAATAAACTGGACGAATGCAGTAGTGAAGGAATATTCTTAGGTTATGTATCTAAACCAAGAGGGTTTAGAGTTTTAAATAGACAAACTGTAACACCCCATATAAGAATATGTTAAATGGACTAAATCAGTAGACTACCAACAACCCGGACTAGTCATTTTCAGAGCTCGAGCAGGAAAAGAACTCTGAAGTTAAGCGTGCTCAGTTGGGAGTAGTCCCAGGATGGGTGACCTTCCTGGGAAGTCTACCAATTAGTACGGTTGTTGGGCCAGTTTGCTGGTTGGGTCGTCACAAATGGTATCAGAGCCTTACCCAGCCGGAAGTGCAGGAACTAAGTGCCACACAGGACAAAGTGCTACGCTATGGGAGCCACCTCTTGAAGCCATAATGGCGCAAAGTGCTACATAGTGGGAGCCACCTCTTGAACCTGTGGGGGCCACCTCTAGAATCCTGCCTGCCTGGGGTTTGATTGTGTGCTATGTGTGAGCAGCGACGAGGACGTCGCTTATATAAGAGGGGTAGATTGAAATACCCCATATAAGAATATGTTAAATGGACTAAATCAGCAGACTACTAACAACCCGGACTAGTTATTTTCAGAGCTCGAGATGGAAAAGAACTCTAAAGTTAAGCGTGCTCAGTTGGGAGTAGTCCCAGGATGGGTGACCTTCCTGGGAAGTCTACCAACTGGCACGGTTGTTGGGCCAGTTTGCTGGTTGGGTCGTCACAGGAACTGCTTGTACTCTTCTTCTTCTACTGCTGCTACTCCTTCCTTCACTATAATATCATATGCTCCATCTTCTTCATCTTCTTCTTCTTCTTCTTCTGCTGCTCTGCTTCTCCTGGCGACGCTACTCTGCTCCTCTTTCTGGGCGCACACTTTTAGGGTACTTTCCCTTTTTCTGGACACATTGGTAGATGAATTTTCACAAAGGACAAAGGCATATTTATAGCCAGATGCCCAAAACCTAGTACCTAGGCTTACATGTGCCCCAAACCTTTAAATGAGACATGAGCTAGTCACATAATGTCCTGCACGAATAGCATCGTAAGGCATTCAGGATAAAAGGTAATCATATACTTTAATTTCCAACAACAATCAATGTTATATGATGAAGCAATCGATCTCTGACAAAGCAATCAATGCTTAGATTGGTCAACAATCGATATTTGATCAACTGTCAAAATTATAACATGAATATACGAATTCTTAGCCCTTCGACTGACCAATTGTAAATTGTGACATCCGAGGTCATGGTGCTTGGGATGGCAGAGATACAACATGAATATACGAAGTGCCATAGCTCCGACTGGCAAGATTTAAACATGAAAATTTGAACTCACAGAGCTTTGGATGATAGCGACCAAAATAGGAATATACGAAGTTCATGGCTTTGACTAACCAAGTGTAAAAGTGAACATCCAAAGACACACTGTCAAAATGGTCTTCATCGGTCGAAGTGACATCGTCATATATGACGCTTAGATTCGTATATGACGAAGTTCCACTTCGTCTAACAAAGAGCAATTGAGTGCATCTGAAGTCAGTGTTGAATTTAGTCTTTTTCAGTTGAAGTGACTTTGTCATATCTGATGCTTTGCTTTGTATATGAGGAAGTTCTGCTTCAACTGACACAGAACAAATTCGAACATCCGAAGGCACAGTGATAAAATAGTCATGATCGATTGAAGTGACTTCGTCGTACACGAAGCTTAGCTTCGTATATTACAAAGTTCCACTTCCTCATATCCGAAGTCTAGCTTCATATATGGCAAAGTTTTGCTTCGACTGACTGCGACCAAAACTATACATCCGAAGTTTGTGCTTCGACTGACTACAACCAAAAGTGAACATCTAATGTTCATTTAAGCATGATTTCAGTATGGCCAGTCTGTCTATGATTCGTAGACATTATTCAAGAATATTCAATCATGAAAGCACTTAAGAGTTAACATCAAAACATTGTGAATGTTGTCGTGAACATTATATGTACAATTGACGATGTGTATAGTATGTCATTGTCAAGATGTGTGCAATATGTCATCATCCAAATACACAGCACAACAATCATCCACATTTGTACAATATGACATCATTAGATTCTGTACAATATGTCATCATCAAAACACACAACTCAACAGTTAGTTTGACTTACTTGATGGCCAAGAAAGTAGGTGAGTTCACCCATCATGCTCATTTTGAATTCACTTTGCATTATGGTTTCAAAATTGTTGCAAAGGACTTCATCGGTAGCACAAAATATTATATCATCAACATATATTTGAATGATAGTCATATTACTTTTGATAGTTTTAGTGAATAGTGTATTGTCTATTTTGCCTCTTACAAAATCGTGTGGTAGAAGGAAGACACTTAGTCTCTCAAACCAAGCTCGTAGTGCTTGTTTTAAGCCATATAGTGCCTTACTTAATTTAAAAATATGATTAGGATATTTTATATTCTCAAAACCAGGAGGTTGATTTATATAAACTTCTTCTTTGATAACACCATTTAAAAAAGTACTTTTGACATCTGTTTGAAAAAGTTTCATGTTATGGGAAGCAGTAAAATCAAGTAGTATTCTAATAGCTTCAAGTCTAGCCACAAGTGCATAAGTTTCATCATAATCAATTCCTTCTTCTTGTGAATAACCTTGAGCCACATGCCGCACTTTATTCCTTACAATATTTCCAGAATCATTCAGTTTGTTTATGAACACCCATTTGGTGCCAATAATTGGATGATCATGAGGTTTAGGAACCAAAGTCCAGACTTGGCTGCGGTTGAATTGGTTTAGTTCTTCTTGTATGGCCATAATCCAGGAGGCATTACTAAGGGCTTCATTTATTGATTTTGGTTCTATTAAAGAAACAAGTGCACTATATTCATAGGATTTTAACATACCTCTTATTCTTACCTTGTCATCTGGCTGTCCAAATATTATCTTAAGGATGATCTTTGAGAAATTTCCATTCTTTGGGTAGATCATCAGGAGTTGTCATTGTCTGTTGTTGATCTTCTAGTTTTGTTTCTTCATCGTTCAAGGATGTGCCTTCGATTTCCTTGTTTAGATTTTCTGCATCACTATCGTGCACTTTTTCTTCCTTAGTGGAGAGGTTAGTTTTATCGAAAATTATATGAATAGTTTGTTCTATGATTAGAGTTTGTGTGACGACCCAACCAGCAAACTGGCCCAACAACCGTGCCAGTTGGTAGACTTCCCAGGAAGGTCACCCATCCTGGGACTACTCCTTCTAAGGATTGAGCAAGGTTGTTCATTGCATGTTGAACCTCTTTCCATTGTGTTTCTTTTCCCATTACGCTGGCTGAGCAAACAATTTTAAGTTTAGTTAGTCAATCATGTGATTTAAAACTCAGCTTTTCTGATTCATACTACTAATACAATAGTTATAGTATATATCTAGTTACTTTATACATTAATCTTCATGATTAAATAGTGCCTTTTTCTTGTAGGATCTTAAAATATGATAGATGATATATGTTGTGTTCATGGTTTTGATATATCCATCTAAATGTAATAAATATTTAACACAAGCCTTTTATAACATATGAAAATTCATAAATCAAAAGGTCTATTAAGTGTGTTGACCCTAATTACTTCTTAAGTTGACATTACTCATATGTGAGGTTGACACGAGGAAATTACAAGATCAACTCTATGTGATGGATAATTAATCAAAACTCCAATCACCTGATTGAGGTTGACTCTCAGAAGACATGAAGTTAACTCTACAGGTACTTTTCCTACTGATTCCAAGTCCAATTGCTTGTGTGCATTGACATGCCATGTTGTTTATTAATTAAAGTAAAACTTTAGGATTTAACTCATCTATGAGACATTTGATTCTTATGTTACAGTTAGAAGAAAAATTTTGATGAGTTCAAGCCTATAGAGAATGTAATTGATCATGGGGTGATTTCACTAAGTCCAAATTCTTGTGCAATGTATTTGCATATCCTTACATTTCTTCAAAATTCTTTCTAATTAGATATTTTTCCTACTTCTTTTCTTCACTATTTTGTTTGATTGTCTACTCCAATAGACATAAACAGATTCAATCCTACATTGTATGTATACGGTTTGTGAGATTTAAGACGATCTTAAAACTTTGAGTCATCAATTGGGTGAGTGTTCCACACATTCGAGTTATTAAAGAGTTTCACTTGATTTAGTGAGGGATGGAGGTAAATGAGGAATAACTGATTCATTTCAATAATTTAGAATCCAAGAACAACTGAAAAGTCAACGGAAGAATATATCACGAGGATGATCATAAAATATGTATGATTGGTTGAACCATTCATTTACTAATTCTTATTTAGAATCGGAGATAATAACATATCAATTCGAAAGTCATATTGATGTAAATTAAGGGATGAGCAGGTTTGACTTTTCCTTCAGTAGGAGAGGGCTCCCTTGGAGAAGTCATATGTGTGTTAACCATTTTTCACCGGACCTTTGATTTTTAACATTCTACTAGGTTTATTCGAATTATGAAATTTTTAGGTAGGCCAAATTGTGAGAAATTAGAAAGACGCTATTTTGATGGAATCGCCAAAATCGCGTTTTTCTTCTTCGGTGGGAGAGTTGACTTTTTATTGGTAAGGGATATGATTTTTCTGACATTTTTATTAGATTCAAATGGGGGGTACTTCCTTATTTACATGTAATATCTTAAGTAAATGAAACATTAAATTATAACATTTACTTAAATGATATGGAATGTAAATAAGGTATGAGTTTCAGTTCTATAGGGTGTCTGCTGACTCTTCTAACTGACTGAAGAAGGACCAGTTCATCACAAACTGGTGTCTGTCGACAGCTAGGAAGTGGCTGTCGACAGATAGCAACAGACAGAGCTTGGTTTGCTGGTTCTGATACTACCTGTCGACAGCTATAAGTTGGTTGTCGACAGATAGCCACAGTTCCAGTTAATTGGAGTTCTGGAAGACTGGGCCTGTCGACAGCTATGAGCTGCCTGTCGACAGCCACCAGTTCTTCTCCCATAAATGACTTTGTATTCACTTTAAAGACTCTAACCATGAAATCTATGAATCAAGGCATGAATTATTCCAAATGTAAGAACCTAATTGTAATCTTCACAGTTGATCTAATTGCTAAACAAGCAAGATTAAACTTGATGTTATAATCCATACTTGTCTAGCTAGAAACTAAGCAGGATGTAGTGCTGAATGTATAGTCATGTTAACTATGGTTTGATGTGAATTGACTACATTATTTCATTTGATTTGATCATAGTCTTGGCCTCTTAAGTTTTAATTGATCAATACATATTCACCAATCTCTAGAAATTCATTGTATACACAAGATAATCTATATCCAATTTTACTTATCTAGCTTAACCTCAAGCTTTCTACCCATCCTTCTACAACCTCAGACTGGCCATTTCCTTTAAAAGCTGGAGGTCCCATCTTCTTAAATTTTTCTAACAAAGATGTTCCAGTAATCCTTCCTCCATTCATGTCCTGTTGGTTCTTCATTAGTGTTTGCACAAACCCCTGAAATGACTGCATAAATGTAGCAAAATCAGGAGTCCCAGTACTTCCTTCTTGAGAATTTCTGACCAATGGGATAATGTGAAATTCCTCCCTAGAGCTTTCCTCATGCCTATCCTCACTGGATGTGTCAATAGCTTTCCCTTTGTCTGCCATTTCTTGGAACACCATCAAATACATCCAATTACTTCATGCTAACTACTTAAGTTCTAAAAAAAACAAAATGATCTTTAGAAATTCTATAATACACACAAATGTTTTATTTATTTCCTTTGTGAAAATGGTCACAGAGATATCTATCACCCATAACCTTGCTCTAATACCACCTCTGTGACGACCCAACCAGCAAACTGGCCCAACAACCGTACTAATTGGTAGACTTCCCAGGAAGGTCACCCATCCTGGGACTACTCCCAACTGAGCACGCTTAACTTCAGAGTTCTTTTCCTGCTCGAGCTCTGAAAATAACTAGTCCGGGTTGTTAGTAGTCTGCTGATTTAGTCCATTTAACATATTCTTATATGGGGTATTTCAATCTACCCCTCTTATATAAGCGACGTCCTCGTCGCTGCTCACACATAGCACACAATCAAACCCCAGGCAGGCAGGATTCTAGAGGTGGCCCCCACAGGTTCAAGAGGTGGCTCCCACTATGTAGCACTTTGCGCCATTATGGCTTCAAGAGGTGGCTCCCATAGCGTAGCACTTTGTCCTGTGTGGCACTTAGTTCCTGCACTTCCGGCTGGGTAAGGCTCTGATACCATTTGTGACGACCCAACCAGCAAACTGGCCCAACAACCGTGCCAGTTGGTAGACTTCCCAGGAAGGTCACCCATCCTGGGACTACTCCCAACTGAGCACGCTTAACTTCAGAGTTCTTTTCCATCTCGAGCTCTGAAAATAACTAGTCCGGGTTGTTAGTAGTCTGCTGATTTAGTCCATTTAACATATTCTTATATGGGGTATTTCAATATTTGTGACGACCCAACCAGCAAACTGGCCCAACAACCGTACTAATTGGTTGAGACCGGGTTATGACTCAAGTCAATAACTTCAGAAGATTTGAATCATATAGGAATCCAAAAGAAGATGAAGATTCATAATGGTCATCATAAATTATTCACATCTCATGAGGTGTTCAAACATATGAACTCTCAAGTGGTCAAGTTTTATAACCTCAGTTACCGAATACCGAAGAATAGACTCAATCGGAGTACTATTCGTAATTGACAACTTTAAAAATAATTCAAGGAGAGTTAAGGTACTCAAAGTGGATGAATTTTTCAGTAACATGACAGTAAATATCAAGGTAAATGAGAGGGTAACTTCCTTGGCTTTTAGGATGAAGTTTTGGCATGGATTCAGACATGAAAGAGTGCAGAAATTTGAATTAGCACTGCATCTGTCGATAGACAGGAAGGAGCTGTCGACAGATGAGAGCAGACAAAGCTCAGGTTGTCTGGCTCTGTGTGTATCTGTCGACAGATGCAAGGGATCTGTCGACAGATCCACACAGTCCAGAAACCTGAAGTTCTGTCAGACGTGCGTCTGTCGACAGATTTGGACTGTCTGTCGACAACCGCCTATTTCTCACTCATAAATGGCTTAGAATGTACTCTAAACATGCTGACAATGGAACCTATGAATCAAGACATGATGTATATCAAATAGAAGAGTCTAATTATAGTCCTCACAGTGGTTTATAAGCTAAACAAATGGGATAGAACAAGAGGGTTGCAATTCAAACTAGTTTAGCTAGAAACTAGTATGGCATAGTACTGGAAATATGGTCCTTATACAAGGATTAGATGGAAATATTTCCACAAGATAAACTCTCAAACTCAAGGTATTTAATGCTCCAAAATAAAGGTTTGAGGTACAACTACTAAATGGAAAGTAACCTCACTGTTCTAAAGATATCGAAACTTTTAGCAAATCTCTATAACATAACCATGGATCATGGGTGGAAGGAGAAATTGGGAACCTACTTGATCTGAAAGAAAAGTGAAGATTCTTCTTCGTAATCACATGGTTCCAAAGGAGTTAAGGAAATCAAACAAAAGTTTGGAATTATAACCTCGTATACAGACTAAACCAAGGTTGGTTAACAAGCTTAAAGGCAACTTTGAACAAGGCTATGAACTTTCTGACAAGAACAGAGGGTAAAGATTTAGAAGGAGAATAGGAACCTATAGACATACGTACTTACACACGATTTATGAGGATGGTTACACAGTTCATATGAGGATTTGCAAGTTTAAGACAAGTATATAGAGATCCTGAACTCTTTAGCCAAGGTCAGAGACAAGGATTTAGAAAAGAAGGAAGAACCCTTCTTGACTTCAAGATCAACGAAATCCTTGAATACATCTAATTAAAAATGAAACAAAGCAAGAAGAACTATACAGGTCATGGCACAAACAGGAGACATGGTTCCTACGAATGAAGAAACCATGAGCATATACATAGGAAACTGAAAAGGATTTGAGGTATGCCACCTACTTGACTTGGTGAAGAACAAAGGTACTTCTTTTCTCCTCAACAAAGGAATCAACAGAAGCAAGGAGAGGGAAACTTGTAGAATTAGCCATCTCAATTTTAATTGGAGCCTCTTAACACCTCCAGGAGCACAGCAGCAGCAGCTACGGCCAAGCAACTACAGGACCAGGAAGAACAAGAGTGTTCGAAAGATGCATACGATGGGTGTTGGGGTAACCCAACAAACCTTCTCATGCATGATGGCACGTTGGTTGCCCATGTGTCATGGTAAGAATCCTTTGATTCTTACCTTAACACGTATCACATGCAACTTACCATTTGGTTACACATAAGTAACCGCAATGATGGCCTATCCTTGATGTAATGGCTCTTTAGGAGCCTTACACGTACCCCACTGGAATTTCCCAAAAATTCCATCCCGTAATTACCACATAATTCAGCTGGTCCAATGTTTACTATGTAAACACCTCTAAATGGTGTCCATTTGTCACGAAATTTTAACCATAGGCTAATACGATGGTTTTACAAATTTTAGTAATTTTAGTTTAATTTTTAGATTTTATTTTATAGTAGGTGAAAAATCACCCGAAAAATAGTCGCGTCGACTGTACCTTGAAATCCGTACGTCGAAAAATTCGGATAATTACACATTTAATTTCTCCACATTTTTTTGGAAATTATGATGTTCTTAGATTTTTATTTTGATGTTGTTTTCCGGTATCGCCCTGTGGAGGCACGCACATCGAGGTGCGACACTGGGACAATGTTCATTACCATTAATTAAGTCTATCATCTAATTCTCACATTTTAATAACAACCCTAAGGTATTTTAACCAAATTACTTCTATTTTCATAACATTTTTAATTTCTGGGCGTTACAACTCTCTCCCACTAAAAGAGTTTGGTCCTCCAAACTTCTTGACTTAATTTGGATGGATCACAAAGATTATGTTTCCAATTTTTGAACTTTTATTCATTCCAGATTTGTCTGACCAATCTTGTCATGTCTATTATATTATAAGTTGAAGGGTTTCTGAATGTTAACATCTCTAGTTATCAAAGAGCCATATTGTAACCATAAGTTTAATTAAATGCAACCTTTACTATATTCTTTATCTTGGATAATAGGGTATTATGTATTGAGCAGATCCTTCCGACTCACGCCTTTGTTTCCTCCACCCCTTTCAGATTGAAGGTGTGTATAATCTCAGCTACATGTGAATCCTAATTCCGCTGCGGACGATGAAGAGATGAAGAAGAATAATGCAGTTTATTTTAGTTGTTGATGTATTAAGTTAGAGAGAGAAACTTGTCTTTTGTAAATAATGAATATTAATACTTTGTTACCTTGTGAAGTTTAATGTGTTCAAAGATACCTTTGTGGAATGGTTTGCCAGTTTTGTGCATTGCACGGATATATCTACCCATAACGAAAGTTTGTCAACGTAACCCCTCTTCCGATCAAAGGTTATGTATGTATGTGTGCGGTCGGAGGGAGGGTGCCAACCAGCAAACTGGCCCAACAACCGTGCTAATTGGTAGACTTCCCAGGAAGGTCACCCATCCTGGGACTACTCCCAACTGAGCACACTTAACTTCAGAGTTCTTTTCCATCTCGAGCTCTGAAAATAACTAGTCCGGGTTGTTAGTAGTCTGCTGATTTAGTCCATTTAACATATTCTTATATGGGGTATTTCAATCTACCCCTCTTATATAAGCGACGTCCTCGTCGCTGCTCACACATAGCACACAATCAAACCCCAGGCAGGCAGGATTCTAGAGGTGGCCCCCACAGGTTCAAGAGGTGGCTCCCACTATGTAGCACTTTGCGCCATTATGGCTTCAAGAGGTGGCTCCCATAGCGTAGCACTTTGTCCTGTGTGGCACTTAGTTCCTGCACTTCCGGCTGGGTAAGGCTCTGATACCATTGTGACGACCCAACCAGCAAACTGGCCCAACAACCGTGCCAGTTGGTAGACTTCCCAGGAAGGTCACCCATCCTGGGACTACTCCCAACTGAGCACGCTTAACTTCAGAGTTCTTTTCCATCTCGAGCTCTGAAAATAACTAGTCCGGGTTGTTAGTAGTCTGCTGATTTAGTCCATTTAACATATTCTTATATGGGGTATTTCAGTTCCAGGCAGTGGAAGCTCCAGACCTGCGATCTTCAGGAAGAGTCTTGAAGACGAATCAATTCTAGGAGAATTCTTCACATCTTATTCTTCTGATCCATTTGTCGTGTGTGGATGTGTGATCCTGTAGGTCACATTATTTCTGTGTTTATGTGAATTCTTCACACAAATGCACTGAACAGTTTAAGGTCTGTGTTCGAGCCGTCGTGCTTTAGAGTGTGTTTTGGAGCCGTCGTGCTCTAATCTATGTGTGGTTTGAGCCATCGTACTCAAGTGTGTGTGTGGTTTGAGATCAAGCTCAAGTGTGTGTATTGTACTCAAGCTTTGAGTAGTGTGGCCTCACTGTGTGAGGGGTGGATGTAGGAGTGACTAAAGATGATCTCCGAACCACCTAAAAAAACCCTTGTGCACTGTGGTTTGCTTGTGTGAGTGTGATATTAATACCATAGATGATTGCATAGGGATTTAGTTTACACACTACTTGTTAATCTGTTCACACATACACTGTTTGATTAATTGTTTCACACACTTTAATCACACATAATACATCGAATCTGTGGGGTGTAATTGGATAGAACTTTTAATTTTTAAGTAATTTTTAATTACTTAAGTTTCCGCTGAAAATCTATTCAACCCCCCCTTCTAGATTTTGCCATCACTGAATATCCGATCCTACAATTGGTATCAGAGCAAGGTTAATTGATTGAATTGATCACCAATTGTATGCTCACTGGTTGATCTAACGATCAGGATCCTACAATTGGTGTCAGGGACTAGTACTCTGTTCATTGGTTGTGATTTGGCAGACCTATTTTAGCTTCATTGTTAAATCTTGTTGTGTGCTTAATCGCTCTAATCCTACACTTGGAATTAGAGCAGGTTGATGTCTAACTCTCATTTAATCTAATTTGATTTGATTACTTCTTTTTGGCTCTAGTGATTTAATTTGATTTGACATTCAAAAGTGATCCTTTAATTGACATCAGAGTCAATGCTCTGTACATTGAATTTACTTTAGCAAATCTAGTGCATCTTATGCTTCTAATCATATTGTGTGATTAATTATTCTGATCCAACGATTTGGAATTAGAGCAGGTGCACTATACATTTGTGTTGGTGTGATAGATTTGAGATTTGGTAATTTTGAGCATTTGGATATCTAATTTGTTTTTCTGAAACATCATCTGATCTGCTTGAACTGTTTGATTACTGAAATTGATCTCCAATTGTGTGCTCACTTGTTGATCCAATAATCAGGAGTGTTACTACGATTGATATCAGACTAAGTGCTCTGAAATCAGATCTAATTTTTCTTTAATCTGATTTACTAGTTTTAGAGAATTGTCTATAATGAGCAGATCTACTGAAATTGCTAGGGATTTCAAGTTGCATGAATTTACAGCAACAATTTCGAAGAAGTTCACAAGCTCACAATTACAATCTAATTCTCAAGACTCCTTCATGAAGGTTGGAAGGAAAGAAAAGACAAATTCAAACTAGTGGATAATGGCTCAAAAAAGTTCATCTGGTTCAAAGAGTTCAAGAAATATTCAAACTCTTACAACACATTCAATGAGCTCAAAGCATCCTTCATCTTCTTCTGAATCCAAGAAATCAAAAGGGTCTACAAGGTCAAGAAAACCAATTCCAAACCCATTTATGTACACAAATTCAGATTCTGATTCAGATGAAGGCATGTCTTATAATGAATTGTTTGAATTTTGTTAACATGTATGCAAGAAAAATAAGAGAAAGAAGTCTAAAAATTAAAAAAAAAAATTGAAAAATAAACTTGAATTGCTTCAGAACAACGATAAAGATCTTTCAGAAAAAATTAAAATTTGAAAAATGAAGTTCAAAATTTGAATTCCGAAAAAGAAACTCTGAAAGATGAAATCAAAATTTGTGAAAGCAAATTGAGTGAATTAAAAGATGACCATAAACTATTGAGATCTAAAGTTATCAATTTGAAAAATGAAAATGAAAAATTGATTGATCTTAATGAGAGCTTCAAATTTGACAATGATCAATTAAATAAACAGATTTTTAATATGGCTCATGATTATCAGATAAATGAGAAATGTAGACAACTTACTGAACAAAATCATCATCTGAAAAAGAAGATTGAATGCATGTTGTATGATAGTCCATTAATCAATGATTGTAGCAATTTAAGTAACAAAATAGCTGATTTGGAAAAACAAATTGCACAATTTGAAAATGAAAAGAACAAAATGAAGAATGGACTGGATGTCATGCTGAACAAACTTCAAATTTCAGTAAAAGAAGTTGTAGCATTAAAAACTAAAAAATAGAAGCTTCAAAATGAACCTATGACTGCTACAAAAACAAGTCTTTCTTTTGTGAAAAATAAAAATGAAAAGAAAAAGAAAATAATATTTGTCAAAGATGTTGTAAACAAGAACTCTATTATCCCTAATGAAAATTCAATGAAAGTTCTTGTTCAAAAAAATGCTCAGAAACAAAATGAGAACAACAAGAAAAATGATCCTATCAAGTAGAATCATGCCTCTATCAAAAACAAGAAAATTAAAATAGGAAAACAAAAGACTTTGCACAAGATTCCTCCATCTTCTCCACAAACAAGGAAAGCTCCAAGGCAAGCTTCAACTTCACATCATGCTAGGAGCTATCAAAAGGTAAAGCTTCATCTATCTTTATTAAGTGCTGCTCCACAATGGAAAAGAGGCTTCCAGTATAAGTATTCACTATAAGGTTAGTATCAAGCAAGAAATTCTCTTATTTGCTTTAATTACAATAAACTTAGTCTTCATGCCAAATGTTGTTGGTTTAGAAATTAGAATTTCTATAATCATGTCAAACAAGTCCAGTGCTTCACATGTCATAAGCATGGTCATATTTCTACGGACTGTTGGTACAAAATTGTTCATTTTGTGCATGCTCAAAAGTTCCATTCTAATGCATATTTTCAAACACATAGGAATAAACATCATCTTCATAACTAAAGGAGTTCAGAAGTTCAATGTGTATATGCACAGAAATGCACCACAAAATAATTATCCTGTAGTACATAATAAAAATTCAAAAAATAGAAAATCTCATGAAAACATAGATGCATTGAACAAGACAAAGAGAAAATGTGAAACTAATGTTGCTCATAGTTCCATTAATGAAAGAATTGCATCTATACAAAAAATAAAATCTTTTTGGATTCAAAAGCTAATGTTGAAATTTGATTTTTGCTCCATTGTACGATCCAAGCAAGTATTGGTCCCAAAGCCAGCTTGATCAGCAAGCTGAGGAGCCTTGTAGCCATACCCTTCCATCCAAAATCAAGACAACGACTATGCAAGGCAAGAATTGATTGGAGAACACAGGTAAAATCCTTGAAAAAGAATTTAAGACTGTTTAGGTAAAACCTTTGATCATTTCAGATTTGAATTGCTTGAGTTGGAATGATTTTTTTTTAATCTAAACAATGAAAAATGTGTTTTGATGCTTCTCTCAACAATAACATTGTGTCATAACAATTGGAATCATATTTGTGTTATCATGTTTATTTGAATGTGCCTATGATTCCTATGTATAATCATGTTTGAATTGCTTGAGAACTTTTTTCATATCATGCACATCCTAAGGGGGAGTAAATTTGAAAAGGACAAAATCATCTTTGAAAAAGGCTACTAATAAAAGTTAGTACTTGTTAGAATTAATAAACTCAGAAAAATTGACTTTGATCATAACTAGGTCGACACACATCTGCTCATGTGTCGACACACCTTCTTCAGATTTGTATTTAGAAATGTTATTCTTGAATCTGTCTTAAATAATGAATTGAGGGTAAATCATCTAAAATTCTAAAATTGTTGTGGTGTTTTGATGATGATCATATTGCATGAAATATAACAATCAAGTTCACTCTCTTGAATCTTTCTAATCAACACCTTTATTGAAATTTGATATACAACTTTCACGCTTGTGCTTTCAGTTGAAACAAAACTCACATTTCTACTTTGTATGATAAGTTTCTCAATTTCTCCAATCTTCTTAGAACCATCTCATGCTTCAAAAACTCTTGGCTTATCAGTTGACATCTTCATATTTCATGAATCCATTCAGGGTTCCATTGATATTTTTATAAGAGAAATAAAATTTTAAATAGCTGGAATGTTTGTGCTCTTGGATTAAGTATGAAGATGAACAATAAGATTAAGTGTCATGTGTCTATCTTTATTCTCAAATGTTATGTTAGACTTTTATTTCAAAACACTTTATTTAGACACAATAGTAGCCTTGAGCTTTATATCACAAGAAATACTAAAGTTTTGCTTTTAACAAATGCTAAGAATAAAATTTTAACAACTCAAGACCATGATCTAATAAGGTAAAAAACTACCTGACACTCAAAATAAAATCTTAAAAAAAAAACTAAAAGAAAATATTTCATGAAAAAGGAATTTCAAGGAAAATTACACAGCAATGATTAGTACACTGAGTAATTAAGTTATTCCACATAAGACGTGGTTGTACCTGAGTCAAAAGGTGTTGCTAAGTTATCTCTGTTCAAAAAGATGCAAACAAATGATTAACATGTCTAGTAGTCAGGCACTCATGCACTGGGTAAGTGTGTGTGCTTGCACAGAAAAGCATGTATTAAATCCTCCTTGCTAAACTTACTAAAAGATCTCATATGAAAGAAATGGAAAGAAAAAGACAAAGGTGTCTAGAGTGCAGCTAACCTAAATAGAATTTATGATGTTCAAGAATGTTAAATTGTTATTCTACATTGTGTTAAGATCAAAACTTTGATTTCTAATGATATACACTCTTGACAACTCAATTTACGTCATAAAAATTCTGTCACATTTGTAAATAAAATCTCTGAAGTAATTTTTGATGATAAAGAACTGACATAAGAACTCAATCAAAAATCATCTTTATTTTTAACCCTTGCTGCACATTATGAAAGGTATAATTATATTATCTCTCATATACTAAAATCATTGTGTATCTTGATACCTTCATGACCCTTTCAAATTCAAATTATTTGTGCTCCTTGCAACACAATCTCATATTCAGGGGAGCAACCTTATTGTTGATCTCTGATTTCATGTCCCAATCAATTGATTTCATCACTCATTTTGGTTTCACATCATTTATTTTGGTCCCCATTCAGTTGGTGGTGGACAACTTCGATAATGTCAAAAAGGGGATAGTTGTTTCACTTAGGGGGAGACTTCAAAAAATTTGTGTTTTGCGAGACTTCTATTCATACTCTTGATTTTGGGGGAGTTTATTTTTAAGGGGAGAATTTCACAGTACCTTGCATGTTCATATCACTCTTTTTGATGTTGTCAAAAAGAAGGAGAAATTTTGTGAAAGAATGTTGTCATGTTTTGTCATCATCAAAAATAGGGAGATTGTTGAGTTGTGCATTTTGATGATGACATATTGTATACAATCTAATGATGTCATATTGTACATATGTGGAGAATTGTTGTGTTGTATATTTGGATGATGACATATTGCACACATATTGACAATGACATATTGTACACATCTTCAATTGTACATATAATGATCATGACAACATTCACACTGTTTTGATGTTAAATCTTAAGTGCTTTCATGATTGAATATTCTTGAATAATGTCGACGACTCATAGACATACTGACCATATTGAAATCAAGCTAAAATGAACATCAGATGTTCACTTTTGGTCGTAGTCAGCCAAAGCACAAACTTCTGATGTATAGTTTTGGTCACAGTCAGTCGAAACTGATCTTCGTCATATACGAAGCTAGACTTTGGATATGAAAAAGTGGAACTTCATAATATACGATGCTAAGCTTCGGATATGATGAAGTCACTTTGACTGATCATGACTATTTTATCACTATGCCTTCGGATGTTCAAATTTGTTCTGTGTCAGTCGAAGTAGAACTTCATCATATACGAAGTTGGACTTTGGATATGACGAAGTGGAACTTCGTCATATATGAAGCAAAGCTTCAGATATGATGAAGTCACTTCTACTGATTAAGACTAAATTCAACATTGACTTCGGATGTACTCAATTGCTCTTTGTCAGACGACGAAGTGTAACTTCATCATATACGAAGTTGGACTTCAGATATGACGAAGTGGAACTTCATTATATACGAAGCTATGCTTTAGATATGACAAAGTCACTTTGACCGATGAAGACCATTTTGACAATGTGTCTTCGGATGTTCACTTTTACACATGGTCAGTCGAAGCCAAGAACTTCATAGATTTCTGTTTTGGTCGCTATCATCCAAAGCTTTATGAGTTCGGATGTTGACATTTAAACGTTGCCAGTCAGAGCTATGGCACTTCGTATATTCACGTTGTATCTCTGTCATCCAAAGCACTTTGACCTCGGATATCATGATTTACACTTGGTCAGTTGAAGTGCTGAGACTTCGTATATTCATGTTATAATTTTGACAGTCGATCAAATATCGATTGCTGGCCAATCTAAACACTGATTGTTTTGTCAAACATCGATTACATCATGATATAACATCGATTGTTGTAGAAAATTAAAGTATATGATTACCATTTATCCTAAATGCCTTACGATGCTATTCATGTAGGACATCATGTGACTGGCACGTGTCTCACTTAAAAGCTTGGGGTACACGTAACCCTAGGTACTAGTTTTTGGGAATCTGGCTATAAATATGCCTTTGTCCTTTGTGAAAAGGCACCTAGCAGTGCGGCCAAAAAAGGGAAAGTACCCTAAAAGTGTGTGCCCAAAAAGAGTAGCAGAGTAGCACCGCCAGGAGAAGTAGAGCGGCATAATAAGAAGAAGAAGAGAAGAAGAAGACGAAGTTGGAGCAGATGATATTATAGTGAAGGAAGGAGTAGAAGAAGAAGAAGAAGAGCAGAAGTAGTTCGAGGCAGGGGAAGCTCCAGATCTGCGATCTTTAAGAAGAGTTTTGAAGACTGATCAATTCCAAGAGAATTGATTCATCCTTATTATATACATATCTTATTCTTCTGATCCATTTGTCGGGTGTGGATGTGTGATCGTGTAGGTCACAGTATTTCTAGGTTAACGTGAATTCTTCACACAAATGTACTGAGCCATTTCAGGTGTGTGTTGGAGCCGTCGTGCTCTAGTGTGTGTGTGGTTTGAGCTGTCGTGCTCAAGTGTGCGTGTAGTTTGAGCCGTCAAGCTCAAGTGTGTGTGTTGTACTCAAGCTTTGAGTAGTGTGGCCTCAATGTGTGAGGGTGGATGTAGGAGTCATTGAAGGTGATCTCCGAACTACCTAAAAAATCTCTTGTGCACTGTGGTTTGCTTGTGTCAGTGTGATTGTTCGCATAGATGATTGCATAGGGATTTAGTTTACAAACTACTTGTTAATCTGTTCACACATACATTGTTTGATTAAATGTTTCACACACTTTAATCACGCATAAGACATCAGGTCATTGAGGTTTAATTGGATAGAACTCTTAATTTTGATGTAATTTTTAATTACTTAAATTTTCGATGCAAATCTATTCAACCCCCCCCCCTCTAAATTTTGCCATCACCGAATATCCGATCCTACACTAAGGATGGAACTCATATTTGTCAAGCCAAATATGCAAAAAAATTACTCAAAAAAATTGACTTCGATTAATGTAAGGCTCTAAGCACACCTTTGAGCTTATCCACTAAAATAGATAGTGATCCTCTTGACAAACTTGTTGATCAGAAATCCTTTGGAGGCATGATCGGATCATTACTCTATCTTACTGCCAGTAGACTAGATTTATATTCAATGTCTGCCTATGTGCTAGATGTCAAGCAAACCCAAAGAATCTTATTTAAATACAGTAAAATGAATTTTTTGATATTTATCTAGTACATGTAACCTAGGTCTTTAGTTTCCTAAATATTCTGATTTTAATTTAGTTGGTTATAGTGATGTTGACCATGCTAGGTGCAAGATGGATCAAAAAAGCACTCCTAGAACATGTCAATTTCTTGTAGGATGTTTAATCTCATGGTCCTCTAGAAAAAAAAAATAGTAGCCTTATCCACAGCAGAAGCTAAGTATGTGGCAGCAAGGAGCTGTTCTGCACAACTTCTGTAGATACAACATCAACTGGAGGATTATGACCATAAACTCAAAACATTCCTTTGATGTATGACAACACAAATGCTTTCAACTTAACAAAAAATCCTATTCAGCATTCGCGCACCAAACATATTGAGGTCAGACATCACTTCATCCGAGATCATGTAAGTTCTAGAAATATTGTTCTTAATTTTGTTGACACTTTACATCAATTAGCTGAAATTTTTGCCAAACCATTAACTAAAGATAGATTTTCAACAATTCTAGAGAAATTGGTATGTGTAATTTATAATTAAAAAAAAAAAAGAGAAGGCAAAAGGAAAAGAGAAAATTTTAACGCTACACTACCCCTGTCACAATAGTGAAAGACTCTCTATATATGTATGGCACCAATGCTACCCTACTCTTTCTGCTGGGTACACTTCTTTTCAGGGGGACAGTGATGACTGTTTTGCTCACAAATATGCCACCCCAGGGGGACATTGCACTCCACTTTGGACTGACAGATTTAACCTATACTATAAAGCCAAGCATGATGCCCAAGAAGAATGCTACTTATGGGCTATGACCTTCACTTTCTTCTTCCTTCGGTCCAAACGACAACAATTTATCTTCATGAGATTTCGTCTCAAACCTCCAACTCACACCACTATCCACACTCTTTACAAACGACATCTTGCATACCTTAAACACTCTCTCAGTCCAACTGCCTTTATGGACTTCTCACTTTTTGATAGATGCATGTAGAGTATTGAACATAACCTTCACAGATTCCTCCTTCCCTACTATGAAGCTTTTCCCTCAACCTTGTACTTGATTGATGATGAGTTGTCACTCCCTTTTCGTTGACATGACAAAAAGGGGGAGAGATGTAATGCAACTCTATAATGTAAAGGGGGAGACAAATTATAAATGAAAGGGGGAGATAACATCATATGTGAATATACATCATGTCCCTTATATGTGAATATATTTGCTCTGTTATTGCATTTACCTTAATATTTGTATTTTTTCATCAACAAAGGGGTAGTTTGTTGAACCTCTATTCAAAATATACATTGCACATTCATATATTCAAACCATAACGTATAATAATTTTGAAGATGACAAAATAGACAGATATTTATTGATAAATAAAACATGCCAAATACTTCATTTCTCTCTCTTACATATCATATAATAAAATCTCTAAAACATACCTCGTCATATAAGTTATCCCTCTCAAAAATCTTAAGCATAACTTCGTTTGCCTAAAGAATATACAAAGTTTACTTCGTTATATCCAAAGTTCACTTGGTCATATCTGAAGTTCACTTCATCATATGCGAAGTAAAACACGAAGATTTCAGTTCGACTGATAACATTGAAATCATGATATACGAAGTCCACTTCGTCATATCCAAAGTTCACTTCGTTATATCCGATGCTTACTTTGTCATATGCGAAGTAAAACACGAAGATCTCACTTCGACTGATCAAGTTAAAATTGTGATATATGAAGTTCACTTTGTCATATACAAAGTCTACTTCGTCATATCTGAAGTTTACTTCGCCATATGCGAAGTAAAACACGAAGATTTCACTTCGACTGATCACGTTGAAATCGTGATATCCAAACTTCACTTCGTCATATCTAAAATGTCACCTCGACTAATAACATTATATCTTTACTAGATAAAATGAAGAATATACTAATTATATAATATCTCTGCATCATTAACATTTTTCATCATATTCATGACATTCTTCATTTATAGAAAATTTAATTTATGATTATATGTCTAGTTCAAATAGAAATTCCTGATTTCAACTATATCCTGAAATACGAGTTTAGTACAAATTGATTAAAATCAATTATTCTCTATTTTACTTTACAAAAGCTCTCAAATATAATATCATATAGCTTTGTCTCATAAAACTAAAAATATCGATATCCTGAAGCCTTAGTCAAAATTTATGAAAAAGATCATCTGACATCTGCCACAAGAACATTCATATTGTCTTTTGTCAGAACTGCACTATACAATCTCTACCTACTTCAATATTCTATAATATGTTTGTGCAGAACTTCGTCCACAGAACATTAATTTTTAGTGCACAGAAGATAGCCATCAATATTTGAAATATTTTACAAGTACCTATGATCATAACTATAGCTAACATACTAGTCCCAGTCTAGTATATCTTGGAACTTGTCTCATTCATGATAAAGACAAAATAACATCAGCACAAGAACTAACTGATCAATGTGAATGTAAAAGACATGCACGTCGCTCTCGGAAGAAGACATGCAACGACTACCTCTCCAACAGATAGATTCAAACAGATCAAGCAACGACTACAAAGATGAAGCCTATAATATAAAATAGTTGAAAGAAGCAACATATGTGGGGAGATAACAAACTACATACAAGAAAGCAAGAGAGATACAAGCACATGCACGAGAAGAGGTGAAAAAGGTGCAAGTGTGTTGTGTCAAGCTTCCGCTCCATAGACACCGCATGGGTGCTACGTTGTAGCCTTGCCTGTGCATGCAGTGAAGCAACTTTTCAAGTCTCACCTTGTAAAGGTTCTCTTCTTAGACTCAGAAAGTCTTTCTTCAGACTAGAATTTCTCTGCCTTATTCTTCCAGTCTAGAGTCCTTCTGAACTCTAGTCCTCCATATAAGGAGTTTGCCAAAAGTAAGTGCACCCCTTGAGAAAGGGAAGACCCATTGAGTACGGTGTGTACCCCTCTGGAAGAGAGAAGGCCAAAGTTGTCTTGGCGGTTGGTTCCCCTTTGTGAAGGGAAGGCTACTTGCAGCTAGCGAGTTATCTTTCCCCTTGTGTAGAAGGGAAGACCGGTAAGTATCAAGGTGTTGTATCATTGGAAAAGATAGTGAAATCCTAAGCTCTTGGCTTAGGGACTGGACGTAGGACTTTGATTGGAAGTAAGGTCTGAACCAGGATAAAATTTCTCTGTCTTTTATGGTTTAACTAACATAACTAATGTGTGTTGTTAAGTTATTGTTAAATTAGCCTCCGTGACGAAAAACACCTATCCACCACCCCTCCCCCCTCTAGGTGAAAAAACTCTACTATCATTGATCCAACAACTTATACAACTAACTCTTTTCTGTACAGAGCAATCATCGATGCTCGCGACCCTCTGATGAGGCACGGTCTCGATTAGTCTGGACAGCCACTGCATGACAAAATTGTAAACATCTATTCTACAATGCGAGGAAAAGTGCACAGAGTATTTGTTAGAGCCCAGACCCAACTCTCTAAAAGGAGCACAAACCTACTTGGATGAGGAGGGAGTATTGGTGAGATCTGTGCAACAAATGAGCTAAGGGGAGGTGGCAAGAAACTTCCAAAACAATGAAAGTTAGTCGTGCCGCAAATCCAGAGGCTAGCAAACATACGAGTGGGTCCATCTCTTTTATGACCCATCAAGCAAGATTGGTAAGTCATATGTCCGATTGTGATATATTTTATTTATATAGGTACTCATTTATGAAATGTAATTTGTAAAATAGACAAATGTGCTAACGCGTGCACCGACATTCTAGGAGGCCATTGATGAGACCCATAAAAAGAAGGGGACAGATCAGTATATTAGTGAGAGAGGCCGGGAGGTTGCATTAAGTTTTTTTGGTAAACAAAGTTTCATTTTTTATTGTTAATAATTAATATAAAATTACAATTATCTTTATTCATTTACAAGAGTCATATAGTAGGTAAATGAGTGACAAGTATGCAGGGAAGGACCACCAGCCGCAGTTAGATCTTGAGGTATGGGTTGCAGTATCTGGCACACCAAAGAAAGGGTATGTATATGGGTTTGAGCAGAGTCTGGATACAAGAAGGATGATCTCTGGTGCTTCGAGTTGAAGCTCATAGGCAAATAGTCATTTCACCATGCCCACACCCTATGGTACTACTTCTAGTGACGTCATGGGCTTCATTCAAGTGATTTTCAGTTTGGATACTCGACTTGTCCACACCATATGTACTGAGGTCTCTGACACCATATTGGCCTGGCTTTCCCAAGCCTTCTTCTAGATAAGGATTCCTCCTCACAGAGCATCATCGGCAGTAACATGGACCCCTCATGGAGTTTTTCATTTATTTTAATTTCTCGGCTCTAACTATCAATTTTTTAAAACAACTAAGTTAAAAATGAAGAACTCAAGTTTGAGATGTTTAAAATTAAAATACTAATCAATCAGCCTCTGGTTTGTTCAACATGGCCGAGTGATAAGATAACTTGGAAACTGAGGGAGTTCAATCGAACTTTCAGTTGAAGCTCGCATCCCAAATACCCCTTCACCAAATAGTTTAGTTTGAAACAAGGACTCGAGTTTGGGGGTCAAAATTATAAATACTAATCCGATAGCTCGGCTTCTTCCAACATGGCTGGACAATGAGATGACTTGTGGAAATAGACGAAGTTTCAAATACGACTTCCAGTTTGGCTCGATGTTGAAAATACACATTCACCAAATTAGTTTAGTTTGAAAACAAAAAACTCGACTTTGGGGGTTCAAAATTCGAAATACCAATTCGATCAGCCTTTGGCTTGTTCCAACACGACCGGAACAATGAGAATGACTTGTGGAAACTAACGTAGTTCAAATTGGACTTCCAATTTTACCTCAGCACTCAAATACACATTTAGCAAATTAGTATAGTTTAAAAATAGAGAACTCGAGTTTGACAGTTTAAAATTAGAAGTACTAATCTGGTCAGCCTTCGGTTTGTTCCAGCACGGTCGGGGCGATGATAGTGACTCATGGAAATAGATAGAGTTCAAATTGGACTTTTGGTTTGACCTTGGCACTCAAATACACACTCAGCAAATTAGTTTAGTTTGAAACAAAGAACGTGGGTTTATGGTCTAAAAGTGTTGCCCAGCTAGCTAGCCCAGAGGGGGGGTGAATGGGTTATTAAAACTTCGATCTTGATTAAAACCTGTTTACTGAAAAGATTGCACAACTTAATAACAAGGTTAGAGTTAGAGCAAACAAGACAAAATCACACAAAACACAACCACAAGACACAAGGATTTTTATCCTGGTTCGGAACTCCTCTCCACAGGAGACCTACGTCCAGTCCCTGAGCAATACCTCAGGATTTTACTACCAAGGGTACAATCCCCCTTAAGGATCCTTACACCCAGCCTCAACTGGTCTTCCTTCAGCCTGAAGGGAACAACAACCACCCTGGATACCACCAGGTCTTCCTTCGTCCAGAAGGGAACAACAACCACCCTGGATACCACCAGGTCTTCCTTCGTCCAGAAGGGAACACAAACTAATCAGAAAAAGGTTGTGAAAACAGGCTTCAGATTCTAGCTTGACCAGCTACAACCTGAAGCTCCTAAGCCCCGAGAGAGAAAGAGATTTAACAAGGTTTTTCTCTCCAAGGACCACACAGGCTCTTACAAATGAGAAGATTCTTTGAGCACAGAGAGCTAAGAGCTTAGAACAAGGTTTTGAGTGGAGGCTTCGCTCTTCTTCAAAGTTCTAAAGATTGAGAGAGATGGATTCCTTTCTTCTTCTAAAATCAAGCGATGTTGCTCTATCAGTTATCTTTCTTTTCGTCTTGAGTCTTCTATTTAAACTGCTGATTCAAATTCGAACGTTGAATGTCCGTTGTCTCTTATCCTTGTGTACGTTAGACTGGTTACTGAGGAAGCTTCTGATCGTCAGTCTTTTATCCTGGTGTACACGCCAAAGAGATGTCATAGAACTTTGTATCTTGTGTCCAACGTTGTCCAGATGAGTCTTGTCAGATATCTGTAAGCATATCATCAATAAATAGAAGACAGCTAGGACTGCTGTCTATTGTTAGTTGAGATGGAACAGATATTGCAGTATATAGCAAAGCTCCTTTCTGTCCAAGAAAAGTACGTAGACAGAGTAGCATAGAAATGGAAGATATTGTCTGCATGCATGGGAGATACGATCGGAGAGCATTTAATGCATAGCAGTCAACGGACAAGATATGACTTTGACTTTTCAACGCTATTAAAAAGCATTATACTGATGCATCAAGAAATTCGATAAAAGAATCTTGCTGACTTCATAACTTATGAAATCGTTATGAATTATAGCAAGTCGTTATGAACTGTAAAGAAATCGTTGTGATAACTTATGAAGCCGTTACAACAGGCAAGTCGTTGTGAGTTCTAAAGAAGTCGTTGCAAGAAATCGTTATGACTATAAAGAAGTCGTTACGCGAAATCGTTATGACTAATAAAGAAGTCGTTGCGCGAAATCGTTATGACTAATAAAGAAGTCGTTGCGCGAAATCGTTATGACTAATAAAGAAGTCGTTGCGCGAAATCGTTATGACTAATAAAGAAGTCGTTGCGCGAAATCGTTATGACTAACAAAGAAGTCGTTGCGCGAAATCGTTATGACTAACAAAGAAGTCGTTACGGCTAGAGAGTCGTTGCGAGTTCTAAAGAAATCGTTACGAGGTCTAAAGAAGTCGTTACGGCTAGAGAGTCGTTGCGAGTTCTAAAGAAATCGTTACGAGGTCTAAAGAAGTCGTTACGGCTAGAGAGTCGTTGCGAGTTCTAAAGAAATCGTTACGGGTCTAAAGAAGTCGTTACGGCTAGAGAGTCGTTGCGAGTTCTAAAGAAATCGTTACGAGGTCTAAAGAAGTCGTTACGGCTAGAGAGTCGTTGCGAGTTCTAAAGAAATCGTTACGGTAACGATTCGAGTGTTCCGGTCAAAGAGGAAGTCGTTCTGCTTATCAAAGAAGTCGTTACAGGGACTTAGATAGAAATGATGGGACTTACCAGATTGTCTTGATCTTTCATTTTTCTTTTGCTTCCTGTTCTCAAGGCTCAAGAAATCCATTAGTGTTATTTTGTTAATCATCAAAATTAATATATAATAAATGGAAATATTTATTATGGGGACAGTTTGGTCATCAATCTCCCCCTTTTTGATGATGACAAAATATACTAAACATCAGACAAAAATGAAATATGTTTTTCAGATTTACGTTAGTTGTCTCCCCCATTTTGTCATTAGGCAAAAAGATAAGCTGAGACAAAGAAGAGAGAAAGATTTTATTAAGAGAGAGAAAGATAATACATAGGAGATAACAAGGAGGCATGCTGTGAGATAACAGCCCATGCCTTGATCTCAAGATCCTCAAAAATTGCAGAAAAACTCCAAAGGTAACTGAGAAGGAGGGTCCCATGGAAGGGATGTTCCTCTGAATGTAGAGTTGCCTTTGCTGCTCTATGAACTCTCCATACTGAGTTTTGTCCAAAATGAATCTGAAGTAGGTACTCTTGCCAAAACTGGCCCTATGGAGAAATCTGTCCAAGGAAATTGGATAGTGAAGTTGCTGATTTAACAGATCCTGCTTTAGGGCATAAAAGGCAGAATATCTAGCTGCCCAGACAGCATAGAGCTCTGGTAAGGGTGCGATGGAATTGAGATCCATAAAGGCTTCTGCAGAAAGAGTCGGCTTCCTCTGACTAACCAGATCTTGATTGATAGCTTCCAATTGCTGATAAGAGGCCCGATATAGAAGCTCCCATTCTGAGGAGGTGAGTCGTTCACACTCAGAAATGAGTGGAGCTAAGGTCTGAGAAGAGATGCGGCCAGAGTGATATTCTCTGAAGATGAACCGCAGAAATGAGGGATCGGCCCTGCTTGGCTGACATCCGGCCCAGCTGCCTTGCAAACATATCTAGAGCCTGAGATCCAGCATCTGAATTAAGCACTAACGAGTGCAGCTTCGGCAGAAGAACTGGAAAATCACCTTGAAGGAGACAAAGTCTACTGTAAGAGGAAGGTTGAGAGGGGTTCTGATTGCAGCACAGTAATCTGCGAGTTGAACTGGCAAAATGAACTTCTGGAATTTTGTTCAAATAACAGAAGTCACTGTACAACTGAAAAGCTCTGGCAATGCGAATTTCCTTCAAAATGAAGGATCCCCAAGAGTTCTTGTGCTGGAAGATGAACCACTCAGAGAAGGTGAGTGGGTGATCTCTGAGAGAGGGATTCGGCCCTTGCAGTCAGGTATTTGAGTACTGAGCCTTGTTCCCTTTGATGGCTGCCCACTGATCTTCAGTCTTGAACTCAGTGCCCTCAAAGATTTTGGATTTGAAAGGTTGAGATATCTGAGTAAAGGAAGAACAATGGCTAGGTGTTCGGAGAGGTTGAGAAAAGGAATACCATAAATGGTAGAAAGAATGCATTTCTGGAGGTATTCTCTGTAGATAGGTCTTCTCTTAGGATCAAGGGTAAGAGAGTACCATAAAGGAGGGTAGAGAGAAGCAGAAGGAGTGCTTAGAGAGGAAGAGGTTTTTCTCTTTTTCAGGACAGGACTAGGAGGGTCAGTCCTGTGAATGTGAGAGGCTGTGGAAAGAATGGTGAGGAGAGTGTTCCTTTCAAAATCTGGAACATTGGTGTCAAAAATACCAAGAGGCAGAGGTTTCACTGGAGGAAAGGTAACAGAATTAGGAGGAGTAGGAGGATAGAAAAGGTGTTTAGGATTAAAGGAAGAGGTTGGTTGAGGATGAGATGTTTGAGTTTGAATAGGTGAAGGTTGAGGAGTTAATGAGGATGAAGCTGAGATGAGAGCTGGAGTAGGTGAGAAGGAGGGTTGAGAGGAAGTAGAGGATGAGGAAGGTTTGGTGCGAGGCATGGGATGTTTTATGGTTGGTGGAGCAGGAGGTGCAGTAGGAGGAGATGAAGGTGTGGAGAGGGTTGGAGTGGCAAGAGATGAAGATCAGGGGCCTTGGAGACTGACACAGGCTCTTTTCCTTTGACCTGACTTTCTCTGACTGCAGGAGATGGTCCTGAAGACCCTGAGGCTGCCACTGGTCCGGTGACCCTACAACTGATGGCCCTGATGGCCCTGACCCTTGAGCTGGCGGCCCTGTTGGCCTGACTTCTGCTGGAGGCCCTGGTGGCCTAGGAACTTCAGCTTGAGGCCCTGGTGGCCTAGGAACTTCAGCTTGAGGCCCTGGTGGCCTAGGAACTTCAGCTGGATGCTCAGAGTAGGTGCAGGAGGGACACCACTAGACTTTGAAATACTGGCCAGCAAATTCTTCATATCAGACATTTCCTTATTGAAATACCTCATTGCATTTCTTATTGAGGATACGTCTGAGGAGGTTGACACTTGATTTGAAACAATTCCTTGATACCATTCTGAACTGATGTCAGATCTCTCCTTGGGCTTTTAGCAAGGCCATAACATGCTTCAACTTTATTTTCCTATGGCCCTTCCTTGACCTCCTGTGAACAACCCTTTTCTGCTTACCTGGCTGAGAGACAGGCTCCTCAGCTGCACTTGGGCCTACATTCTCTGGCCTTTCACTCTCAGCATGCTCCCCCTGAATGGGAGCAGGGACTTCAAAACTTTCTTGCTCCCCCTGAGCAGGAGCTTCTTCCAAGACTACATCTTCATCAGGTCCACCTGCCTGAGAAGAGACTGAGATGGAGGGAATGGAGTCCAAAATCTCTCTTAAAATAGAGGAGACTAAGGTGGTGGGCGAGGAATCTGCCACACCAGCTGCACCCTCTTCCAATTGAGCTTCGATTGGCATCCCACAGCTGACTCAACTGGTTCTTGCTCTGCTGGACTTGCTGCTTCTTGCTCTACTTCTACTGCCTCTGGAATATCTGCAATAACTGCTTCTCCTTCAGCCACAGAGGATTTCGACCAAACTCCTTCTTGCACTGAAAAGCCACTTTTCTTCAGGTTTCTGGACCTTATAGACTGGCCCATCTTTTCAGCTACCGCCCCTGACAGATCTACTCCAAAGTGCTTGAAAATCTTGGTCAGAAGATGGGCATATGGAAGGGAAACATTCAACTTGCTCTTTGTTTCCCATAACTGAGCATGTGCAAACATCATTCGCTCAATCATCACTGCGGCCAGGTTTATCTCTTTGTTCTGGATTGCCCAGAACATTATGTCCGAATCTGCCCTAGTGCATGAGGAAAAGGTAGCACTACGGGGAACTAAGATTTGGCAGACTATAAAGTGCAGCAACCGGTTGAACGCGGACATCTGATTAATATCCAGCTTCCCATCCTTCAACTTAAATCCTGGACCGATGATCCCGAGACCTTTGACTTCATCATTCACAGAGTGAATGCCACTAAATCCTGAGGTCTTCACTCCAAACAGATCACGCAACAGCTCATGGGTTATTCTGATTTGGATACCCTTGACAGAGGAAACAAGGGATCCATCTGCTTCTGACTTCAGACAGACGTAGAAGGCTTTTACCAAATCCGGGTAGCTTACCTCACTGAAGTGACCACATCCATCCACTGCGATCTTCTTATAGTATCAACTAGCCTGGCCATGCCACTCTTCTCAAGATTCTGAACATCCACTGCCTTATTTCCGCAAATCTTTGTCTTCACAAAAGTAAATCTTTCTTGCTCCTTTGGGGATAAATACTCAGCACTGTAGCCCCCAACACTTCCGGAGATCAACGGAGCGGCCATGGGTGCAGAGAAGAAAGGATTTTGGAAGGGAGGATGATGGAAGGGACGGAAGTTTTCGAAGGAGTTCTTCGCGGGAAGAGAAGAAGGCTTCGAAAGTTGCAGAGAGACGATCCCAAAATCGTTAGGGCATCAGCTTTAGGTGAACAGATAGAGAATAAAAAGGGTAAAGGTGGAAGGCGAATCGATCTCAAAACGGTTTGGATAAATTAATATTACTTTAATGACGGGAGCGCCAAAAGGCGGCAAAGGTAGAAAGCGACAAAAAGGTTTGACAAGTCAAACAACTTTCTACACAGAAGCGGTCAAAGCATATAGATAACTGAGTTTTGTTTAACTTTAACGGAGAGAGAACTTTTCATTTAATCTGAAAAATTTATATGTCAATAAAATCACAGAAATTCTTTCACAAATTGCACATCCCTAGTTCCCTTCTAAGAGATGTAAATCTCTCTTCAGGTAGGGCTTTTGTGAAGATATCTGCCAATTGACCATTTGTATCTATAAACGAAATTTCTAAATTACCACTAGCTACATGGTCTCGAATAAAATGATATCTTACCTCAATGTGTTTCGTCCTTGAGTGTTGAACTGGATTTTTGGTGAGGTTGATGGCACTAGTATTATCACACAATAGAGGAATTGATTTGATGTGAATGCCGAAATCTTCAAGTTGTTGCTTTATCCAAAGAAGTTGTGTACAGCAACTTCCAGCAGCAACATATTCCGCCTCAGCTGTTGATAGAGCTACTGAATTTTGTTTCTTGGATGTCCATGATATTAAGCATCCTGCAAGAAACTGACAACATCCACTGGTGCTCTTTCTATCTACTTTGCAACCAGCATAATCAGCATCTGAATATCCTATTAGATTTATCTCACAAGATCTAGGATACCAGAGACCTAAATCATGAGTTCTAGCTAAATATCTAAATATTCTTTTTACAGAGATTAAGTGAGACTCTCTAGGGTCTGCCTGATATCTAGCACACATGCATACACTGAACAAAATGTCTGGTCTACTGGCAGTTAAGTAAAGTAATGATCCTATCATACCTCGATAATTCTTTTGATCTACCCTTTTACCTTTTTGATCACTGTCCATTCTGGTTGATGTGCTCATTGGAGTTGATAATGGCTTTGCATCTTCAAATCCAAATTTCTTCAACAGCTCTTTGGTGTACTTTGCTTGACAGATATGAGTGCCATCCTTCCCTTGCTTGATTTGCAATCCAAGGAAGTAGCTTAACTCCCCCATCAAGCTCATTTCGAATTCTCCCTGCATAAGCTTTTCAAAGTACTTGCAAAGAGATTCATCAGTAGATCCAAAAATAATATCATCCACATAGATTTGTACAAGAAGTATATGTTTAACTTTAGATTTTATAAATAATGTACTATCTACTTTACCTCTAGTGAAACCATGATTTAATAAGAAATTACTGAGCCTTTCATACCAGGCTCTAGGAGCTTGCTTTAGACCATATAAAGCCTTATGTAGTTTAAATACATGATTTGGAAATTCAGAGTCGTCAAAACCTGGAGGTTGTTCAACATAAACTTCCTCCTTGATGAAACCATTTAAAAAGGCTGATTTGACATCCATTTGAAAAAGTTTTAAATCAAGTGCGGATGCATAAGCAAGTAAAATCCTAATGGCCTCAAGTCTAGCTACAGGTGCATAAGTTTCATCGAAATCTATGCCTTCCTCTTGGGAGTAGCCTTGAGCCACCAATCTGGCTTTGTTCCTTAAGATTATTCCAGACTCATCCAGTTTATTTCTGAACACCCATTTGGTGCCAATAACTGAATGATTGGATGGTCTAGGAACAAGTGACCATACTTGGTTTCTCTTGAACTGATTTAGTTCATCTTGCATGGCTAGTATCCAAGATTCATCAGATAAAGCTTCATTGACTGTCTTAGGCTCTACTTGAGAAACAAATGCTAAATAGTCGCATGGAATTACATTACCTCTAGTTCTTACCCCTACAGATGGATCACCAATGATGTTTTCAGGAGGGTGATCTTTCTGATGTCTCCATTCCTTTGGAAGATCTTTATGTTGGATTTCTGTTTGCTGCAGTTCTTCCAGAGTTGGATCCTCTTTGTCCTTAATTGAAGTTTTCTTTAATTTTTCGGACAAGACATCTGCATCATCAATGTCACTAATTTCTTCCTTTTTCAAGGAAGGGTTAGATTCATCAAAAATAACATGTACTGATTGTTCAATTAATAAGGAACGTTTATTGAAAACTCTATAACCTTTAGGTTTAGAGGAATACCCCATGAAAATGCCTTCATCTGATTTGGCATCCAACTTACCAATGTCCCTTTTTCCATTGTTATGGATGAAGCAAGGACATCCAAATACTCTGAAATGGCTAATCTTTGGCTTCTTTTCTTTGTAGAGTTCATAAGCAGTCTTTTTCAGAATTGGCCTGATCATCACTCTATTTATGATATAACATGCAGTGTTGATAGCTTCGGCCCAGAAATATCTTGGCAGATCATATTCTGATAACATTGATCTTGCCATATCCAAAAGAGTTCTGTTTTTCCTCTCAGCAATTCCATTCTGTTGAGGTGTCCTTGGAGCTGAGAAGTTGTGCTCAATTCCTTGATCATCACAGAACTTCGCAAATTTTCATTCTGAAACTCACCACCATGATCTGATCGAATAGAGACAATTGAGAATTTCTGATCTTTCTGAACTTTCTTACTGAAGCTGACAAAATTCTCAAATGTGTCATCTTTGTGCTCTAAAAAGGATACCCAAGTGAATCTTGAATAATCATCAACTATTACAAATCCAAAATTCTTTCCTCCCAAACTGGTAGTCCTCATTGGCCCAAATAAATCCATGTGAAGTAGTTCTAAGGGCTTTGAGGTGGTTACTACAGTCTTTGATTTGAAGGAGCTCTTGGTGTGCTTTCCTCTTGCACAAGGTCTGCAAATGCTATCCAATCTGAAATTTACCTTTGGCAGTCCTTCAACTAGTTTTCTTTTTCTGAGCTTGTTCAGCCCATCCAAGCTGCAGTGGCCCAATCTTCTGTGCCACAACTCAGTTGATTTATCTTTGCTAGCTGCCAAACACACATCTTGATCCTTGAGTTCATCGAGATATAGAACATACAAATTTCTTTCTCTGTAGGCTTCAAATATGACTTCACCATCTTTTAAGATACTGCATTTTGATTCTTGAAACTGAATTTGATGGCCTTTGTCACACAACTGGCTGATGCTGATGAGATTGTGCTTTAACCCTTTGACCAGCATTACATCCTTTATGACTGATTTTCCTTTGATGTTCACAGACCCGCTTCCTATCACAGTCCCTTTTCCATTATCTCCATAGGTGACTGTACCTTCTTCAGCTTGGAGATCAACAAATATCTTCTTGTTGCCTGACATATGCCTTGAGCACCCACTATCCAAATACCATTTGGATGCTCGAGGGTTAACCTGAAATGAGAACATCAAGCTTTAGGTACCCAAATTCTCTTTGGGTCCTGATTGGTTAGTATCATCAACTTTACCTTTTAATATCCATTTTTTATGTCTTGTTGGGCATGTCATTTTAATATGTCCTAACTTGTTGCAGTGACTGCAGCAGGATAACTTAGTTACTTTTTCTATGTATTTGAAATCAGCTTTGTATGCTACATCTTGTTCGGGTACAAATTTTGGTGTTGGATATGTTTTAGGGTATATTATGGTTTCTTCATTATCTGGGGGTGTATATCCTAATCCATTTTTCTTTTTACCCGATCTCCTAGCACCTTTTAATATTAAAGAGTTTTTACCATTGGTAAATTTTTCTAGGGTGCTTGCTAGTGTATTGTTTTCTTCATTTAATTCATTTACAGTTTTTCTTAAATCATCTGAGTTTTCCTGTTTTTCTAGGTCAGTGATTTTTCTGTTCTTGTCTTTTAATTTTCACATAATAGTTCATTTCTTCTCTTAAGCTCAACTATTTGTTTTTCTAGTTCTTCGTTTTCAGATTTTAAATCTGAGTTGGTATTTTCGAGACATGTGATATTTTTCTTGCTTAGCTTAAGTAGTTTACACACTTCTTTATACTTATTGTAGAGTTCATTAAATGCACTTTCCAAATTATCCGAATCTGAGTCATTACAGGAATCGAAAGAAGAATCAGATGTTACCTTATCCTCGGTATTCGCCATGAGAGCCAAGTTGGCTTCTTCACCTTCACTGCTCGAGCTTGACTCACTATCTGAGTCGCTGCTGTTGTCCCATGCAGCTGCCATGGCTTTCTTTTTGAATCTTCTGAACTTCTTGGAGCTGTCCTTCTTCTTGTGATCATTTTTCTTTAACATTGGACAGTCTGCCTTGATATGTCCAGGTTTCTTGCATTCATAGCAAAGTGGCTCATTCCTCTTCTGATCTTTTCCATCTGGTCTCTTGAGATCTTTGTTTTTCTTGAAGTACCTCCTACCAGACTGGAACTTCTTCTTCTTTGCCAAGATTCTCTGCAATCTTCTTGAGAGCATGGCTTCTTCATCATCACTATCTTTGCTATCTTCACTGTTATCTAAGGATTCTTCTGATGAGTCCCCATTAGCTTTAAGCGCATTTGACTGCTTCTTTCTACTGGAGGATTCTCCTAGTCTTTCCATGTTTATTTCATGGGCCATGAGAGACCCAATGAGTTTTTCTACTGACATTCTCTTAAGATCATTAGCTTCTTCGATAGCTGTGACCTTTGCCGTCCATGAAGATGGCAGGGATCTGAGAATCTTCCTTACCATATCTGCATTTTCATATGACTTTCCTAGACTTGCTAGGCCATTAGTAATGTCAGTAAATCTACTAAACATTTGGGTAATAGACTCACCTGTTTGCATTTGAAATCTTTCATACTGAGTGACAAGAATGTCAATTCTTGTCTCCTTTACTTTGTCTGTACCTTCATATGTGATCTTTAACTTTTCCCACATTTCCATGGAGGATTTGCATGCTGAAACTCTGTTGAACTCTTTCTTGCTTAGAGCACAACATAGAATGCTCTTAGCTTTACAGTTCAAGGAGATTTTCTTTCTATCTTCATCTGTCCATTGTGCTTTCTCATTTGTGACGACCAGATCACCTTCTTCCACTATTGACCAGATTTGATAATCGTGGCCTTGTAGAAAGTATTCCATCCTGGTCTTCCAATACGTATAATCTTCACCATCGAACAAAGGAGGTCTGTTGACAGACTGACCTTCGAAGTGACTTTGGGCTGCCATTGATCTTTGCTCTTCAGATCGTTGGATCTTCTTCTTTGTCGAAGAGACGGGCTCTGATACCACTTGTTGCCCAGCTAGCTAGCCCAGAGGGGGGGTGAATGGGTTATTAAAACTTCGATCTTGATTAAAACCTGTTTACTGAAAAGATTGCACAACTTAATAACAAGGTTAGAGTTAGAGCAAACAAGACAACAATCACACAAAACACATCCACAAGACACAAGGATTTTTATCCTGGTTCGGAACTCCTCTCCACAGGAGACCTACGTCCAGTCCCTGAGCAATACCTCAGGATTTTACTACCAAGGGTACAATCCCCCTTAAGGATCCTTACACCCAGCCTCAACTGGTCTTCCTTCAGCCTGAAGGGAACAACAACCACCCTGGATACCACCAGGTCTTCCTTCGTCCAGAAGGGAACAACAACCACCCTGGATACCACCAGGTCTTCCTTCGTCCAGAAGGGAACACAAACTAATCAGAAAAAGGTTGTGAAAACAGGCTTCAGATTCTAGCTTGACCAGCTACAACCTGAAGCTCCTAAGCCCCGAGAGAGAAAGAGATTTAACAAGGTTTTTCTCTCCAAGGACCACACAGGCTCTTACAAATGAGAAGATTTCTTTGAGCACAGAGAGCTAAGAGCTTAGAACAAGGTTTGGAGTGGAGGCTTCGCTCTTCTTCAAAGTTCTAAAGATTGAGAGAGATGGATTCCTTTCTTCTTCTAAAATCAAGCGATGTTGCTCTATCAGTTATCTTTCTTTTCGTCTTGAGTCTTCTATTTAAACTGCTGATTCAAATTCGAACGTTGAATGTCCGTTGTCTCTTATCCTTGTGTACGTTAGACTGGTTACTGAGGAAGCTTCTGATCGTCAGTCTTTTATCCTGGTGTACACGCCAAAGAGATGTCATAGAACTTTGTATCTTGTGTCCAACGTTGTCCAGATGAGTCTTGTCAGATATCTGTAAGCATATCATCAATAAATAGAAGACAGCTAGGACTGCTGTCTATTGTTAGTTGAGATGGAACAGATATTGCAGTATATAGCAAAGCTCCTTTCTGTCCAAGAAAAGTACGTAGACAGAGTAGCATAGAAATGGAAGATATTGTCTGCATGCATGGGAGATACGATCGGAGAGCATTTAATGCATAGCAGTCAACGGACAAGATATGACTTTGACTTTTCAACGCTATTAAAAAGCATTATACTGATGCATCAAGAAATTCGATAAAAAGAATCTTGCTGACTTCATAACTTATGAAATCGTTATGAATTATAGCAAGTCGTTATGAACTGTAAAGAAATCGTTGTGATAACTTATGAAGCCGTTACAACAGGCAAGTCGTTGTGAGTTCTAAAGAAGTCGTTGCAAGAAATCGTTATGACGAATAAGAAGTCGTTACGCGAAATCGTTATGACTAATAAGAAGTCGTTGCGCGAAATCGTTATGACTAATAAAGAAGTCGTTGCGCGAAATCGTTATGACTAATAAAGAAGTCGTTGCGCGAAATCGTTATGACTAATAAAGAAGTCGTTGCGCGAAATCGTTATGACTAACAAAGAAGTCGTTGCGCGAAATCGTTATGACTAACAAAGAAGTCGTTACGGCTAGAGAGTCGTTGCGAGTTCTAAAGAAATCGTTACGAGGTCTAAAGAAGTCGTTACGGCTAGAGAGTCGTTGCGAGTTCTAAAGAAATCGTTACGAGGTCTAAAGAAGTCGTTACGGCTAGAGAGTCGTTGCGAGTTCTAAAGAAATCGTTACGGGTCTAAAGAAGTCGTTACGGCTAGAGAGTCGTTGCGAGTTCTAAAGAAATCGTTACGGGCTAAAGAAGTCGTTACGGCTAGAGAGTCGTTGCGAGTTCTAAAGAAATCGTTACGGTAACGATTCGAGTGATCCGGTCAAAGAGGAAGTCGTTCTGCTTATCAAAGAAGTCGTTACAGGGACTTAGATAGAAATGATGGGACTTACCAGATTGTCTTGATCTTTCATTTTTCTTTTGCTTCCTGTTCTCAAGGCTCAAGAAATCCATTAGTGTTATTTTGTTAATCATCAAATTAATATATAAATAAATGAAAATATTTATTATGGGGACAGTTTGGTCATCAAAAATTAGAGTTCTTACGATCTTAACTAGATTTATTCTAGCATGGTCGGGGCGATGAAAGTTACTCAAGAAAGTAGATGGAGTTCAAATCAGACTTTCAGTTTGACCTCAGCGTTCAAATACACATTCAGCAATTAGTTTACTTTAAAAAGAAAGAACTCGGATTTGATGGTATAAAATTATAAATATTAATCCTATCAGCCTCCGGTTTGTTCTAACACGGCTAGGGAGATGACAACGACTCATGGAAACAAACGAAGTTCAAATCAAACTTCTAGTTTGACCTCAGTGCTCAAATACACATTTAGAAAATTAGTTCAGTTTAAAAAAAGTTTACTAATCTGATCGATCTTTGGTTTATTCTAGCACGACCGGGGCGATGATAGCGACTTGTAGAAGCAGAAGAAGTTCAAATCGAAGTCCCAATTTGATCTCGGTGCTCAAATTCTCATTCAGCAATTTAGTTTAGTTTATAAGTGAGTGAAAAAATAAACTCTAAAAAATTAAATAAATTATTTCTTTTAGTATTTATTTTTAATATATGATGAATTTCGAGGATCTATGATATATTTCTTTTTTTGTCGTAGACATTTATGTATTTGTTTTACTTATTGATTGTGAGGTTTTTATTTTTATTATTTTTGTAAGAGATGTTATTTTATTATATATATAATTTTAAAAAAATAAATAATCAAAAACTAATTAGTGGCTAAATATATTCGGTCGCTAAATAGTCATCTACGACCGAATAGAGACCAAAATTTTTAGTCAAAATTTTCGGTCGCTAATGCATACATCTATGAACGAATGTATTCGATCGCTATTCGGTCACAAAATAGTGACCGAGTAGCAACGAAATATATTTGGCCATTATTGTATTTGGTTTTCAGTTTTGAGACAGAATAAAGACAAAGCTATCTGGTCTTAAAATAGCGACCAAATAGAGTCGATCAAAATATTGTGACCAATTTATCTTCACCGATAATTTTGGTCGATATTTGATCGTTGTTTTGATCAGCGACTGAATATTGATTAAATAGCAACCGAAATTGTTAGTCGCTATTCACGTTTTTTCTTATGGTATGTAGTATGTTCTCCCACAGTCTCTCGACCTTTCCTTCTCTATCGAGATGAGAGGATGAAAACCCTAGTTTTCCCAACATGCAAATTTATAGGTGTGTATTATAGAACGGAGTTAAAGTGTGCGTGTGACATAAGCTACCAGATCATTCCTCTCTCAGCCTACTTGTTTCACAAGATGAATAGCAGCACTTTTGAATTTGTTTCCTCATTCTTCTCCAACAGACAAGAAGCTTAGAGAATTGGCAATGATGTGATGCCCTACATTTACAAAATACTGATGAACTCGCTATACAGTACTATCACTGAGGTCTACAATAGTGAAAGATATAACCATTTGACAATGAAAAGTCATTTAATCTTTGGACACAAGCTTAGCAAACATTACTACATAGTCTCTTACCTTAGAACTACTGAACAGGTCTCTGACTGATCAGACTCTGATTGTAGTCCTCCAAATTAGATATCAACCATTCAATTAGCAGTGGCAATTACAGCTTGTGCTAGAATTCATATCTATCCACCAAACCCTAACCAAATACAACTCTATGTAGCATTAATAGATGAAAATTTGTCCCAAAATCAAGCATAAAATCCACCTAAAATCAGGTAAGTTTATCTCTCAAGAAATAAACCAGAACTTGGACATCTTGGAGAGCCCTAAACCTTTAAATATACCCATGAACTTGTCCTCCAACAACCATAACTGCTGCAGGAGGGTGTTGGATGAGGTTCTTCATCGATCGATTTGAGGTGTGGGACAAAGTGATTTGGAGGATCCTTTTTACTCACTATAGGAAAGATTGGATACGTAGATGGCTACTGTAACGACCCGACCTCCCGAACCCCCGCAAAGGACCGCGAAGTTTCCGTCGCCACCCACAGATCTGAAGACCCGGAAGGGTTAGAAGAAATAGTCTAGTGAGATATGCACTGAATTTAAATAACTATAGTGAGATATACAGTTGTACAACATGCCCCATGTAAAACACAAGTACAAGAAGAAAGGTGCAGTCCTTAAGGGGCATACCTCGAGAACTTGCAAAGCACAACTCTCAACTCATTCAGGTATAAGAGCTCACAACACTCACTCTCACTATTGCTGACACAACATGGCGCCACGGCCGTCTCCGCAACCCGTCCGACACCGAGCTCCTGCGACAACGAGCCCCTACCTGAAAGAAGTAGGGGAAGTGAGCCTCGCGAACAAGGCCCAGTAGGGATTACCAGTCCCTCACCGGCCAGAGCAGCAGAAACTCCAAAAATATAAAACTACACTAGAATGTTGTAAAGCGAGGAACACCTAAAGCAAGACACTACAAAGCAGCAGAACAGAACAATGCAACGTCACGACCGCTAACCAAGATCGTGACACACACACGACTCCCGCAAAAGCCAACGGAGTCGGGCACCAAGCAGAAGCAACCCTCGGTGCACCCTCCGAGACCATACAACAACTAGGTGAGTACGACGTCTCACCATAAGAACGACCACCTTAGACCTCACAAGGTCGAGGGCCCATAAGTGGAACCACCCTGAACCCCGGACACACCGTGAGGTCGGGAAGCCACACACGCCGGTGCCACCACAGACTGGCATGCAAGAATGAGACTATGGAACTGAGAGGACACCGAAGTGAAAACCACCAGAAACACGGGCCAACAAGCCCAAACTAATGATGCCTATGGAAACTAGGCACAGCCGGGCTATAACCGCCGTGCAAGATAGGGCAACAGATAACACTTGGAAACGTCGTGAGGAAACGTTGTCAAGACAACAGCAACCAAGCCACCGCCACTGGCAGTGAAGAGGATGACACACCAGTCACTCCCTCTACTCGCCAGTCTGGCTCCTGCCTCTAACCTCCCCGGAAGAGTGAGACAGAGCCGCCACAGAACACCACAAGAACCCATGCACCACCGTATCCTGGCCAAGCTATGGCCCCACGCTTGACCTCCCTACGTGGCTCCGAAACCAACGCAGAGCGAGGTAGTGAGAAAAAGGACTGTCTGGACCTTGGCGTCCCACCCCAGACTAGAGTGCTTTACAAATGACTCAGTGCCGCTATCCAAACCTCATTTTCCACTCAGCTCCAGAGTCCACCAACTAGGCCGCCAACTCGAGCATGTTCGTAGCCTAGAGCACTCCCTCAATAGGCTCCCGAGGATGGGGGTCCAAGGCAACGGAGACAACCTCTGAATGGGACAAGCCCTCAAGTGCCAAGCACCAGGCGAATAGGCGGAGCAAGCACAACAAGAACCATGCCGAACTGCTGGCTTGTAACCCACGACAAGCCTAACAAGCAAGAGGCACGCACGGACCCTCAAGAGGGCCGTCGGCCAACCAAGGCACACACAAACAAGACAAAACCTCGGAACACCACCAGTCGCATGGAAAACCCGTCGCTCTGCTAATAATCGATTGACCACCAGTCAGTCGATTTTTAGACAAATGCGACCCTCTTGGCACCGCTGCCAGGACACGGCCATAAAGGTGTCACCTTCAATAACTAAACACAGTGAGGCAACCTACCGTGTTTTCCTCCTGAAGGTCCCAAGGGCAAGCCAGCCCTGGGGCACACGTCGACACTCCAACCAGAACGACGGAAACACCTGAGGCACACATAGGTACTGTCGTGTCCCCCTAGGCCATCGCAATACCATCGCGACCGGGAAGGGCACTGCGACAGAAACCCTGTCGTGATAGGGAAACGCGTAGCGACAAGATCGCTTCCGACTGCCGGACCGCAATGCCATCGCGTTAGGCCAGCGTGTCACGACACGACTGTGCCCTTTGGTGTCACAACACGCACTGTGGTCGCAACACTAGAAAGAAGGCAGACCAGCAAGATGCTCCATCCTTAGGCCACCCACACACCACAAACACACCACACGGGGGAGGGGAGCATGGAGAAGCAGGAAATGCTATCTACAAACCATAAGGGGCTCCCAATCCACCCGGATTCCACCCGGATTGGGAAGGGTACAAGAAATCCCTACCTTTCAAAAAGAAAAGAACCCATAAGGGCCCTTCACGTTCGATTGGCCACCTCCTCCTCGCTCCACGCAGGCTCCACAATGCCAAGGACACGAGCACGACCCTCCTCCTTGCCTGAAATGCACAAACGGGAGAGAGGGAGGTATAGCACCGCCAGAGGGGGAGGAGAAGAGGGGGGAAGGAGGAAAAGGGAGAAGGGGTCGCTGACCAAGGCCTTAAGCCTTCGGCACCCAAGACGCGATGGGTTGACACATCGCTTTAAGGACCTTAACGCGACGAGTCAACACACCGTGACAAGAACGTGTCCCCCAGGAACACCGCGACAACCCGACAGGTCATACTGACACGCCTGCCACTCTAACAGGCATCATACTACCAAAGCAACGGAACACTGTTGTGACTAGTTGACCGGGCGCGACACAAAGACGCGATGGGAAAGCCAGGTGTGACAAGAATGCGACGCACAAGCTAGTCATGAAAAGGATGACTGTCACGTCGGACACCCACGACGCGACCCTAACACATCTCCCAACTTGGACACGTTAGTGGCCAGTCATCCAAGACACCAGACAGAAAATCGGGAAGCTGGGTCTTACAGCTGTAAATTGTAGCTGTCTACAAAAAGAGTATTTGTAGATGGCTATAGATAACCGTCTACATATACTATATATGTAGATGGTGACACTGTATTCATATATTATATATATATATATATATATATATATAAGTTATGTAGACAGCTTATGTGTAGCTGTCCACATATGATGTAAGTGTAGATGGCTACACATAAGCCGTCTACATATGGAGGATATGTAGATGACTATTTATAGCCATCTACATATCTCATCTAACATTTTGTTGTGCGCCAACGTTTTCCCCATTTCCCTCCTCCTCCTCTGTCGACGCACCCATCATCACCCGCTGCCTATCGGGAAGTCGTCGCCCGCCGCTGGAGACGCCGTCGTCTACCACCAAAGACGCCATCACCCACTGCTGGAGTTCACCTCTCTGTCTCTCTGTCTCTATCTCTCTCTCTCTCCCCTTGTGGTGAGTCCCTGTCTATCATCTCCTTGTGTGCACAATGAGATGAGGAGAGTGGGGGTGGGGTCAGGTTGGGAAGTAGAGGTGTAGGTGGAGTGTCGTGGTGGGAGGGGAGGAGAGTTGGGCCATCTATGTTGTGGAGTCCAATGTTGGGAGGGGTTGGAGTTGGGCTGGTAGTGGGTGGAGTCTGGTGGTGGGAGGGGTGGGGGGTTGGCATTGCAGTGGAGTGGAATCTGGTGGTGGGAAGATTGGGGGGGGGGGGGGGGTTGGAGGTGGGGAAGGGGGAGGCCGCAGATGGAGGGGTGGGGCTATGGGTGGTGGGGTGTGGGAGTAGCAGGGGGGTAGGGTTGGGCCTGCCGTGGGGTGGAGTCTAGTGGTGGGAGAGGGGGGTGTGGAGGGGGGGAAGGGGGAGGCCAAAGATGGAGGGTGAGGCTACTGGGTGGTGGGGGTGGGGGAATAGTAAGGGGGTCTGGTTGGGCACGGTGGCTGGTAGACTTAAATGTATTGCAACGAAAGAGGAGCTATCTTGGGTAGTATGTGTTTTCCTTTTCTTTTCCAGGAAAGAAAAAAAGAGTGATGGTGATCAGTTTTGTTATAATGTTCCACCTTCTGCATTGCATTTTTGACCTCTCCAAAGAAATAGGTCCCTAGAGTTAAGTACGTGTATGATATTTTCCTTCATTGAATTTTGGGGTCTGTAAGACTATTCTTTGGTGACCATTTTGAATCTAAAAGTCTTATTCAGATTAAAAATTAGTGTCAATTGAGAGGAAAGATCTCAAAAAAAATTGGAGAACACCGATCTAGAATCTTCTTCTGACGTTGTCGAATGTTGTTTGATGGTGGGGATACTGCAAGTTGACTGGGGCGATACCTACATAGAGGGCCATGTCTATTGTATGGCAGAGGGTGACATGGCTTCTGAGACCCTTGACAGAGGGCCACGTCTATTGTACGATAGTGCCATGATGCCTAAGATAGGAAAAAGTCTTCCCCAAACATAGTTCCCCACTCCCCAGACGGCGGGGCAATCATGAGTCCGTAAGCTCCTTTTTGTCCTGGCCTGCCTTATCATTCCTTAGCCAAGGAAATTGGTTGTCACCATGAAATGGGGTATGCCATGCTGTGTAATATACTAAATAAATTGTCTTCATTTATCCATCTTTTAATAATACATTTTTGGTAAAATATGATGACAGGTTTTGTTCGGAACGCATGCGGAGATCGATCTAGTTGCTTTCATATTTTAAGTATCTTTATTCAGGCAATATTCAATGAACCTAGGTGGTGGCTCATCTTTAGTTAATTCAGTGAGCATGGGTGGTGGCTCATCTTTCGTTAATCGGGTGAGTCTGGGTGGTGTCTCAACTTTACATTAGGTGTGGATGTGTGAATGTATTTTTTGTAGGATGTATGGATCTATGAATGGATTTTTGTGGCAAGATGTGTGGATGCGTGAATATATTTTTTGCAGGATGTGTGAATGTATTTTAATGCAGGACGCAAGTGTTGGATGAAACATATGGATGTGAGAATGAGTGGACCTTTTTTTTTGGCCCGTTCAAGACTTTTGTAATGATATATGTTGTTGTTGTCTTTTGATAGTAATGTCATATATCGAGCAAATAGTCTTGAATTGTCTAAATTGGACAGTTTGTGAATATTTGATCATCTGATGTTCTTGATTATATGTGTTTTGAGATTGTCTTAAAATTTCTACAGTACCTCCTCACTCTTCTCCAATACATATGCTAATTTTAACTACTCTTCTTATCATTTGTATTCTATGCAAGTGACTTTCTGAGTATAGTTAAAATTAGTAAATGGTAGTGGTATATTGAAGAAGTGTGGGAGACGCTGCCGAAATTTTCATAGATGGGCAAGATATCATGTAGGTATATAATAAAGAACATAAGATTATCAAATATCCATAGATGGGTAATATTTCATGTAGGAACCCCCCCCCCCCCTTCTTTGCAGGAATGTGTAAATAAAGACAATTGTGAAAATGTGGATTTCCTCCCAATATAAGGGAGATGTTGCCGAAATGTTCTTTGAGTTATACGTTCATACATATTTATGTTATAAATATGTTTGTACATATGATGTGATGTAATTTCATATATGATATTTTTTCCTTTTACTATGTAATTCTAGATTATTTTGAAATGGCTGGAGTCGATAAGAGTTAGATGAAAGTTAAAGATCATTTGGATTCTAGGTATGAGAAAGAAGTCGAAGAACTATTGGACTTTGCTTTTCATGGAGATAGGAGGAGTTTCAGTCATGGATATAATGGGTAGTTTATACAATGTCTCTATAAAAAGTGTCCCTATATAACAGATTGAAGTGAAAACTCATTTGATATGTAACGAGATATGGATTCATTATACAAATTGGGTGTGCCATAGAGAGGAACCCGTTGGTGACATATCCTCAGAGGAGATCAATGAGCAAGAACAACAAATGACGATTGATAATATAGTTCAGATGTTACATGAGCTGCAAGATTCTCATATAGTTGTTCGTTGTATGAAGATGAACCAAATGCAAAGCGAAGAAATTTTATAAACTATTAGATGATGCGGAAACGCCTTTGTATCCTGGTTGCCAAAAAGTTAGTAGATTGACATTTCTTTTAAAATTGTTACACATTAAGACAATGAATCAAGTGACAGACAACTTTATGGGCATGTTCCTTGATCTTTTGCATGAAATATTACCAGAAGGATCGTATGTCCCTAAATCATGGTATGAAGCTAAGAAGTCAGTTAGAGATTTGGGCTTAAGCCATGCGAAGATAGATGCATGTGAGAATAATGATGTACTATTTTAGAAGAAAAATGAAGATAAAGATGAATGTCTGCAATGTCATACACCGAGATATAAAGAAAGAGTCAATCATACAAATGAAGCTTCTACATGTAAGCGAGTACCTAATAAAGTCTTGTGTTATTTTTCTCTGAAAGACAGATTGCAAAGAATGTTTATGTCTTCTATGGTAGTTAAGTGGATGACACGATATAAAGATGGTTGGACTTCGCAAGAAAATGGGGAGATGCAGCATCTCTGTGATTCTAAGTGGATGTGAATCTCCCTTGTACAGGATGTGTTTACATAAGGTTATAGAATGTGTCTCTTTTTTGCATGATGTGAAGATTGTTTCAAGATGTGAATGTGTGGATGTATTTTTTTTCTTAACAGGGTATGTACACATGTGGATATGCTTCTGATATAGGGGAGATGTTGCTGATTTTTTTGTTATAAATTATTTTTACACTATTTATGAACATCAATCTTTTCAGATATCAGTACATGAAGTGGATCACCGGTTCGGAGATCACGGACTGTGGATGACATGCCAGGTCATTCATCTCAAGACTCTATTGCAGGTCATCCTTCTCAGGTCCTTCTTCCTACCACTCAGGGGGCATCTTCTGCTGCATTTGCATCTTCTTCTGTAGTAGGTATATTCTGTTGCCCTGTTGACAAGCCCAGAGGGGGGTGAATGGGTCTTTTTAAATTCAATCTAGGAAATACCTGAAACCATAAACAATCACACAAACGATCTTCGAACTACGTTAGTTACTTGTTAGTTTAAATAACAATTATGCAATGAAGACAATCACACAACACAAGGATTATCTTGGTTCGGACTTCCTTTCCTTAGGAGTCCTACGTCCAGTCCCTGAGCAACAACTCAGGATTTCACTAACTAGGGTACAGTCCCCCTAAGGACGCTACTACACCCAGCTCAGCTGGTCTTCCTTCACACACGAAGGGAACAACACCCTGGATGCCACCAGGTCTTCCTTTACAACCAAAGGGAGCAACACCCTGGATACCACCAGGTCTTCCTTCACACCCGAAGGGAATAGCACAAAGAAGAATAAATGACTTTCACGCCCCTAGATCCAGCTTTTGATAAGTGAGGATCTGAAGCAACTAGAACTGAGAGCGAAGAGATTATGAACAATTCACACTCTCAGAATTGTACAGGCTCTCTCAAGATTATCACGAAAACTAGCGGAGAGCAAGAGAGCAAAAGGCTACACGGAGTGAAGGATCTTGGCTCTCGATTTTCTTCAGAAGAATTTGAAAAATTGTCTCAGATGGATAGATCTTCTATTCTTCTGTCTTGTATATATATATATATCTTCAATTTGAAATCTAGTCGTTGAAGAGATCGTTGTCTCTCTTTTGAGTAGTCGTTGGACTCAATGACAGATGGAGTCTTGGAAGCTTCCTGTCACAGTCTTTTGATCACTTGAGCACGCAAAGAGACGAAATCTTCATAGATATCCGTTGGCTTTTATTTGTATAACGTTGTACCATGAAGCTACATCAAAGGTCTGCACAGATGTCAAACTCAAACAGCAGACAGATAGGCTGTCTCTGATATCAGTCAACGTCAGTAGCAATAGTCAAGAAAATAGTAATGCCAACTGGCTTAAGTCTAAAGGACGTTATCAAAATAAGCACGATAAAGGAAGATATAGTCTGCATGCATGCAGAGATACGTTCAGATCTCATAAATGCAAAAGCGTCAGAGAGATGTCTACATGGACTTTGACTGGTCAATGCTTTAAGATGAATAAGATATCAAGATATGAAATTGAAGACTATATGACTTATGAAATCGTTATGAGTTATAGCAAATCGTTCTATAACAGAGGATATAAGAAATCGTTATGAATCATGGCAAGTCATTTTGATTCTGAAGAAATCGATGTGAAACACTTAACAAATCGTTATGAAATGCAAGTCGTTATGAGAATACATAAATCGTTGTGAAACTCTTAACAAATCGTTGCACAAAGCAAGTCGTTATGAACTCTAATGAAATCGTTGCCGCTAGCAAGTCGTTGCGAGTTTCAAAGAAATCGTTACGAGAACTAAAGAAATCGTTGCGGCTAGCAAGTCGTTACGAGTATCAAGGAAATCGTTACGAGAACTAAAGAAATCGTTGTGGCTAGCAAGTCGTTACGAGTATCAAGGAAATCGTTACGAGAACTAAAGAAATCGTTGCGGCTAGCAAGTCGTTACGAGTATCAAGGAAATCGTTACGAGAACTAAAGAAATCGTTGCGGCTAGCAAGTCGTTACGAACTTCAAAGAAATCGTTATGATAACTTATGAAGTCGTTACAACAAACAAGTCGTTGCGAGTTCTAAAGAAATCGTTATGATAACTTATGAAGTCGTTACAACAAGCAAGTCGTTTCGAGTTCTAAAGAAATCGTTATGATAACTTATGAAGTCGTTACAACAAGCAAGTCGTTGCGAGTTCTAAAGAAATCGTTATGATAACTTATGAAGTCGTTACAACAAGCAAGTCGTTGCGAGTTCTAAAGAAATCGTTATGATCACTTATGAAGTCGTTACAACATCGACTTGATTGAAACAACATGACTTTTCAGTCTTATAAGAGAATCGTTATGAATTTCAACAGAAATCGATATGGACTTAGAGAAAGCTCATGTTGAAAAGATTAAAGCTTCAGAGTAGTAAAGCATACCTTTATTGGCTTGTTTGACTTCGGTATTTTTCCTGTACTTAAGACTTATGAAATATTCATCAGATAAATTCTTGTTTGGTTTTGTTAATCATCAAAATATGTATATATATATAATTAATTAAAATTGTATGGGGACAGACTGATCATCATATTCTTACATTGAATAGCATTGTAATTTATATTTATTTTAGTTTCATAAAATCTAATATTTTTCTTTATGTATATATCTTTACATAGAGACACCGTCGTGGGGTCAGGGGACCAGTCATTGGGTTCCCTATAGAGGTGTCACGGAGAGGAGAATAGAGCCTGGGTATAAGTGGAATGTGAGAGTGATCGCTGGTTACAGCGTAGGTGAGAAAGGGACAAACTTTGTTACTTCTATGGGCACTGTCATTAGGTTGCATTGCAAATTATGGCAAAAGAATTTTTCAAAACTTCCTGATGAGACGAAAGATGCAATATTTCGAGATCTTGAGGTAAACGTTTTAATATTTATGGTGAATATTGTGTATTTGTGAGACATTTAAATTGAATTTGTAATATATATGTAGTTGTTTTATTGATGGGACCGGACTCCACGAACAGATAAGGAGATGTTATATTATATGACAGCTATGCACAAAGGCTGGTGTGGGATGTTAAAGTCAAAAGTAAGTCATTTTTAAAAGTAATGTCTGAAAATTTCTTGTTTTGTGTCTTGATAATGAACATTTTGTTAACTTTGTAATTATCATTTTGTAGCATTATAAGGGCAAGACTTTTGAGGATGTTGTTTCATCCATTCCAGCTGGTGTTGATCAATCAAATTGGCGGACAATGTGTGAAAAATGGAACATAAGAGAGGAGCAAGTAAAATAATATGATTTAATTACATATAGTACTTAGGATTTTCTATTTGATATTTCATCAAATTTATGTATTGTCTTCTTCTTTATAGGATGTTGTCAAGCATAATAGGCAGAATTGTGCCCACAGAGTATGACATATCGGCGGGGGTGATCGAGTATATATCTATTGAGAGATGACTTTGTAAGTTTTTCATTTTACTAAAAGTCATTTTAATAATCTCTATTGATTATTTTTTGTTACTTAACGATTATACAATTAATTTTAACAGGTGAAGACTCATCAGCATGATATCGACCGCATGGAGATTTTTAGGATGGGGAGATGTAAAAACTTCCCTAACGGTACCCAACAATGGGTTGATGATAAAAGCAATGATCATTTTACAAGTGTATCTGTCTTACATAAAACATTCCTAATAAATTAGTTTATAATTGAAGTTTTTTTTGTTAATGAAATATTTTTTTTATGTAGGAGAGGATGACCCACATGGCGACTCCTGCCCTCCAGAGTGATGATGTCCCTCCCGCTTTAGCCGAGGATGTCTTCATATCTGTCATGGGACGAGATAGGCCTGGCCATATTCATTGCGCGGGTAAGGCTAAGACTCTTGGTAGTTTGCACGGGAGGGGGGACGGCTCGAACTCCTCAGGCGGCTTGTAAGACCCGGCTTCCCGGCTTTCCATCTAGTGTCTTGGATGACTGGCCACTAACATGTCCGGGCTGGGCGATACGTTAGTGTCGCGTCGTGGGTGTCTGATGCGACGGTTATCCTTATTGCGACAGCTTGTGTGTCGCGTTCTTGTCACGCCCTGCTTCCTCGTCGTATCTTCGTGTCGTGCTCGGTCAACGGGTCGCGACAGTGTTCCGCCGCTTCGATCATCTGACGCCTATCAGGGTGGCAGGCGTGTCAGTACTACCTGTCGGGCTGTTGCAGCATCCCTGGGGGACTTGTTCTTGTCATGGTGCATTGACCCGTCGCGTTAAGGTCCTTAACGTGATGGATCGCCCCATCACGTCTTGGGTGCCAAAGGCTTAAGGCCTTGGCTAGTGACCCCTTCTCCCTTTTCTTCCTTCCCCTCTCTTCTCCTCCCCCTCCAGCGGTGCTCCACCTCCATATCTCCCCTTTGTGTGTTTCAGGAGAGGAGGGCCGTGCTCGTGTCCTTAGCATTGTGGAGCTTGCGTGGAGCAAGGAGGAGATGGCCAATCCGACGTGAAGGGCCCTTATGGGTTTGTTTCTTCTTGAAAGGTAGGGATTGCTTGTACCCTTCTCGATCTGGGTGGATTGGGAGCCCCTCGTGGTTTGTAGATAGCATTTCCTACTTCTCCATGCTCCCCTCCCTCGTGTGGTGTGTATATGGTGTGTGGGTGGCCCAAGGATGGAGCATCCCGTGGGTCTGTCCTTCTTCTGGTGTTGCGACCGTAGTGCACGTTGAGACAACAGAGGGCGTGATCATGTCGCGACGCGTTGGCCCGACGCGATAGCGTTACGGTCTGGCAGTCTAATGCGATCTTGTCGCGCGCGTTTCCCTGTCACAACAGGGTTGCTATCATGGTGTCCTTCCCCATCGCGATGGTATCGCGAAGGCCAGGGGGGATGCGACAGTACTTTTGTTGCCTCAGGTGTTTCCGTGGTTCCAGTTGGGGTGTCGGCGTGTGCCCCTGGGCTGGCTTGCCCTTAGGACCTTCAAGAGGGGAACACGGTAGGATACTTCACTGTGTTCAGTGACTAAAGGTGACACCTCCGCGGCTGTGTCCTGACAGTGGTTCATGGAAGGTCGCATTTGTCTAATAATCAATTGACTGACGGTCAATCGATTAATAGCAGAGCGACTGGTGTTCCATGCTACTGGTGCTGTTCTGATATTCTGGCTAGTTTGTGTGTGCCTTGGTTGGCCGAAGGCCCTTTTGAGGGTCCGTGTGTGCCTCGTGCTTGCTCGGCTTGTCGTGGGTTACAAGCCAGCAATTCGACGTGGTTCTTGTAGTCCTTGCCCCACCTATTCGCCCGGTGCTTGGCACTTAAGGGCTTATCCCTTCAGAGGTTGTCTCCATTTTCTAGGATCCCCTCCTCAGGAGGCCTTGAGGGAGTGTTCGGGGCTACGAGCGTGCTTCAGTTGGCGGCCGAGTTGGCAGACTCTGGAGCTGAGGCGAAAACGAGGTTTGGACAGTGGCACTGAGTTGTTTGTAGAGCTCTCTTGTCTGGGTCGGGACGCCGAGGTCGTTGAGGTGTTTTCTTCCTGGCGCGGCCCAGACAGTCCTTTTTCTCACTACCTCGCTCTGCATTTGTTCCGGAGCCACATAGAGAGGTCAGGAATGAGGCCGCAGCTTTGCCAGGCTACGGTGGTGTGTGCGATCTTGTGGTGTTCTGTGGTGGCTCTGTCTCACTCTTCCGGGGAGGTTAGAGGTAGGAGCCAGGCTGGCGAGCAGAGGGAGTGGCTGTTGTGTCCTCCTCTTGGCTGCCAGTGGCGGTGACTTGGTTGTTGTTGTTGTGACGACGTTTCCTCACAACGTTTCCAAGTGTTATCCGTTGCCCTAGCTTGCACGGCGATTATAGCCTGGCCGTGCCTAGTTTCCGTATGCATCATTGGTTTGGCCTTGTTGGCTCGTGTTTCTGGTGGTTTTCGCTTCTGTGTCCTCTCGGTTCCGTAGTCTCGTTCTTGGGTGCCAGTCCGTGGTGGCACCGGCGTGTGTGGCTTCCCGACCTCGCGGTGTGTCCGGGGTCAAGGGTGGTTCTGCTTGTGGGCCCTCGACCTTGTGGAGGTCTGAGGGGGCCGTGCTTATGGTGAGAAGTCGTTCTCACCTAGTTGTTGTGTGGTCACGGTGGGTGCGCCGAGGGTTGCTTCTGTTTGGTGTCCGACTGCATTGGTTTTTGTGGGAGTCGTGTATGTGCCACGACCTTGGTTAGCAGTCGTGACGTTGCATTGTTCTGTTCCACTACTTTGTAGTATCCTGCTGTAAGTGTTCATAGCTTTACAGCTTTCTTGTGTAGTTTCTTGTTTTTGGAGTTCTTGCTACTCTGGCCAGTGAGGGACTTGTAATCCCTACTGGGCCTTATTCGTGAGGCTTACTTCCCCTACTTCCTTCAGCTAGGGACTCGTCGTCGCAGGAGCTCGGTGTTGGACGGGTTGCAAAGACGGTTGTGGTGCCGTGTGCTATCAGCAACAGTGAGAGCGAGTGTTGTGAGCTCTTATACCTGAGTGAGTTAAGAGTTGTGCTTTGCAAGTTCTCGGGGTATGCCCCTTAAGGACTGCACCTTTCTTCTTGTACCTATGCTTTTACTTCGAACACATTTTACAATTGTATATCTCCTTATAGTTATTTAAATTCAGTGCATATCTCACTAGACTATTTCTTCTAACCCTTCCGGGTCTTCGAATCCGTGGGTGGCGACGCGAACTTCAGGGTCCCTGGTGGGGGTCCAGGAGGTCAGGTTGTTACACGGCTACCACACTCAGGTGCAGCAGCTACAACATCAGTTGCAAGATCTACGTGAGGAGAGGAGTAGGGATCGCCAAGAGCTAGAGGATATGTCTAGTCAAGTGTCAGAGATGTGTGCCCTCATGCAGCGATTGACTGGTCAGCCATAACCTATTCCTCCTCATGCGCATGAGGGGACTGATGAGTCTGCTGATGATTATGATGATGATGATGATTAGATTGTTATAGTTTGTGAGATACTTTGCATTTCTTTTTTTGACGATTTGTTATGATGTTTATATTTATGTTTAGATAGTTTGTGTTTGCTTGGTATCATTTTTTTTCTGGTTTGTGAGTAAAGTTGTACACAGGTGGGACATGCAAAATTTAAATAACTTTTTTTAAAAAATAAAACATATGTAGATGGCTTCTAACCGTCTACATAAGTTTATGTAAACAACTATTAAATTGCCTACATAAGTTTATGTAGACGACTAACCAAACTGTCTACGTAAGTTTATGTAGACGGCTTGAGAAGCCATTCACATAAGTTTATGTAGACGGTTTAAGTAGTCATCTACATAATTTATATAGATGGCTACTTATATTGTCTACATAACTTTTGTAGACGGGTTGTGTAGCCATCTACTAAAACTTACGTAGACGGCTAAATATGTAGACAGCTACGCTTAGCCATCTACTTATGTTCATATACGGCTTCTAGCCATCTAAATTTGTTATTATTGTAGACAGCTTCAAAAATCTATCTACATATAATATGTAGACGGAGTTTTTGTTGACGGGTGCCTAAACGGCTTCAAAATCGTGTACAAAAACTTTAATAGACAATTTTATGTCCAGCCATCTACATATCTCTTATTTCCTGTAGTGACGCTCTAGGGTATGTATTCTTCATCATGTTTGCCTTTGATCTACAAAAAAATAGGTGTTCCAATTAATCATTATTGTACCATTTTTGACATGTATAGATTCATATCATATGCTTTTCCTAAATTTCTATTGAGCAAACCATGTGTATTTTGCATCTTAAGGTTATTGGGTCGTTCTTTTAAACTCTTTACTTAAACCCATGGAAAGTAAGTCAAATCATGATTAAATTTTCATTAAAGGTGTTTGTAGGATGAGAAGCATGTTAGGATGATTTCCATATCTTTTTACTCAAATTTTATGGCCCTTTTTGCAAGAATTTTACGGTTTTACATTGCATGTATCTAGTTTAAAGTTTAAACCTTTTTTACGAACCAATGTTCTTGGCTTGTTTCCCTTGGCACAGAGCACCATGTTGGCTGGGCATTCTTGTTCGGTGCAATGTGCCATCCTTTTTTTTTTAATTTGAAGCCCCGCCCAAAAGCTCCTCTAGGTAGAGGTGAACGCAGGTTGGTTCGGCCCGATTCACCCTTTTTTTTATGTAACCCGAAATGAGCCGAGCCCCTCCACTGAACTGAACCGAAGCGGTTTAGTTCCATTCAAACCGAAAATAGACAAAAATGGGATTTCTAAGGGCGGTTGCAGAGCTGAACTCGCAATGTGTGCACTATGCTCCAACCAACTGCGTTACAAGCGTTTTTGTGAAATTATGTATTATTAATTAATTATATATATTCTGCTCATTTTGGTTCCACAATATAAAATCGAACTGATCCGCAGGAGACTTGAAACCGAACCAAACCGACCTGAATCGGTCGGTTCTGTTCGGTTCTTTAGGTTGAACCAAAATTTGAACAGCCCTATCTCTGGGCATGCCGTGCCCCCTTGGCACCCGCAGAGGCGCATAGCGCTCATTGTGTTTTTCTTCCCTCTCCGGTGACTAGACCGTGCTTCTTCTTCGGTTCATCATTTGGCTCAATTCGAAAAATCAAACAAAATTGAACTGACCGATTCTAGTCAGTTCGATTCGAGAGACTTTCTAGTTCACTTCGATTTTTTTTTATAAAATTAAATTAAATCATATATATATATAATACTATATAATTTCACAAAAGTCACGTAGCACAGTTGGTTAATGTACATGTTAAAATCTCCTTAACCTCAACCACTTTTAAAATTCTTGTTTTTACATTTTCGGTTTGATTTGTCTAGGCCTTTGTTTCAACTTCGGTTTGACAAAAATTGTGAACTGAGGCGAATTGACCCACGTTCACTCCTAAATTCCTGATGCACTGCACCATGTGCCGCGCCCTGCTTAGTTTGTTTCTTCGGTGTTTTCCATCAAAAAATATGGTGATGTTATAATTTCTATCAGAAAAAAATATTAAAAAATCAAGATATGTAAATATTATTATTAATTTAATTTTAACTTGTTAATACATATATTAAAAATATAACAATGACACAAATAAACCAAATTGATCAAGTTCTCTTGTGTCTTTAAATTCATATTCACATTTCATGATCTATTAATACTCCCTATCTTGTTTTAAAACTTCTTTTTATTAAAATAGTATATTTTAATACTAAGTTCAATCATTAAAATTATATAACAGCAACGTCCTAATGATGTGCTTTATAACATGTTAATAAATATATATATATATATATGATCATCTCTTTAAGACTTTTCGTGCCAGATTGTAATTGATGTTAGCTTATGGATCCATCATATTGGTGCATACATCTTTGGTGCGTGATTGCCCCCGTAAACTGCGTCCAACTCATGTTTTATGTACTCATGTTATTAATTGTGTGTCATCGAGTGCATCCACAGGACCACAAGTCTAGTGGTCTGCATACATGTGATTTGGACGTGTTTGTCGTGACTGTTCTTAGATCTTAAACACGTAGGATTTGTTATTTATTAATACTTGTGTATATTTTAGGATCTGATCTAGTCTTTGAGAAGAATATCTGAAAGTACTTATACTTGCGGAGGTGACTGACATAATGATTGACATTGCACCCAATGCTTGACATGTTTTACTTGATCTAAACTATTCACCTCTACACGACACTTGTTACATAATTGCTTGTTTGACATGATATGATTGGTTACATATTTATTTGACTTATTATTGATTATACTTGGATATTATTATTTGGAATTCACTTGATACTTGGTCAATCTATTAATATGTTCGTCTCGTACATGTATGATCCCTTGCTACTGCTTGTTCTTGCACTTTGAAGCCGTGTTAGTTCCCTTGTACCCTTATACTTGTTCTCTTGGTTAGAATGATATTCTTTTTGATTAATTCATCTTTTTATTTCTAATTATCTCTCGAGTTAACTCATTCATACGCATGCATCATGATAGGATCTATTTCCTCATTAAATTATTAATCATATAAAACATTACTTGATTTAAGAGATGTAAATTTTATTAAAGATTAACTTATATAAATTTTTAACAATTTTCAGGTAAGATTAATTATGATGGTGTTCAAATTTTGATGGGGACATACATTTGTGATCGACTGACAAAGCACCTATAGGAGTTTATTGTTTAATTTCTTAAATGTAAGTTAGTAGTTGAAGATTTTGATTTGCGTCATAACCATAATCAGTTGATGTAATAGTCATGAACCAATGCATTAGGATTTGATTTGGAGTTGTTAATAATATGATCGGCCTTAGATTATGGAACTCTGATGTATAATGGGGTGTTTATTTATTGCTCTAATTACTCTCGGGACCGTCACACTGACAGTGTGGATGGTGTGTAAGGTAATGACATGGGTGGCAATGGGAGTGGCATATCTCTTGCCATGTCGGATATGGACCAAACAACTTCCATTATCAGTCAATCCACTTCAACAAAATTGCCCAGTGGACCAAAGAGCACGTAATTCTCTACTTGAAAAATCCACAGAAATGATATAACATAAAATTAACATCTATGCCATGTCAATTCTTTGCAAATTAGGCACGCATGGGCATGTATACTGCTTGCCAATGGTATCACTCGGGGCACGCTATGTCAGCGAGGGCCTCAATGATGGCAGCTTAGGTACAATAAAATTTTTAAGTCCATCACTGACGACAACCTGTCACCCCGACCTGATATATACCTGTTACGGTATGTGTAACACCAAGGTCGGCTTATACCGAGGTGATCATCGAGACGACCAACGTGAGGCATCCGAGCCGAGATGATTGAGCCGAGGGACCAAGCCGAGGTCCACTTACCAACTTAGGATGCATATTTCGAGCTCCTAACAACGTTGCCTGAGGACCTGTAAAGTTCACCGAGGGGTCTCGGCGGAGAGACACTTTGACGCTCAAGTCAGTAGCAGCCGACCAGAATGGCCTAGCCCAAGGAGTGGAATAGTGTACCTACGTCTGAAGAGTATCTGCCTCTTTTATAAGGGTTGATCATCTGTGGAATCAGTTGGATGACCTCGTGAATCCCACAGCGGATCTCCGTGATTGTCATCAGATCGGGGTCGTAACCACCATGCTAGATCGTCTAGATTCTGGTCTTAATAACCGCAATTACTAGGTGTAAGATTATCGGCCATTACATCGTCGGTTATTGCTCCGACCATTATGTGAGTCACGTTTTCGGGAACCCCATGGACACATCGTGCTCCGTATCAGTCGAGGACAAGCCGAGTATTCCTCGTTCTTGGCCGAGCTATGCAGTCAGTGCAAGGAGTGTAAAGAGGTAGTCCTAGTTGACCTGACTCGTTAGACTAGATGACCATGGAATCTGGTTCAAGTCACGTCAGGATGTCGGCTATGGTACTTTGGGAGGTCGGCCTAACCGAGGCTTCGGCCGACCCGTAAAGATCCCCTGTATCATTGGACCCCAGGTTCACGTCGGACTGCTTCAGTGGGCCGAGGTGAAGCTATTGTTCGAAATTCCTCAGTTGACGACATGTGGCTTGCATGTGGCTTTCTTAGCCCACGTGGCATTCAACACCTCCCATCGCCGTACAGTCTATGCGTCATGGTGGCAGAGCTTCCTCGACTACTGCATATGATGTCAACCATCGCATCACTGCCTCAACTCCCACACTCCATCATTGCATTCCTAGAAAGCCGCGATGATCTGAACCCGAAGCAAAACTCTATAACCAATCCAAGGCCACCTCGTGGTTCGATCTTGACGGTCATCGAAGATGACAAAACCCATCTGTTGGATCTGATTAGCCTCAAGGCACTACAAATAGTGGGGTCTACTGCCGAAAAGCCACCCTTGCTTTCGTGCTCAAGCTTTCATCAGATGACCAGTCAACCTTCTGACGTGCTCGCTTCTTGGTTGCACAGTCGAGCTCCTTCGTCGTCTCTTCTTCACTCACTTCCCTCAATGGTAAGTGCCATGAGCTCGACCTACTCTAGTTCTTCTTCTGACTATTTCTCCTCGTTGCACATCACAACCCCTTGTCCATCGGTGGGGATGTCCACCCCTGTGGGTCCCTCCGACACCTCCATGCCGGAGGTCATTGTATAAGTCTTGGACCAGTCTGCTAGCGACCCTAAGGTCATCCCTGAGTCCTTCGTTCCCCAAAGATCTTCTGCACACACCTTGGGGGCACGTTGTCAGGCCAATTATGTTGCCAACGCGCCTTCTGAAATTGACACCGAGACCTTTAAGTCAGTAGCAACACACCTAGGTCTCAGTTTTCCCAACGAGACATCCTTGTCAGTCCCTGGCAGCATCCGAGCTCATCACTAGATGGAGCTCGGCTTTTGTGTATATATCAAAGTTGTCCAATCTGGCTTCTGGTACCCCTTGCATTCTTTCATTATTCTTATTTTTCTCAAGCTAAGAGCTGCTCCTTTGCAGCTGACCCCCAACTCCTTGAGGTTGGTTGTCAGCTTGCTGGCAGTTTGTTCCCTTGCCAAGGTCTTGTCGACCACTTGCCTCTTCTTCTTCTGCTTCTCTGTATAAGAGTTCGGGGATTGGCTATACTTCGTAGCTCAGATCGATCGATAAATCCTCGGCCAAACTCCCTCCTATGTCCATAACTGGAAGAGGAGTTTCTTCTTTGTTCACTGCCCATCCGACTGGCCCTTACCAACCACATGGTCTATACTGAACATCCACGACAAAGCCTTCCGATAGCCTTCCCACTTCACTGAGGCCGAGCTCTCGGAATTTGAATCATTGCAGTGGATGGAGGCCCCCGACCTATACAACCCATCCGAGGAGCTGTCAAGATCATTGACAACACTCGCGGAGATTTGACACATTTTCTGATGTCTCCCTTACTGTCGCCAGCACCTTCTGAGGACTAACTCATCCCTTATTCCCTTGCAGCATTGCTCGACAAGGGCAAGTCATCCACAGCCCAGGAGAATGCCCAGGGAAAGAACCTATCATTCGTCAAGCTGGCTGGACAGAGATTCTTGTCCCACAGGGGCAAGAAAAGTGCCACAAGGCCACCAAAGAGACTGAGGAAGGAGCGGGTCGATGAAGACACCGCTCCTCTAGCTACCACACCGAAACGCCAACAGTTGTTAGAGACCCGGCCGACGAGGACTCCTGAGTGACAGCAAAAACAACTGGTCATGGTGCGGTCCGCCGACATGCCCAACATGCCGATCTATGGCTCCTCCTAGTAGCTACGATCGACACAGCCAGCAGAGGAGCTCTCTACCACAGAATGGGGTGGTCAGCCAATCCCAATGATAACCAAGGCATGTGCCTCAGGCCTGAAGGTGAATGAGGTCATTGAAGACCTCTACATAACAATGCAGGATCAGTTGGCGTTGGTTGGGACTCTACTCCACAAGGTCGAGACGACCTGAACTAGTGCCACTGGACAAGTAGTTGAGGCTGTCAAGAAGGCCACGACAACTGAGAATATGGCTAAGGAGGCAGAAAAGCGTCTCCCTGTAGAGCAACAATGGGAAAATGACGCTGAGGGGAATGCCACTCGGCTGAAGTTGTTAGCTGAGAAGCTCAATGCGTCTGTTCGTGCCGAGAGGGAGGCGCATGCAGCAACACCAGAACACGAAGCTGGTCGAAGAAGAGCACACTAAGGCCATTGGCAAGTACCGTGAGTCGAAGGTGCTCAAGGAAGAGATCTACAAACACTTCCAGGCTCGATATGACTTTTGTCCCGGGCACCTCCGAGACCTCCATCTGAATACGACCTGTCAGGATTGGTGGACAGCGTCGAGGATGAGGATGTCGCTGATGCTGACATCGAGGATGAGGACATAGCGGAGGTCTTCAACGATGGGCAGGCTACCACCATGGAAGCATCGAAGAGGGTCTCGAGGCCACCTCTGAAGCCGTCATCGCTGACACGCATGTCGCGCCCGACATCGAGGAGACTCAAATTGGCACAGACGATATTGTCGTGCTTAGGCGCCCGAGCCAATGGTCAACAAATGTACCCTTCTTCATTCCTTGGCACTTCGCCAAGGCCCTTTGTATCTTCTTATTCATCAACACAATTCTTTTTCTTTGCCAATTGCAATGATTCTCATGTGTTTGGGTCATCAGTGTTCTCCGAGAACTCGTCCTTGACGACATTTAGTTCTAGCCAGTCGAGACCTTAGCACAACATCGTAACTAACTTCTGACATGCCAAACCCATATGATGGCTAGCCTGACGTCTAATATTAGCCGATGTGAAAGAAGCTTCCCGAGGAAGCAACCTGGTTATTATTGGCTGACTAGGGAGGTCGGGACAAGACAACCTAACCACTAGTGTTAACTTGTATTGTCAGATTTTGTCGAGCCTCACTAGACTGAGCCGATGAGTTTACGACATTAACCTTGTCGGGAGTGAACCTCAACTAATCTTTCAACGGAAGATGATGCTATTGTTAAGTTGTGTGTTTTGATGATGCCATTTTGTACACAATTTGATGTCATATTGTATATATGTGGAAGATTGTTGAGTTGTGTATTCATTTGGATGATGACTAAAAACCTTCATGTTGATGATGTCCATACACTCATACCTTGATTTTAATGATGACTACAACATTTGGTTATGGATGATGTCCAAACACTCATACTTTGATTTTGATGATGACATATTGTACATATTACAATGATGACTAAACAACAAGTTTTTGATACTTAATATTTCATATTTTATTGATAATGACATGTTTTGATGGTCCACTCTTCATATATATAGGTTTACAAAGTTTTGTCAAAGTAGTGTCTACTCTAGTTGAAAGTCAAGTCGACACTACTTGCCAGTCAGGTCGACTCTAGTTGACAATGAGGTTGACTCACAATGTCTGCCCAGCAAGCTTCTAAAGAACAAGCTACAGTAGTGTCGACTCTAGTTGAAAATAAGTTCGACATTAGTATTCTTCCCGTGAACCTTATTTGAAGAATTACACAGGAGGTCGACTCTAGCTGTTGATCAGGTCGACTTTAGCTGTTGATCAGGTCGACACTAGTTGTCTGTCAGGTCGACACTAATGTTCTGCCAGTAAGCTGGAATTCAAATTTGGTCAGTAGTGTCGACTCTCATTGAAATATGAGTCAATTCACATTTTGTGAAAACTCAAAAACGTGCAGAGTATGATATCCAATCACTGTGATTTCTTTCTGAGATCTTTTTGGGAGATTCTATTATTACCAAAATGCCCTTTCATTCAAGTGGCAATGAGGAAAATGACTTTTTGGACACGTGGCAGCCTAGGGTGCATTCTAGGTTTCTGTGCACATCTCTTTCACGTACATCGGACTGCACAAACACTATAAAGGCTCTTTTATTTCATCTGGAGTAGTACTCCCCTCCAGCCATCCATCGATTCCATCAACAGGGATTGGGGATCAAGGCCAAGCAGTGGAGAAAGCAGTGAAGTGCTAAAAGAGGAGCAAATCAGGAAGAAGAGTAGTAGAAGAAGAAGAATCAGTCGTGCAAAGGAGAAGCAGCAAAGATGAGAAGAACAAGCTGAAAGATATGCGAAATTACCTACTGCAGTAATCTAGAAGGGGGATTGAATAGATTACTACCAATAAAAAATAATTTAACCTTCTTTTCAATATTGAGACCGACTTGATGAAAGCTTAAACAGATATGGATCAATCTCAAACTTCAAAGTGTGAGTAGAATGTGCTTGGGAAATTAGCAGTATGATGAGTGTGTGAACTAACAATTGTGCCTAGCATACATCTAGCATCAAATCATGCAAACCACAGAACACGATGATTTAAGGTGGTTCGGACAATACAACTCGTGTATCCTACGTCCACCGTCCACACACACACATCGAAAACTACTTATCAAGCAAGTTCGACCCAACTACAACACACATATGATGTCTGAGGCAAACATGCTCTCAGAACACCACACACACGTGGGTTGAGCACCAGGAACTCTCAAGCCAACAACACACACACAGATGATAGAAAATAAAGTGAAAGAAGAGTTCAGAGTTGAAGAACAAATCCAAAGTTGAACTCTTCAGTGTGTTCGTCCAGAAGAACTCCAAGCTTCACATTAATGAAGATCAGATGATGATGACGAAGCTTGACTTGAAGACGAATCAGCTTCAACTCCTCTTACGAGATAGATTCCTCTTTGAACGGTCTGGAGTCTTGAAGCAGAGCAGCAGAGAAAGCCTTCTTCTTGATCTTTGCTTAGGGTTTTGGTGTGGAGGCTTCTTGCTTCGAAAATAGGTCCATATGATCTATATATAGTAGTGTTCATGTCCTGAGAATCGTGTCAGAGGAGAACACCATAACATAGATCACATGCCTGTCACATGTTGTGACTTAACCTACTGCTGTCGACAGATGCTTTGTGGCTATCGAAAGGTACTGCTGCAAACTGGGCTTCCAAAATCATGTTTTTGGCTGGAACCCTGGGCTATCGACAGGCGACCTCTGTCTGTCGACAAGCTGAACTGATTTGTCGACAGATGCATCTTGTCTGTCGACAGCTACTGATTTTTCTTGTCTTCCAGTAGCTTGTTTGCTTCCTGACTTCACTGGTTGTCGACAAGGGCTTCAGACTTGTCGACAGCTGAACACTTCCTATGTTTTTCAAGTTCTTTTGTACTTGATTTTTTGTTCTTGACTTGTGCTTTTATTCTTACCTACATAAAAGACATTTCAAGTAAGATATCATGAAGGCATATATGGTCAAGAATTATTTCATTTGATTATGTCTTCTCAACATCAATTATGTCATTATCAAAAACATTTAAGCTTCAAACACATTCAAACATCAGGTCAATCATCATACACATTGTAACCCAACATTCTCCCCCTTTTTGATGATGACAAAAATACAATTGATGTTCTCTCCCTTTTTGACAACATTCAAAAATATAGTTCATGCACAAATGGATAGTAGAAAACAACTATTGATGAAATGCGAAGTACATACAGTACAAAAAAAATCCATTACATGACACAGGCAAAAAGGGAAAAAAAAAAGTGACATAACTGACAAACCAATAAACCCAAACTAGGAAAGACAGGACTACATGACCCCACATGCTCAATTAAACCCTAGAAAATCTAAGCATCGTCATTCCCAATAGTGGGATGATGTAATCCATGAAACTCAGTGGTGAGTTGGGCAAGCTGCTACTGTATCTGAGCTTGAGAATCTGCAAGAGTGTTCATCCGAGTGTTGAGCTGATCAAATCGGGCATTGAAATGCAGGGTCATCTGAGCCATATGATCGACCATAAATTCTCGAAGGTCTTGAGCGGCAGCCTGTGGAGCTGGTTCATCAGGAATATCGACAGCACCACCTTGAACATACATGGGCTCTGGATGAGAATCTGCATCACTATCCACGGCATCTTCAGAATCATCCTCTTCTTCTGGCTCTTGACCCTTGAGAGTGCGGGTGACTCGTCCAGCAACCAACTTGTAGCCCATCCGATGGGTAGTGGTGATATCATAACCGTTGCGTGTCTTAAGAGGGACAAGCTCACCCTCAGGGATTTGAATGCCAAGGAAGGACAGGAGAGAAGTGATATGGCTTGCATAGGGCATTGACCTCTTAGGATTCTGAAAGCATTGCTTGATGAGGTCAAGCATGAGATGTGGCAGATTTATCTACTGTCTCTTGAGGAAGAAAAAGAAGAGGGACGTGTGAACTTCGATCACAAGCTCCCGACTACCATTCGGAGCTATGAGAGTGGTGAATATGTGGTGAATCATGTGGTGAAGTGGGGGGAAGGAGTTGGCATTGAGTTTCACAACCTCCTTAGTAGAATCATAAGGTTGGAGGGTAATGAGGGTGAAATACTCTGAGGCAAGAAGATGGTTGACAAGAATGTCAGCCCTGGAGTTGGGAATCTGTAAGACACAGCTGAAAAGATTTGCAGTGACTTGAATGGTAGTACCTTTGACAATGGTGTAGAGTAACTCATCCACTGTCATCCCCATATTGTTTAAGAACTTCATCACAGCGATCGGGGAGTACTGCTTGTGGGATTAGAGGAATGTGGTCCAGCCCTGGGTGTCGAAGAGGGTCTCCAAACCCGCGAACTTGTCCTCCAGGGAGACAAAATTCACATACCGTGGCTGGACTAACTTCTTGATGACTCCCCGGACCCTGGTTAGGTGCAAATATGGGGGAACGATGAGTTTCGGCATGCGATCAGCCCGGTGCTTGCTCCGGTGCTCTGCGGGAGCCCTAGAACCTTCGTCGGCTTCAGGCGAAGAGTGGCGCTGATGAGAAGCATGAAGCTTGCTCTTGGTAACCATGGGAGATCTGATGCACGGGAAGGAGATGAGAAATGGAGAGGAAGGAGACAGGAGGAAGAACATAGAGGAAGAATAGAGGGAAGAGTTGCAGAGTGCAGTTGTGGAGAGAAGAGAGGGTTGGGGTTTAAAAACAAAGGAGGCACCTTTTGAGGGAAGGTGAGAGGGTGAAGGGTCGTGGGTTGCCCTTTAGACCTATTTAGGAAAGATTTGAAATAGAAAGGGGCCCAAAAAACCAGACAAAATGTGAACTGGTTGGTCTTCTGGAAGGTTTAGATTTCCATCTGTCGACAGACGTAGTGCATCTGTCGACTGATGTTGTGCAAAAGTTTTCAAGAATAGGATTTTACCAGAAAAAGGTTCAGAATGAGTGTTCAAATGGCATTTTAAGGATGAGAACTGGTATATACTCATTACAAAATGTCATATACACGATTATTAAGACATTTAAATGTTCTACAATGGTCATGAGATAATACTCCGGAAATCTTAAGTTGTAGCATGTAGAATACACCTTACAAATGCATATGAATATAAAATAACCCCTTGAATAAAACCATTGTAGAGTGACTTATTTCATGGTGGTGTGATGTTCAGTTGATGATTGAAGATAACATTAAAATGAGCAATTGACAATAAACAAAGATGTGATCTTGATTAAAATCTTGGAGGCTTCACTCTATTTATGTGTTGAATGAATTTGTATGTTGATGCAGGGTAAGTGGTAATCAAGTTGACATGCACCATTTTACGTGAAGGTAGACATTTGTGATGCTCGTACCCCCAGTGACTCAGTGTAAGTAACCATCATACCATTGTTGTAGCACCCCAAAAAATTCAATAATTTAAAATTTTAAATAAATTGAAATAAATAATTTCTGTATTATCGAAAGGGTAGAACTTACGTACCAACATAACGGAGACGAAAGCTCATGAGAAAATTCCATAAAAATCATAGTTCAACTGTAAACAATACTCCCTAATGACCCACAAAAGCGTTCGTGCAAAGAAAAATTGGATTATCCAACTTTAAAGTGTTTTGCGACTTCTTATCATAATTCATAAATAAGTCGAAAAATTATTATCACACGTGCTTAGATCAGTCAAAAAATTAAATAAAAATCATAGATGGACTTAAAATAATATCCTATAATGACCCATTAAGAAATTTTGGTCAATAAAAATTATTTGGGCTAGGTTTAAGAGTTATTGTGACTAATTATCCTAATTAGGAAACTAAGTCGGAAAACCGTTAACACGGAAATATAACAAGACCATAAATTAAATAAACATGTTGGAGAGTCTTCCAACATCATTTATTGATGACCCAATATCGAAATTGGCCCAATGGATCACTTTTGGCTCAAGAACAAAATGGAGCAAGAAAAATACCAGAAATTCGCAACCCTAATTAAGCTGAAAATAGAAGAGGGTAATTAGGGCAAACCCCAAGGAAATTAGCCTTTCTTGGCAACCCAAATTCATGCTTAACCATGGTGGGAGGTTTCCTAAAGCTTCACACACTCTATTGGGGTGAGAAATCCTCAAAATAAGGAAGGTGGAATGTTAGAACAGCACCTCGCCTTTCCTTCACCCAAAGGGACTTCCAAAACACACTAGATGCATATATACATGCTATGAAATCCTAGGGGATGAAAATACACATTTTTTGGGTCGTGGGAGGCTGTTCTTGAGCTCCCAAAGGATGAGGAAACCACCCCAACTCAGAGCTTCTTCTCTGCTGCATTCTGCATCAACCTATGCAGAAAGCTCATCTTGGAGTCGACCAAAGGTAGGCCAAACCTTAACCAAACCTTGCAAAGTTTATACCCCTGGAATGAGGGTCGAGTCTACTTCCTAACCCCACTGGTTTAACTATTTTTCATTCAGCGGATCGGGTGCAGTAAGCATTCTCCTCCAAGTGGTCTCAACACAAGTTTTCTAGAAAAATATGACTTCTTCAACCCAAAAGGTAGGTTTTCTCAAGACAAACCTTAACAAGTCATATACCAATGTGTAGAGCATCAAGTCTAGTTTCATTTCCATTTGGTTTCATCGAATTCCAATGAGTGCATCTTGAGTTATAGGAATTTTGTCAAAGTCGAGCATGATAGGGACTTTTTACATTCTTGTCGATTTATCACAAATCCCTAGGCCATTTTAAATTATTTAAAAATCATATTTCTCACCTATTCCATGTTCCCAACAACTTTCGTGATGACACTTTTGTCCGAAAAGTCCTAGTTTAGTAGATATAAGCGTTCAATGGATCGAACCCTTGTGTTCCTGTATTTTCTGAGTTTTCGGTCTGATCTCTGAACTGCGTCCGGTTCAGACGACACGTTTCAAGCATCTGGTATCGCGTCGCTCATGGCCGATGTGATTTAGTGAATTGCGACCGTCTGGTAAGACGCGATTCTCATGCTGACCAGTCAACGATGTGTGTGGGTCTTCGCGTCGCCTGGGAGTCGGAGCTTGTCTGAACCACGGCGGCATGCCCTGATGCGATTCAGGCGGTTTTCCCGCCCAAGGTTTTATTAAATGAATTTTCTTCAATGCGTCCAGTTCCCCCGACGTGATTCAAGCATGAATGCGGCCACCAAGGTGGACGCGATTTTGAGGCTTCACTATTTCACTTGTTTTCACTGTGCACTGTGTTTTGAAGTGTGTCCACTGTATAGGACGGGTATTTACAAGCTTACCCGATAACTGTTTAACATGGTGTTAAGTGTAGGATTTGCATGGCATGGTTCTAATTATCTAATGAGGTCTGTTTAATGGCTTAAAAGTGTTTAACCTATTTAAAAACTATAATTACATGAACGTTATTCGAATTGCTTTGTTAATGGTGTGACCATTCATGTAACTTGTGATTCACTCTTCCTACTATTCTACCATGTTTAAATGATAATTGTTATCTTAAAATCTTGCAAACCATGATTAGTTAAAGTGCATAGTTTTATCCCATGTTATCATGTTAAGTACTTTCCGTGAGTTTGAATCTATCCCCACTTACACATCTAGGCAGCCCTTTCTTGAAGATTTGGAAGTTCTCTATCAGTCATTTCGTATCAGTAGACTGGCGACCTTTTCTCTAAGACCTTCATAAATCTCCATACTACGTGGATTCCCTCATGGAGACCGAGTTGGTTGTACTATTGAAGTTCCCTGGAGATAGCGTGCACTTCCTCTCTTCTCTTGTTCTCGTGAGTGTGATTTATAATCTAGACTTAAGCCATTAATGTAAAGAGTGCACTAATGTGTAAATTGCGCCATTATGCTGCCGAAATTATCGCTTGACTATTGTATCTTGAAATCATGTTCACTTTACTTATTACTTATTCTCATCATCATCATGAACATGACATTACACATGCTTACATATTGAAACTCTCATTGGCCATTATTAATGACTATGGGTATCTACATTTAAAATTGAAATGAGATGTTGACCGGGCACTGCGAGTGTCCAAGGGCTCCAGTCTAGCCCCAATGATGGAGAGTCATAAATATAATGTTAACCATGGGGTATAATGATCACTGGCGTTGCATCTGCGCAAGGAGTATTTGCGTGTGAATGATAGATACAATAACCACATACACGTGTCCTAGTGTGCATTTCAAGGTGGATCTTTCCTTGTGTACATTAGTGTCTTCGTGCTTGATTAGTGTACATGATCATGCTCGTGCTTGCTTGCTTACGTGATGTGGCCATCCTTCCTTTATTGTAATTTAAAGTGTTATCTTGCGTGCTTGTTACATGCCTCACTATTGATAATCTCTTGCTCGTTATATCATTCTATTTCTTGCTCCATGATGATCACTCTATCTAGCTTCTTTCATGTATCCTGTTTTAATGAGTTTTATTCGTACGTGCATGTCATGACATCCATCGTGCTTACCTAGTTCCAAATTGCTAATCACTTATACCATTGCCCGCACATTGAGATATAAATCCTACTGGGCTAGTTTGCTCATTCCCTACTTTTAACCATTCTAGGTGATTATGAAATACAATAAGAGGAGCAAGTCGAGGATGGGAATGTGTCCGAGTGATGAGAATTCCAACTATGTGTCTAGGTATAGTTAGTTTGCTTTGAGTGCTAGAACAATGTAGTAGGAAGTGAGGAATAAATGTATGTTGCTTTTTATCGAGTCTTAGTCCTGTTATACAATGTTTAAGAGTTGTATTAGTTCCTTTTGATCCAATGAGATGAGATTTGAATATAATTTCCATTGAGTTCAATATTTGGGCCCTATTATGATGTTGTGTTGATACACAATTAGTGTGTGCTAGCTGGAGGCTTATTTGCCGACTGTTCACGTCTCTAAATATCGACTCAAATTATCAAAAATATTATCGCTGCGTAATTCTCGGGACGTGACAGTTTAGTGGTATCAAAGCCTAGGAAAACCAAATAGGATATATTTCTCAGGATTAGGACATAACTATGGAACCTAGGTCATGGAAATTAAATATAGTACCTGGCGAGAATGGGTAGAGACTAGGATTATGTTATAATAAACAACACACTCCTTCGCATTGACTCTCATAATGTATCTAGGGACATTAATTGGTTTCTATCCTTTTCTCAGGAACCTTCATAACTTTTACACTCAACTGCAATGGCTCGCAACCAGTGGCAAGCTATGCAAGAAACTATGACTGGACTGACCCAAGCATTGCAGAATGTAGTTCAGGCTGGAAATCAAGCTACAGCTGCAAGGAACGGAGCCGGTGATCTGCACTGTAACTTTAGGAGTTTGAACCCTTCTCATTTCTCTGGATCACCTGACCCAGATGAGGCAGAGAATTAGCAAGAGGAAATAGAAAGAATCTTCCAAGTTATGCAATGCACCAATAGAGAGAAGGTGGTATTGGCCACTTTTTAATTCACTAAGGATGCCCGAGCATGGTGGAAGGCCACATCGGCCCATCTACCTAATGTTGCTGAACTGGAGTGGTCTGGATTCCTGGAGATATTCCGAGGAAAATATTTCTCAGAAAGAGTTAAGGAAAAGAAAGCGGCGGAATTTGCCACACTGAAGCAGAAAGGAATGTTCGTGGCTGAGTACGAGGCTCAGTTCGCGCATCTGGCAGTGTATGCCCCACATCTGGTGGGCACAGAAAGACTAAAGGCTAACCGATTCATGGATGGGCTCAGTCCCATGTTCATTGAGAAGCTCAAACCTCACAACATTCAAACTTACACTGAGATGGTCCAAAGAGCCCAGTTGGTAGAGGACACGATGGCCAAAGTAGAAGGAATGAGAGGCAAGGACAACTCAAAGCCAGTCTTCGTCAAGAAGGGAGCACCTAATATTGCTCCAACTTTCCGTAACAATAATAACAACAACAAGAGGCTAAATGCTGGAAGAGACAATGTTGTAGACAAGAAGGTCAAGGTAGAAGGAAGGCAATTTACTGAGAACTGCAGGTTTTGTAATAAACCAGGGCACCGAGCTGAGGAATGCTGGAAGAAGCTCTGGGCGTGCTTAAGATGTGGTGGTCGTGACCACCGTATTCCTCACTGTCCAATGCTGAAGGACTAGCCAGGCAAGACCCAGAATGTACCACGGCATCAGGGATGCCTTAATGCTGTCGTAGAAGCGACCTACTCGAGGAAGGGGGTATGGTGGAAGGTACCATTTCCATACACTCTCAACCTGCTTTTGTGCTTATTGATACTGGAGCTGCATATTCATTTATTTCTACCACAACTCTACATGTCAAACCTGTGCCTCTAAAATCCAAGATCATTGTAGCCTCTCCACTTGGCTCAGAATCTAAACTCACCCACTACTTGCCAAAATGTGAAACTATAATTGGAGGACACAATCTCCCTGCCGACCGCATCTGTTTAGACATGAAGGGTTATGATGCCATACTGGGTGTCGATAGGCTAATTGAATATGATGTCGAAGTAAACTGTCACCATAGAAGGGTCACCTTTAAAAGACCAAACGCTTCCAACTCTATCACTACTTGGCACCCGTTATCATAAACACCCTATCTTGATATCCTCCCTAAAGGCTAACAAGCTGACCAACTAGGGTTGTGATACTTTCCTAATTTCAGTCTTGGCAACTGAAAAGAAGAAACCAACCCTAGAAGACATTCCCATAGCCAGAGATTATCCTGATGTGTTCTCAGAAAAATTACCTGGTATACCACCCTAGTTGGAGGTAAACTTCACCATCGAGTTACTCCCTAGGGCAGACCCTATTTCCAAAGCTCCATATCGCATGTCCCCTGTTGAATTGCAGGAGCTAAAGAGGCAGATCCAAGAACTACTAGATCAAGCTTTTATCAGGCCTAGCACGTCCCCGTGGGGAGCACCTGTACGGTTTGTCAGGAAGAAGGACGGATCAATGAGGCTTTGCATTGACTACTGTCAGTTGAACCAATTGACAATAAAGAACAAGTATCCATTGCCCCGCATCGATGAGCTATTTGATCATATCTCCGGTGCACAATATTTCTCCAAGATAGATCTAAGATCAGGCTACCATCAACTAAGAATAAAAGAGGAGGATATACACAAGTCTGCGTTCCGAAGTAGATATGGTCACTACGAGTTCGTGGTGATGCTGTTTGGTTAACAAATGCTCCTGTGGCTTTCATGCAACTTATAAACAATATTTATAGGTCATACTTAGACCAATTCATGGTGGTGTTCATTGATGGCATCCTTATTTACTCCAAGTACAAAGAAGAACATGAGGAACACTTGAAGGTTGCTCTGCAAGTGCTTAGAGATAATCAACTCTATGCAAAACTTAGTAAGTGTGATTTTGGATGGAGGAAGTGTCTTTCCTTGGCCACTTCATATCCAAGGAGGGAATCTCTGTAGATCCATCTAATGTTGAAGCGGTAAAGAACTAGGCAAGGCCGACAACTATGTCAGAGATCAGGAGCTTTTTGGGTTTAGCTAGATACTATCGTCACTTTATTAAAGATTTTTCAAAGATAGCTATACCATTGACCAGGCTTACCAGGAAGGAGAATCCATTTGCATGGGCTGATGAATGTGAAGAAAGTTTCAGGGCATTAAAAGAGCACCTTACCTCAGCACCTATACTGACACTGCTAGTCGCAGGGGGTAGTTTTGAAGTATACACAAATGCATCCGAAATCGGCCTGGGCTGTGTGTTGATGCAAAATGGGAAAGTCAAATCCTATGTGTCCAGACAATTGAAGAAGCATGTGGACAATTACCCAGTACATGGTCTGGAGCTAGCCGCTGTAGTCTTCGCCTTAAAGATATGGCATCATTATCTTTATGGTGAGAGGTTCATTGTGTTTTCTGACCATAAAAGCTTGAAGTATCTATTTTCTCAGCAGGACTTGAACATGAGACAACGGAGGTGTTGGAGTATCTCAAAGACTTCGACTTCACTATCCATTATCATCCAGGTAAAGCAAATGTTGTGGCAGATGCGCTAAGTAGAAAGCCAATGATCACATTGTCAAGTTTAATGGTGGGAGAATGGAGACTATTAGAAGATTTCGTCAAGTTAAATATTGATGCTGACATCAAGAAAAAGGGATGTCTTATTGCTAGTGTTAGAGCACAACCTACACTATTGGAGGACAATGTAGCACTCCAAGATAATGACCCGGTGCTTGTGGAAATTAAGGTTAATCTGGACTAGAGGTCGGATTTCTCTTTAACTAGAGATGGAAGAATATTGTTCCGGGATCGAGTCTATGTACCCGACCATGGAAACAAAGAAGATGATTATGGATGAGGCTCACAAGACCAGGTATACCATTCATCCTGAAACTACTGAAATGTATCAGGATCTGAAAAGAAGCTTTTGGTGGCCAAATATGAAGAGGGAGGTGGCAGAATATGTCGCCCGATGCTTAACATGTCAAAAGATCAAGGCGGAATACTTGCGACCTACAGGTAAGCTTAAACCCCTAGAAATCCTGGCATGGAAATGGGAAGGTATAGGGATGGACTTTATTTTTGGATTACCTAAATCTAGAGGTGGATTCGATGGCATATGGGTAATAGTCGACCGCTTAACTAAGTCCGCTCACTTTTTACCAGTGAAGAATAAGTGGTCAGTAGATGTTCTGGATGCATTGTACATAAAGGAAATAGTAAAATTACATGGAGTACTAGTGTCTATCGTGTCTGATAGAGACCCTAGGTTTACATCCCACTTTTGGAAAGAACTGCACTATTCCTTGGGATCTAAACTAAACTTTAGCACGGCTTTCCATCCACAAACTGATGGGCAGACGGAAAGAACTAATCAAGTGATTGAAGATATGTTTAGAGCCTGTGTTCTAGACTTTGGAGGTAGTTGGCATGAACACTTACCTCTTGTGTAGTTCGCCTACAATAATAGCTACCAAGCTAGTATTCAAATGGCACCATTTGAAGCACTCTATGGCGGAAGTTTCCGATCTCTAATATGCTGGTATGAAGTTGGTGAAAAGCAAATGCTAGGACCAGACATAATAAGGGAAACCATAGAAAAGGTGAAGCTTATCAGGGAAAGAATGGCAGTGGCACAACAAAGACAAAAGACATATGCAGACAATAGAAGGAGACACCTAGAGTTTCATGTTGGTGATCATGTATTCTTAAAGGTGTCTCCAGGCCGTAGGATCAGGCGGTTTGGCATTAAAGGCAAGTTGTCACCGAGGTTCGTTGGGCCTTTCGAAATCCTCGAGAGAGTCGTGAAGTAGCATACCATCTGGCATTACCACCACTAATGGATGGAATACACAATGTGTTCCATATATCCATGTTGAAGAAGTATGCATGAGATCTGTATCATGTTATAGAATATGAACTTCTGAAGTTCAACAAAGACGGAACTTATCAAGAAAGGCCAATTAAGATCGTGGATCGAGAACTGCGTCAACTAAGGATCAAAGTCATCCCACTAGTAAGAGTGAGATGGAATCACCGCAGAGAAGAGGATGAGACGTGGGAAACCGAGAAAGCTATGCGCAAAAGATATCTGAAGCTATTCGCAAGTAAGTGCACCTCGCTTGTACAATAAATTTCTATCCATGAATTTAGGGACCAAATTCTCTTAAGTGGGGGAGGGTGTAGCACCCAAAAAATTCAATAATTTAAAACATTAAATAAATTAAAATAAAAATTTCCGTATTATCGAAATGGTAGAACATACGTACCAACATAACGGAGATGAAATCATATGAGAAAATTCCATAAAAATCATAGTTCAACTCTAAACAATACTACCTAATGACCCACGAAAGAGTTCGTGCAAAGAAAATTCAGATTAGCCAACTTTAAAGTGTTTTGTGACTTATTATAGTAATTCATAAATAAGTCAAAAATCATTATCACACGTGCTTAGATGAGTCAGCAAATTAAATAAAAATCATAGATGACTTCAAATAATATCCTATAATGACCCATCAAGAAATTGGGTCAATAAAAATCATTTGGGCTAGGTTTAAGAGTTATTGTGACTAATTATCCTAATTCGGAAACTAAGTCAGAAAACCGTTAACACGGAAATATAACCCGACCATAAATTAAATAAACATATTGGAGAGTCTTCCAAAATCATGTATTGATGACCCAATATTGAAATTGGGCCAATGGATCGGAGCAAAAAAAAAAACCAGAAATTCGCAACCCTAATTAAGCTGAAAATAGAAGAGGGAAATTAGGGCAAACCCCAAGGCAATTAGCCTTTCTTGGCAACCCAAATTAGTGCTTAACCATGGTGGGAGGTTTCCTAAATCCTCACACACTCATTGGGGTGAGAAATCCTCAAAATAAGGAAGGTGGAATGGTATAACCGCACCTTGCCTTTCCTTCACCCAAAGGGACTTCCAAAACACACTAGATGCATATATACATGCTATGAAACCCTAGGGGACGAAAAACCACATTGTTGGGGTCGTGGGAGGCTGTTCTTGAGCTCCCAAAGGAGGAGAAAACCTCCCCAACTCGGAGCTTCTTCTCTGTTGCATTCTGCATCGACCTGTGCAGAAAGCTCATCTTGGAGTCGACAAAAGGTAGGCCAAACCATAACCAAACCTTGCAAGGCTTATATCCCTGGAAAGAGGTCGAGTCTACTTCCTAACCCCACTAGTTTCACTATTTTTCATTCAGTGGATCGGGTGCAGTAAGCGTTCTCCTCCAAGTGGTCTGAACACGAGTTTTCTGGAAGAACGTGACTTCTCCAACACAAAAGATAGGTTTACTCAGACCAAACTTTAACAGGTCATATACCAATGTGTAGAGCATCAAGTCTGGTTTCATTCCATTTGGTTTCATCGAATTCCAATGAATGCATCTTGAGTTATAGGCGTTTTGTCAAAGTCGCGCATGATAGGGACTTTTTGCATTCATGTTGATTTATCGTGCATCTCGAGGCCATTTTAAATTATTTAAAAATCATAGTTCTCACCTATTCCATGTTCCCAACAACTTTTGTGTTGACACTTTTATCCAAAAAGCCCTAGTTTAGTAGATATAAGCATTGTATGGATCGAACCCTTGTGTTCCTATATTTTCTGAGTTTTCAGTCTGATCTCTAAACCCCGTCCGGTTCAGACGACGCGTTTCAAGTGTCTGGTATCGCATCGCTTGTGGTCGACGTGATTCAGTGAATCGTGACCATCTGGTATGATGCGATTCTCACGCTGACCAGTCAACGGCGTGCGTGGGTCTTTGCGCTGCCTGGGAGTCGGAGCTTGTTGAACCGCGGTGGCATGCCCCGACGCGATTCAGGCAGTTTTCCCGCCCAAGGTTTTATTAAATGAATTTTCTTCAATGCGTCCGGTTCCCCCGATGCGATTCATGCATGAACGCGGCCACCAAGGTGGATGCAATTTTGAGTCTTCACTATTTCACTTGTTTTCGTTGTGCACTGTGTTTTGAAGTGCGTCCACTATGTAGGACGTGTATTTACAGGCTTACCCGAGAACTGTTTAACATGGTGTTAAGTGTAGGAATTGCATGGCATGGTTCTAATCATCTCATGAGGTCTGTTTAATGGCTTAAAAGTGTTTAACCTATTTAAAAGCTATAATTACACGAACATTATTCTAATTGCTTTCTTAATGGTGTGACCATTCATGTAACTTGTGATTCACTCTTCCTACTGTTCTACCATGTTTAAATGATAATTGTTATCTTAAAATCTTACAAACCATGATTAGTTAAAGTGCAGAGTTTTATCCCATGTTATCAAGTTAAGTACTTTCTGCAAGTTTGAAACCAGTGGATTGTGGCTTAAGATGCGTACATCACTACACACTTGCACATCTAGGCAGCCCTTCTTGGGGATTTGGAAGCTCTCTATCGGTCATTCCATATCGGTAGACTGACGACCTTTTCTCTAAGACCTCCATAAATCTCCATACTCCGTGGATTCCCTCATGGAGACCGAGTTGGTTGTACCATTGAAGTTCTATGGAGATACCGTGCACTTCCTCTCTTCTCTTGTTCTCGTGAGTGTGATTTATAATCTAGACTTAATCCATTAATGTAAAGAGTGAACTAAAGTGTAAATTACGTCGTTATGCTGTCGAAATTATCGCTTGACCATTGTATCATGAAATCATGTTCACTTTACTTATTACTTGTTCTCATCATCATCATGAACATGATATTACACATGCTTACATATTGAAACTCTCATTGGCCATTATTAATGACTGTGGGTATCTACATTTAAAATTGAAATGAGATGTTGACCGGGCACGGCAACTGTCCAAGGGCTCCAGTCTAGCCCCAATGATGGAGAGTCATAAATATATTGTTAACCATGGGGTATAATGATCACTGGTGTTGCATTTGCACTAGGAGTACTGTCGTGTTCAATGATAAATACAATAACCACATACATGTGTCATAGTGTGCATTTCAAGGTGGATCTTTCCTTGGTGTGCATTAGTGTCTTCGTGGTTGATTAGTGTTACATGATCGTGCTCGTGCTCGTGCTTTCTTGCTTGCCTGATATGGCCATCCTGCATTTATTGCAATTTAAAGTGTTATCTTTTGTGCTTGTTACATGCCTCACTATTGATAATCTCTTGCTCGTTATATCATTCTAGATATTGCTCTATCATGATCACTCTATCTAGCTTGTTTCATGTATCCTGTTTTTATGAGTTTTATTCGTATGTGCATATCATGACATTCATCGTCCTTACCTAGTTCCAAATTACTAATCATTTATATCATTGCCCACACATTGAGATATAAATCCTACTAGGCTAGTTTGCTCATTCCCTACTTTTAACCATTCTAGGTGATTATGAAATACAAGAAGAGGAGCAAGTTGAGGATGGGAATGCATCCGAGTGATGAGCATTCCAACTATGTGTCTAGCTATAGTTAGTTTGCTTTGAGTGTTAGAACAATGTAGTAGGAAGTGAGGAATAAATGTACTTTGTCTTTTATCGAGTCTTAGTCCTATTATACAATGTTTAAGAGTTGTATTAGTTCCTTTTGATACAATGAGATGAGATTTGAATATAATTTCCATTGAGTTCAATATTTGGGCCCTATTATGATGTTGTGTTCATACACAATTAGTGTGTGCTAGCTATAGGCTTATTTGCTGACTGTTCACGTCTCGAAATATCGACTCGAATTATCCAAAATATTATCCGTTGTGTAATTCTCGGGACGTGACAATTGTGCAGAGATGACATGTGGACTTTTTGACGCGAAGATAACATTTATGATGCCCATGTCCCTAGTTACCCAGTTATGCTAATCACTTATGCTAAACATTTGTGACGCGAAGACAGACATTTGGATTTTTTTAAAATTTTCAAGAATTTAGAAATAGGTAGCTTTTCTTCATTTGTTTAAGTAAAAAATCAAGTTCAAGAAGTTGTTTAAGGTCAAAATCCAATGGAGAACATTAAGTCCAAGAACCTTCTTACTTGTTAAACCATTTCAAAAATATGATCATCCACAAAGGAGTTATTCAATTGAGTTATGTTAAGGCCATCAAATTTGTTCAATGTATTCTAGATGATACAACCTAGACTCATACACAGAAATATTATTTCAAAATCATGTGATCAAGGCAATGTCTATGGTACTATGTGAGTATGAAAGGTTGTAATGACGTACAAATGCCCAATTCTCCCCTTTAAAAAGAATGATGAACACACTCATGGAAAATGAGGACAATGAACAAGAATGCACAGAAGAAGGCCATCTGTCGACAGCTGAAAGGTGGATGTCGACTGCTACTGTGAAACAATAGAATGTGTTTCTGGAAGAGGGAATCAGTCACATCTGGTGTCCTGGTTGTCGACAGCTACAGGAAAAGCAGTGTTGAGGCTTTGAAGTGAGGGACATGTAGACCAAATGATTGAGAGATGATGACAAAATGATTATGAAGGGTATCCCTCAAGCATCTCTCTCAAACCACTTTGACTTACTCCCCCATAATGTGTGTATGGTGTAAAGACATCATTCAAACAATTCAACATGTACATGGCAACCAATTTGTAGAGAATCAGTACATACATGATATTTAATGAATTTTTCAAAGCCAAAGTTCCCTTCTCAATGATGTGAATCTATCTTCTCCCAAGGGTTCAGTGAAAATGTCAGCCAATTATTTTTCAGTTGGAATAAAATTCAGTTCAAGATTTTTATTGGCAACTTCATCTCTTAGAAAGTGGTGTCTTATCTCAATGTGTTTAGTTCTGGAATGTTGAATTGGGTTCTTTGAGAAATTGATAGCACTAGTGTTGTCACATAGGATAGGTGTGCATCCAATATCAATATTGTAGTCACACAATTGACTTTTTATCCACAACACTTGAGCTGCACAACTCCCTGCAGCAACATATTCTGCCTCTACAGTAGAGAGTGCAACTGAGTGTTGCTTCTTGGATGCCCACAAAGCCATGCAACCCCCTAGGAATTGGCAATACCCACTAGTGCTTTTCCTATCAATTTTACAACCAGCATAATCAGCATCAGAATATGAAATCAAATCAAAACTGCTACCAGTTGGATACCACAAACCCAAATCACATGATCCTGAAAGATATCTAAAAATCCATTTAACTGCAATCAAGTGGCTTTCCCTTGGGCTAGATTGATATCTAGCACAAAGACAAATACTAAATTGTATATCCGGCCTACTTACAGTAAGATAAAGGAGAGCCAATCATACCTCTGTATTGTTTTGCATCTATCATTTTACCTTTTTCGTCACTTTCTAGTTTTACACTCGTGCTCATTGGTGTAGAGGTTGGCTTGGCTTGTTCGAATTAAAATCTTTTCAGTAGTTCGTTGACATATTTCTCTTGATTGATGAAGAAGTTGTCTTCATATTGCTTGACCTGTAATCCAAGAAAGAATATAGCTCCCACATCAAACTTATCTCAAATTCACTGTGCATATGTTTTGAAAATTCATCACACAGTGAGGGGTTGGTGGAACCAAAAATAATGTCATCAACATAGACTTGAACAACAATTATGTGATTGCGAACACATTTAGTGAAAAGAGTTTTGGTCCACTTTACCTCTGGAGTACTTTTTACTAACCATGAAGTTGCTCAACCTGTCGTACCAAGCTCGTGGTGCCTGTTTCAAACCATAGAGAGCCTTATGCAATTTATAGACATGGTTAGGTTTATCATGAACTTCAAGTCCAGGTGGCTGAGATACATACACCTCTTCTTTGATGTAACTATTCAAGAAAGCAGTTTTAACATCCATTTGAAAAATTTTGAATTTGTTAGAACTTGTATATGCTAACAATATTCTATCTGCCTCAAGTCTAGCTACTGATGTAAAGGATTCTTCAAAGTCTACCCCAAATTCTTGATTGTACTCTTTTGTAACCAATCTAGCTTTGTTTCTTACCACTTTTCCCTCTTCATTCAGCTTATTCCTAAACACCAATCTTGTTCCAATTATTGAGATTTCAGGGGTCCTAGGAACTAAGCTTCAAACATTGTTTCTTTGAAATTGACCAAGTTCTTCATGCATGGCATCTATCCAAGAATTTTCTTTTAGAGCTTCTTCAACATTTTTAGGTTCCACTTGAGAAATAAATGCTAAGTGATCTTGCTCAACAATATGTCTAAAGTGAGACCTAGTGTGAACTCTATCATTTACATTTCCAATGACATTCTCAAGTGGGTGATCTTTTGAGTACCTGACATTTCTTATTGTAGACCGACCCTGTTGAACTTGTTCTTGAGAATGTTGCTCTTGAGGAATTTTCTCTCGGGGAATTTGTTCTTGAGGAACTTGTTCTTGAGGAATTTTATCTTGAGGAATTTGATCATTTGGTTGATCTTCTTCAGGTCTGTCGACAGTCTCTTCTTGGTCTATCGACAGATGCTTCTCAGCTTGTTCTTCAAGTATTTTTCCTTCTTCATCATCATACCTGCAAGTATTTGAATTGTTAGTTTTTGCATGAGACTCATTGAAGACAACATGTGGAGTCTCTTCCACAGTCCTATTTTTATTGTTAAACACTCTATAGGCTCTAGAATGTTCAGAGTAACCAACAAAAATACCTGAGTCACTTTTGGCTTCAAATTTGTCTAAATCAACTTTGTCATTATTGTGAATAAAAACTTTGGACCCAAAGATTCTGAAATACCCAATACTAGGTTTCTTACCTTTCAAGAGTTCATATGGGGTTTTCTTCATCACAGGTCTTACCATGGCTCGATTTAAGATATAGCATGATGTGTTCACTGCTTTTGCCCAAAAACTCCTTGAGAGTTGACTTTTAACCAGAAGTGTGCGAGCCATTTCTACCAAGGTTCTGTTCTTTTTCTCCACTACTCCATTTTATTCTGGAGTCCTTGGAGAGGGAAATTTGTGATCAACACCTTGGTTCCTGTAGAATTCAGAAAATAAGTTATTGTCAAACTCTCCCCCATGATCAGTACAGATTGAGCATATTTTGTTTGTGTTTCCATGCTCAATTTTATGAAAGAACTCTTCAAAGTTTTCAGAACCTCATTTTTGTGAGCTAAGAATTTAACCCAAGTGAACCTAGAGTAATCATCTACAATGATAAACCTAAAATGTTTACCATTGAGATTAAGTGTTCTTGTAGGTCCAAAAAGGTCCATGTGCAACAGTTCATAAGATTTTGAAGTGATTATGGGTGCATTAGATTTGAAAGACTTTCTGGTTTGTTTTCCCTGTGCTCATGCATTACAAAAACTCACATTTTTATTGAAATGAATTTCAGGAAGTCCACTTACCAGTTTCAGTCTCATGATCTTGTGCAGAACATTATAGCTTGCATGGCCTAGCCTACGATGCCATAAAGACAATTAATCTTGTCTATTTGCAGCAAGACACAAATTTTTATTTTCTAGTTCATCTAGATCAACTAAATAGATGTTATTGACTCTTTTTCCAGAAAATTTGACACTTCCTGAAACTTTATCAAAGATTTGGCATGTATTTGAATCAAAAATAACTTTATGACCTTTATCACATAATTGACTGATGCTAAGACGATTGTGATTAAGACCATCAACTAAAAGCACATTATCTATAAAGTTAGAGGCATACTTACCTACCTTACCTGTGCCATTATTTGGCCCTTATTGTTACCTACAAACATGACTTGACCTCCATCTTTTTCAACTAGCAAACAAAATTTTTCTTTATTGCCTGTCATGTGCCTTGAGCAGCCACTGTCCAAGTACCACTTGTTTTGATTTTGGGCTGCTAGGCATTCCTGCATAGAGAGATCAGAACAAAGGTTTTGTTACCCAAATTACTTTGGGTCCCATTCTTCCAATCATACCAGAAAGTAAATGCTTTGGAATCCATAGTTGTTTGCATTTCAACATGTTCAAGTTTTTCTAGCATTGTTGTTCAGTATGGCCAAGTTTCTTACAACAGTTGCATGATGGAGTTTGAATTTTTGCATTTCTTTTACTGTTGTATTGAGCATGTGAATATTTTTGTCCTTTTTATTGCTTGGTTGGCTTTGATTTTTCAGCAAATTTCCAAGCCTGTCGACAGTTCACTTTCAGTCTGTCGATAGATGCCTTTGCTTGTTGAACAGTTGAAGTATTTTGTCTATTTTTCAATTCTTTGCTCTTAGCTTGAACTTGTTTATTTGTACTTGGACTGCAATAAACAAATGATGTGATCAATTTTTCTCCAAGTTTCTTTTGATTTTCAGTTTGAAATCCAAACCCATGCTATGTTATGTTTGACTTGACTCCCAAAACAGCATCAAGATTTTCTTTTCCTTTTACAAATCTTGAGAGATCTTCATTTTTTCTTTTTCGTTCCTTTTGAACTTCTTCCATCTTTTTTTGAATCTTTTGATTCTCATTTTGAAGAGTTTCAACAGATTTGTTTAGAATTTGTTTTTATTTTTCTTTTATTGCAGTTTTTCTTTCATGCAATCCATTTCAACAAGGTGGCTTTCCGTTTCAGTTTTCAGTGACTCTATCTCTTTGGTTAGGATTGTAATTTGTTCATCATTGCTTGTGCTATGGACAAGAGTGTTGATTTTCTTTTTCGGTGCTTTGTTTTCATATTTGTATTCACAAAACTTTTTAAACAACATGGTATATGCTTCTTCCCATTCATCAACTGTATAGTTTTCAAAGGAAGAATTTACCGCCGTGGAGTCTTCACTCCTTGCTATGAAGCACTGATTCTCTTCATCATTAGAACTTTCTTGAGCATTTTCATCTTCATCTTCATCACTCCAGGTTGCCATCATGGCCTTGGGTTTCATGGAAGTAGGCTTGTCCTTTTTCAACTTCTTCTTAAGCTCTGGGAATTCACCTCTCATATGCCCCTGTTTCTTGCACTCATAGCAAACAATCATGTCAGATTTCTTATTTAAATCAAATTTATTTGAAAAATCTCTTATTGGAAGAGCTTTGAAATTACCTGATCCCTTCTTTTTGAACTTAAGGAAATTCTTGAATTGTCTAGTCAGCATGGCCATCTCATCATTCTCACATTCCCTAGATGTTTCAATTTCATGATCTTCCTGTTGAATCTCTTTCTTAGAACTTGATGAAGCTTTGCTACAGGCTTTCAGTGCAATTGATTTTCTAGGATTGACGTCAGTTTCTTTTTTTTTTAGATTAATTTCATAGGTCATCAGGGATCCTATTAGCTCATCCAATTTCATTGTGGACAGGTTTTTAGAGTCCTCAATGACAGTGGCCTTAGTATGCCAAGAGGATGGAAGAGACTGAAGTATCTTCCTTACTAAGTCACTCTCACCATATTCTTTCTTCAGACCTTTCAAACCATTGATTATAAACATGAATCTAGCAAACATATCTAACATTGTTTCTTCATTTTTCATTTTGAACATTTCATATTCAGATACAAGCATGCTAGCCTTAGTTTCCCTTACGTCTGACTTACCTTCATATATTAGCTCCAATTTGTCCCACATTTCCTTTGCTGACTTGCATGTGGAAACTCTTGAATATTTCTTTGGATGTACGGCGCATTGCATCATATTCAACACGCTCCAGTTCAAGGTTCACTTGCGTATCTGTTCTCTTGTCCAGGTGTCTTCATCATCGGGCAGCTCATAGGGTCCCCTGCTCACGATCTTCCATAGCTCATAGTCTTGAGCTCTCAGAAACACCTGCATTCGATTTTTCCAATATGTGTAGTCAGTACCATCAAAGAAGGGAGGCCTAGACACTAAGTGTTCTTCAGCCATAAAACCTTTGTTAGCTTCCATTAAACAGAATCTCTCCTGATCGTTAGATCAATCTATTAACGCTGTAAATCGGAGAAACCTCGCTCTGATACCAATTGAAAGATATGTGGAATTACCTATAGCAGTAATCTAGAAGGGGGGTTGAATAGATTACTACCCATTAAAAACAATTTAGCCTTCTTTTCGACATTGAGACCGACTTGATGAAAGCTTAAACAGAAATGGATCAATCTCAAACTTCAAAGTGTGTGTAGAATGTGCTTGGGAAATTAGCAGTATGATGAGTGTGTGAACTAACGATCATGCCTAGCATACATCTAGCGTCAAATCATGCAAACCACAGGACACGATGATTTAAGGTGGTTCGGACTACACAACTCGTGTATCCTACGTCCACCGTCCATACACACACACACCAAAAACTGCTTATCAAGCAAGTTCGACCCAACTACAACACACACACGATGTCTGGGGCAAACACGCACTCAGAACAACCACACACACATGGGTTGAGAACAACGAAAGCTCAAGCCAACAACACACACATAGATGATAGAAAATAAAGTGAAATAAGAGTTCAGAGTTGAAGAATCCAAAGTTGAACTCTTCAGGGTGTTCGTCCAGAAGAACTCCAAGCTTCACTTTGATGAAGATCAGATGATGATGACGAAGCTTGACTCGAGGACGAATCGGCTTCAACTCCTCGTATGAGATAGATTTCTCTTTGAACGGTCTGGAGTCTTGAAGCAGAGCAGCAGAGAAAGCCTTCTTGTTGATCTTTGCTTAGGGTTTCGGTATGGAGGCTTCTTGCTTCGAAAATAGGTCCATATGATCTATATATAGTAGTGTTCAAGTCCTGAGAATCGTGTCAGAGGAGAACACCCTAACATAGATCACATGTCTGTCACATGTTGTGACTTAATCTGTGACTGTCGACAGATGCCTTGTGGCTGTCGACAGGTACTGCTGCAAACTGGGTTTCCATAACCATGTTTCTAGTTGGAACCTTGGGCTGTTGACAGGCGACCTCTGTCTGTTGACAAGCTGAACTGATCTGTCAGCAGATGCATCTTGTTTGTTGACAGCTATTGATTTTTCTTATCTTCCAGTAGCTTGTTTGCTTCCTTACTTCACTGGCTGTCGACTAGGGCTTCAGACCTGTCGACAACTGAACACTTCTTGTGTTTTTGAAGTTCTTTTGTACTTGATTTTTGGTTCTTGACTTGTGCTTTTATTCTTACCTACATAAAAGACATTTCAAGTAAGATATTATGAAGGCATATATGGTCAAAAATTATTTCATTTGATCATGTCTTCTCAACATCAATTATGTCATTATCAAAAACATTTAAGCTTCAAACATATTCAAACATCAAGTCAATCATCATACACATTGTAACCCAACACAAGTAGATCTGAAGGAAGGTGGAAGAGGAAGCATGTGCAAGAGTAGAAGCACAAAGCTTGGCATCTATGGAAGAACTCAAGAGCATCAACTCAGATCTGAATTTCTCTATAAATCAGATCTAAAATAGAGTATGGCGGATTGAGGCTGATTTGAAGGAGTTTAGATCAAATTGGCTGAGAAGCACAACCAGATGATGCATTTGTGCAAGATGATCTGAAGCACAACTTCAACCCTCAAGATCTGAAGATTTAAACTTCAAATTCATCAGTCTAGAGAAAATTGGGCAAAGTTGAAGAACTGGTGTTTGAGGATTTATTTCTCTTAACTCTGATTCTCATGTGAATTTGTTTTTCCCTTTTAAACTTTACTTAGAACTCATTGTGTGCTCCTACTGGTGATAGGAGTGTTGATCCCATACTGTGAGTGTGTGTGGATTGAGAAGGTCTGTCTGACCTTGAAGCTGTGAATCAACAGATAAGCTGTGTAATCAGCGGTTGGCAAGCTGTAAGTCAGCAGTTGTTTAAAGTTGTGAATCAGTGGTTTAGTGAAGCCTCATTTGGTTTGAGTGAGGGGTGGACGTAGGTCTCCTTCTGGGAGCCGAACCACCATAAAAGTATCCTATGCAGTGGTTTGATATATTGATTTTCCACCAGAATGCTTGCATAGGATTTTGATCACCTTCTAAGCACTCACACACTTATCGATAGATGATATAATGTGCTTTAGATTCTTATAATTTAATCAAATCAGTGGGTATCTATTTGAACAGAGATTTTAATTTGACATATTTTTAATTGTATAAGGTTTCCGCTGCACATTTATTCAACCCCCCCCCCCCCCCCCCCACCTTCTATATTTGACATTTCACTGCTTCTTCGATCCAACACTTGGTATCATAGCCTAGGCTCTCCACTCTTGTGGTCTAACAGCCCAGAGAGTACAAGTGAAATGGATCTAAGGGGATATATGCCAGAAGGGCATTCTATATATAGACCTCCTTATTTTGATGGATCAAACTATACTTACTGGAAAACTTGTATGCAGGTTTTCTTAAGAGCCCAGAATCATCAAATCTGGAAGGTGGTTTGTAGTGGACCATATGAGCTCCTAGAGGATGAAGAAAGGTGGACAACATAGCAAATCAAGAAGTCAAATGCTAACTAGAGTGCAATGAACATCATGTAATGCTCCCTTCATCCAACGGAGTTTTCAAGAGTTTCCTCAGGTGCCACCGCTAAAGAAGTATGGGATCGTCTAATGGTAATCTACGAAGGTACTTCTGGGGTAAAGGAAACCAAAGACAACATGTTAATTTCTGAGCAAGAAGCCTTTAAAAAGGAAAATGATGAAACCATCTCAGAGATCACTACAAGAAAAAACGGGTTTAGAGACCAACAATTTCGGTCTCATTGGTCACTATTGGGTCACTAAATGATCCAGTGACCGAATAGTGACCAAATAGGGACTGAAATTGTCGGTGAAGAATTTTTGTCACAATTCTGAGACTGAAAAATTTCGGTCACTAATCAGTCGCTGATAATGACCGATTAGTGACCGAATTTTTTCGGTCGCTATCAGCGATCGACCACTTTCGTCACTATTTCGGTCACTAAAATAGTGACCAAATAGTGACTTACCTTCCTTCAATGACTATAACGGTCACTAAAATAGTGATCGATTAGTGACTGAATTACTTCGGTCGCTACATTTCAGTCACCAATCAGTCAATAGGTTAGTGACCGAAACCGTGACCAAAGTGGTCGGTCGGTGATAGCGACCGAAGAAATTTAGTCACTATTCGGTCACTATATTAGTGACCGAAATAGGGACCAAAGCTATCAGTAGTTGATAGCGACCGAAGCAATTCGGTCACTAATCGGTCTCTATTTTTTTAATTTTTTTAATATATATATATATATATTAACAAAATAACTTGTGCATGTACAATAAAAATAAAAACTATAAAATGTCCACAACAATAATAAAACAAAAAATATCCACAACAATAATAAAACATAAAATGTCCACAACAATACATAAAATGTTCATAACAATGAAAAGAAAATCATGAATCCTTGTCCTCGTCCTCATCTCCTCCGACGCCACTCAATGAAGGAACCTACAATAGATATATAACAATAATAAGCTAAAATTAAATACTACTATAAGCAATAAATTCTTTAAATTTTTAGATTTTATTCACTCACTTTTAAACTAAATTAACTAGCTTAATGTGAATTCGAGCGTCGAGCTCAAACCGGGAGTCCGAATTGAACTCCGTCAGTTTCCACAACTCACAATCATTGCCTCGACCGTGCTGGAACAAATCGGAGGCCGATCGGATTAGTATTTCTAATTTTGGACCCCCAAAACCTATCTAAGTTCTTCTTTTTAAAACAAAACTAAACTAAACTAACTTGCTTAAGGTGAATTTGAGCGCCGAGCTCAAACCGGGAGTCCAAATTGAACTCCGTCAATTTCCACAAGTCACAATCGTCGCTCAGGCCATGCAGGAAAAAATCGGAGGCCAATCGGATTAGTATTTCTAATTTTGGACCCCCAAACCTAAGTTCTTCATTTTTAAACTAAATTAACTTACTTAATGTGAATTGGAGCGTCAAGCTCAAACCGGGAGTCGGAATTAAACTCCGTCAGTTTCCACAAGTCACATTCATCGTCCTGACCATGCTAGAATAAATAGGAGGCCGATCGGATTAGTATTTCTAATTTTGGACCCCCAAACCTAGCTAAGTTCTTCCTTTTTAAATAAAACAAACTAAACTAACTTGCTCAATGTGAATTTGAGCATCGAACTCAAACCAGGAGTCCAAATTGAACTCCATCAGTTTCCACATATCACAATCATCACCCTGGCCATGCTGGAAAAAATCGGACGCCAATCGGATTAGTATTTCTAATTTTAGACCATCAAAACTAAGTTCTTCATTTTTAAACAAAACTAACTTGTTTAATGTGAATTTGAGCGTCGAGCTCAAACCAGGAGTCCGAATTGAACTCCGTCAGTTTCCAAAAGTCACAATCATCACCCTGGCCGTGCTGGAGAAAATCGGAGGCCAATCGGATTAGTATTTCTAATTTTGGACCCCCAAACCTAAGTTCTTCATTTTTGAACAAAACTAACTTTTTTAATGTGAATTTGAGCGTCGAGCTCAAATCGAGAGTCCGAATTGAACTCTGTTAGTTTTCACAAGTCACAATCATCGCCATGGTCGTGCTCGAAAAGACCGGAGGCAAATTGAAATAGTATTTCTAATTTTCGACCCCCAAACCTAAGTTCTTCATTTTTAAACTAAACCAACTTGCTTAATGTGAATTTGAGCGTTGAGCTCAAATCAGGAGTCTGAATTGAACTCTGTTAGTTTTCACAAGTCACAATCATTGCCCTGGCCATGCTAGAAAAAATCGGAGGTCAATCGGATTAGTATTTCTAATTTTGGACCCCCAAACCTAGGTTCTTCATTTTAAAACTAAACTAACTTGTTTAATGTGAATTTGGGCATCGAGCTCAAACCGGGAGTCCAAATTGAACTCCGTCTGTTTCCACAAGTCACACTCAATGCCCCGACCATGCTGGAATAAATCGAAGGCCGATCGGATTAGTATTTCTAATTTTGGACCCCCAAACCTAGCTAAGTTCTTTATTTTTAAACAAAACAAAAGTAAACTTACTTGCTTAAGGTGAATTTGAGCGCCGAGCTCAAACCAGCAATCCAAATTGAACACCGTCAATTTTCACAAGTCACAATCATCGCCATGGCCGTGTTGGAAAATGTCGGATGCCAATCGGATTAGTATTTCTAATTTTGGACCCCCAAACCTAAGTTCTTCATTTTTAAACTAAACTAACTTGCTTAATATGAATTTAAGCATCGAGTTCAAACCGGGAGTCGGAATTGAACTCCGTTAGTTTCCATAAGTCGCACTCATCGCCTCGACCGTGCTGGAACAAACTGGAGGACAATTGGATTAGTATTTCTAATTTTGGACCCCCAAACCTAGCTAAGTTCTTCCTTTTAAAATAAAATAAACTAAATTAACTTGCATAATATGAATTTGAGCGTGGAGCTCAAACCACGAGTCTAAATTGAACTTCGTCAGTTTTCACAAGTCACAATCATTGCCCTGGCCGTGCTGGAAAAAACCGGAGGCCAATTAGATTAGTATTTCTAATTTTGGACCCCCAAACCTAACTTCTTCATTTTTAAACTAAACTAACTTGTTTAATGTGAATTTAAGCGTCGAGCTCAAACCGAGAGTCCAAATTGAACTCCGTCAGTTTCCATAAGTCACACTCATCGCCCCGACCATGCTGGAACAAATCGGAGGCTGACCGGATTAGTATTTCTAATTTTGGACAACCCCAAACCTAATTAAGTTCTTCCTTTTAAAACAAAACAAAACTAAAATTGACTGTTAAAATAGAAAAGATAAAATAAAATCAATTTACTCATATGAGGGGCCCGTGCTGATGTCGATGGTGCTGCCTGAGGAGGAATGCTGACCTAGTATAGGGCCTGGGAGATAGCTTGGGAGAGGGCCTGAGAGAGCTGGGCATGGACAGCGTCAGACACCTGCACCTACATCTTCTTGGCCAGATGAGACTACAAACCAGAGATCTCATCTCAAATGAAGCCCATCATCTCACCGGGAGTACCTGGATCACCAGGTATGGTGAATGCACTAGTCTGTGAGGCTGAACTCGAGGCGCCAGATAACACCTTGCTCGTGTCCATACTGTGCCCAAAACCATACACATGGCCTTTCTTTGGGGCGCCAAATGCCGCAACCCATACCTCAGGATCTAAGTGCGGCTGCTCCTCCTCCCCGACGTACTTCTCTATCATCTGTTGGCTATACGACTCCTGCAAAAACTAAAATTGACAATGTAATATTAATCTGTAATGAGAAAAATTAAATAGTGAATAGGCTGTAAATACTTACCGCAACCTCTCGGGCTCTGTCGCTAATGTACTGATCCATCCCCTTTTTCTTATGTGTCTTATCAAGCACCTCCTGAAATGTCGGAGGCCGTTTTAGCTCCTTCTCCTATTTCACTGAAAAACATTACATAAATGAGTACCTTTATAAATAAAATATATCACAAATGGACATATGACTTACCAATCTGGACTGATGGGTCGCAAAGGAGACAGACCCACTTGTATACATGTTGGCCTCTGGATTGACAGCCCGATTATATTTCATTGTTGTGGAGGTTTGTTGCCATCGGCGACCCATATGTTGCACAGACCTTCCCAGTAGTCTCTCCTCATCCATGTCAGTGTGCGCTTTGACAAACTCTCCATGTGTTTTTCCTCGCATTATACAACAAATGTTTAAAATTTGATCGGGCGGTGGTCGTCCATACTGATCGAAACTGCGCCTCGTCCGAATGACGCGTGAATCGATGATTGCTTTGTACATATAAGAGTTAGTTAACTGAATGTAGGAATAAGAAAATAAATAAAATATAATAAGAAATTACATACCATGAACATCTGATACAACAACTTCTGGACCTCCATCGAGAAATCATTGAATCTATGAATAGGCCCAGGAAAGTGTGCCTGAATTGATCTTGTGATGAATTGAGACGTATGGGCAGACTCTATTTTATCCCTCTAATTATGTAACTTGTTACAATGAATTTATGAACTAAATATACCTCCTTAATGAAAGATACATATAAGTTTATTACATACCCATTTATCCACACCTCCTGCAGAGTGCTTTCATAAAAATTGCCTCCCCGCTCCTGTAGACTGACAGCATCCTCTACATCTGGCACTGAAGATGCACCTGCCAAAAATGTTGGAGGTGCGGAACCACTCGGTCCTGGACAAAAATACACAACGACATAAGCAATGTATAAGAATATAAATAATGACTATACAAATACTTACAAATTTAAATATACATACCTACTACTATAGGAGGAGAAGGTGTACACTGACCCGAGCCTTTAACAGTTTAATGGCATAAAAATCAATGCACAATGAAAGTACAACATTAAATATACATACCTGCTGCTAGAGGAGGAGGCACAGAGGATGGACCAGAAGCTGTAACAATTTAAATGGCATACATAATATGTATAAATAATTCACAAAGAAACATACCAAAGAAAATATACAATGTACAAGAATATAAATAATGACTATACAAATACTTACAAATTTAAATATACATACCTAGTACTCTAGGAGGAGGGGGTGTAAACTCACCCGATCTTGTAAGAATTTTAATGGCATAAGAATCAATGCACAATGAAAGTACAAATTTAAATATACATACTTGCTGCTAGAGGAGGAGGCACAGAGGAAGGACCAGAAGCTGTAACAATTTAAATGGCATAGATAATATTTATAATAATACACAATGAAAAATACCAAAGAAAATATACAATGTACAAGAATATAAATAATGACTATACAAATACTTACAAATTTAAATATACATACCTGGTACTCTAGAAGGAGGAGGTGTAAACTCACCTAAACCTGTAAAAAATTTAATGGCATAAGAATCAATGCACAATGAAAGTACAACTTTAAATATACATACTTACTGCTAGAGGAGGAGGCACAGAGGAAGGACCAGAAGCTATAACAATTTAAATGGCATAAATAATATGTATAAACAATGCACAAAGAAAAATACCAAAGAAAAATATACATACCTGATGCCGCAAACAAACCCCTCTCACAGCTGCTCCTCCTCCCAGAACTGAAACCCGATCGTGGTCCACGCACCATATCTTCATAGGGAACATAAAAAATTAATGTTTATTAGTCAATTGCTCATATTGAAAGTGGATAACTTTAAATATACTGAACAGATGTGAAAAATTTCTACCCATTTTTAAATGATATTCATTTCCTCCTCAGATGATGACGATATATCTAATTCGGCCCCATCTTCATCATCATCCTCATATTCATCACTGGTATATTCCTCCTCCTCATCAGAACCTTCACATTCAATATCTGTTCGCCTTCCACTACTCCCTTTTATCTCATGTGGATCGACTTCTTCGACCTCATTTCTTTTAGACAAGCAAATTGGCGCTTCAGATTCATCTTCTTTAGTATGAGCTGTCAACTCTACATCTCCAACCAAGTCTTCTTGAAAGAATTCAGCGTTGACCTCTTCAGGTGTCTGATCAGTCATGTCTAATTCATAATCAGAGAATAGTCTTGACTTAACTCTGCAAACTGCCCACCAATCATTTCATTCTTTGTTCGTAGATGAAGGATAGCTTATATAGTACACCTAGTGGGCTTGTGTGGCTAAAATGAATGGCTCATAAGTATTCAATTCCGACTTATGTTTAAGCTCGACAATCCCATGCGTTGTGTCATTTCGAATGGAATTCGGATCAAACCAATGCAACATGAACAAGAATATATGATTGTCTTATCCTAGATATTGCAACTGTAAAATCTCCTCTACAATACCATAGTAGTCATATTCACTTTCATTGTATGTACTTCCTTTAACACATACACCACTGTTCATGGTACACTTACTCTGCCTATAGTCTTTTGTATGAAATCTATACCCATTCACAATAAATCCAGGATAGCTCTGTGCAATTTTTTATTGGCCATAGGTTATCTGATGAACTCTTTCATTAGTAATTAAACCTTGTTCAACCTATGTACATAAAAGCCTATTTAAAAAGTGAACATAACTTATCTTTCGTACTCTTTGAGCATGTACACTTACGCGCTTTCTTAGCCATAAAGCCAATGACTTCTCTCGTTCTTTTTCAACCTCATAATCACTGAGATGTGGATTTCCTTGAATTATTTCTGAATCAAATTGTTTGCAATATGAATGGAAGACCACCTTCAATAGCTAGAATAAGGGCAAAGAAGTTATATACACAATAAATTGTTAGTTCAGCACATACTCAACATAAGACTCTAGCTCAGCACAATTTAAAAGAATATATATCTCTGCGGCGCATAACTCTCTATCATCCAGCATGCGAGTTGAAGAACATCCGAAGGCATATCCAGGATGATTAAATATGGAGAGTCGATCTGAACACACAGATTCCCCCCCATCATCATTACGTGGAGGTTGAGTACGACGAGTTTGTATGTCTGCTTCGAAGTACATCGAACAAAAGTTTGAGATTTCCTTCATAATGTATGCCTCAGCAATAGAACCATCCCCTTTCTCTTTATTTCGGACTTTCATTTTGAGGTCATGCATACACCTACATCAACAATGTACAAGACAAATGGGAAACATATCATATATAAGGTGCAATTCTAAGAAGAAAAAAGTTAATATTCGCATATACCTCTCAAATGGATACTTCCATCTATATTGTACTGGCCCTCCGACTTTAACTTCATATGGTAGATGTATGAGTAAATGCTCTATCGAATTGACAAATGCAGGCGGAAATACATTATTATGTTCGATAATTTGCACATCCTCAAGCCTCAATTCTAATGCACACAGAATCGTGAAAAATCGACTCAGCTCAGACAATGCTCCCCATAGAGGCTTCGGCAACATGTCACGAAATGCAATAGGTAGAAACCTTTGCATGAACATATGGCAGTCATGACTCTTCATTCCATATATTTTTCCCTCATTGACGTTGACAGAACAAGCAATATTAGACACATAACCGTCAGGAAATCTCAACTGTTTCAGCCACTGACACACTTCCTTTACTTGTCCTTCTCCAAGCACATAAACTGCTTTTGGTTTAATTGATTTCCCATTTACTTCAACAAGTTCTAACTCTGGACGTTTACAAAACATGGACAAGTCCAAATGTGATTCCCGTTGTCCTTTGTTTTACCTTTTATGTCCATAACAGTGTTGAACACATTATCAAAGATATTTTTCTTGATATGCATCACGTCTAGATTGTGCCGCACAAGAAGAGTCGACCAATAAGGTAGCTCCTAGAAAATGCTTCTCTTCACCCAGTTGTGCTCCTTCCCAAAACCTGAAAGGTGTCGAGTACTGCCCATCAGTTGTGTGATATCTAGCAAATTTTCTACACGTGCTGCCATATGATGATCGGAAAACCTGTCGAATATAAATTTATCTCGTTCCATTCTCTTCTTTAGGAATGCATCTTTTTGTCTTCTAAAAGGGTGATCAGCTGCTAAAAACTGTCGATGGCAATCAAACCAGCACGACTTCCCACCATGTTTAAGTACAAATGATTTGGTATTATCCATATAGTAAGGACATGCTAGCCTCCCATGTATGCTCCAACTAGATAGCATTCCATATGCAGGAAAATCACTTATCGTCCACATCAATGCTGCCCTCATGGTGAAATTTTACTTTCTAGATGCATCATATGTATGGACCCCCTCAGTCCATAATAATTTCAATTCATCAATCAATGGTGTGAGACAAATGTCTATATTTTTTGTAGGACTTTTAGGATCAGGAATCAATAAAGACAGGAACAAATTCTCTCGCTTCATGCACATGCTCGGAGGAAGGTTGTATGGTGTCACGAACAATGGCTAGCTGGAGTAGGAAGCTACTGAACCTCCAAATGGATTGAATCCGTCAGTGCACAAACCAAGCCTCACATTACGCGACTCCCTTTAGAAGATAGGATGAGCATGGTTGAAATGAGTCCAAGCTTCGCTATCTGCAGGATGACTCATAATATCCTCGTCCCGGCATACTCTTCCTGCGTGCCACCTCATATGTCGAGCTGTCTTTGAAGACATATACATCCGCTGCAGTCTGGGTGTAAGGGGGAAATATCACAATGAAGCATAAGGTATATCCTTTCCCCTAGAATTGGCCCCTATTTTAGGTTTAAACCTATCATGATGGAAAATAGAACATGATACCTTATCTGCATCCTCTTTGTGATACAACATATAATGATTAGGACATGCATCTATTTTCACATATCCAAGTCCTAAATCATTGACCATCTTCTTGGCACGATAAAAATTTGGAGGCAGCTTCTCATCTCAAGGTAACATGCTCTTGATGATGATATGGAGACGATCAAAACAACTCTCACTTATATGAAATTCAGATTTCAAGTTCAACAACTGTGACACCGCTGATAACCGAGTGTGTTTTTGACAACCATCCCATAATGGCTCATCAGCATCCTTAAGTAACTGATAGAATCTTTTGACTTCCTTGTTCGACACGTCTTCAGCGTATACAGGATCCTCATTTACATTGAATGTGGGACCAGTAGCATCTACAACCATATCCACGTACGTACTTGTGCCTTCCACATTACTAGGCTCGTACGACCAGAGCTCCTTACCATGACATGTCCAATTCATATAACCTTCAACAAACCCTTTTCTGTATAAATGGCATTGAACACCCCATGGTGAATTCCACTTCAAATTTTTACAAATCATATAAGGACATTGGATGAAACCTTCGTTGTCTACTGCTGCATTTGGATTCCCCAATGCAAACTGAATGAAAGTCTCAACTCCGACCCTAAACTCCACAAACACCACATGATCAACTATTCTACGATACATCCATGAATGGTCTGAAGCCATTTTTTTCCTGAGCCCAACCAATATTAACAGACAAATAACTTTAAATTTTAAACTCGGAAAAAACTAAATCTAACCATTTTCACACATCGTTCGACTCAACCGATATGAATAGGAAGGATATATTATTTAGATTATCACTTTTTACCCATCTGTGAATATTTGATCACACTCAGATGGCCATTTACTATGTGTTTGTATAATTTGCTAAAAATTTCGGCAGCATCTCCCCACACCTCTCCGATATACCAAAAATATTTATTAATTAAGATATTTTCTTAAACACTTACTAATAAGTGCTTAAGAAAATATTCTAAATCAATAAAGGTATATCAGAGAGGAGTGAGTAGACGCTCCCGAATTTTTCAACAAATAATACAAACACATAGTAAATGACCACCTAACTGCGATCAAACATTCACAGACTGTCCAAAACGGGACAATTCAAGTCTTTGAGTTAGATATACACATTCTCATCATTGAAAATAAAACTCGTGCACATCAATCCCGAAGTCTTGAATGGGAAGATTCATTGACACGAACTTAACACACTCTCGTGAGGTGCTATGCATGCATAGATCAAATTTAAATACCACATAAATATGAAACGAAAATGAAAACAAAATCATACATATAAACAAGTGCAATAATTAACCAAATTCACACATACATGTAAATGAATTGCATTAAAGTAAAAAATGTAATACTAATCACTAAATTGAAAGTAAACAAAAATCCCATTAAACCCGTGTTAAACCCCCTATTAAATCCTTTAACAGACCCATAAAAACCCCCCAAGGCAATGCTTGTCCGGCCCCAATTCTCCTTGAACCCTCGTTCAGCCCCTTGAATACCCTAAGTCCTTTAAATCTGAGGTACCCAAAATTTTCAAATACCCCATATTCATTAAATCTGAAATGCCTAAAACCAAATCTCCAAACCAAATACTCCTTTAAACTAGAAACTCCGAGTGATCTATCTTGAACTTTGACAATTCTACAAACGCATGGGGCGACTAGACTTGTCTATTTTCTAATTTCTTCCTTTCTTTTCTTTTTGTGTCAGATGGCAGAAAGTTTTCCAGATAAACAACGGGGCACTTCGAGCTAAAGGAGATATGAAAATAACATTCTTAATACTTGAAACTTTTTAATACGACACGTACTGAAAGTACCCATAATTATTTTCACCTTAATTATGATTGTTCTAAACTAATTCTCTAGCTACGTATGTGTAATATGACAATGGAGATATCACAATAAAGTAGAAATAAATAGAATTTTATATTTGCTTAAAATCAAAATGTAAAGGTCACTTATTGATCCAGTGAAATTTTCAAAGGTAAAATATTATGTATTCAGTATATTCATTTATATTATGGTATTTTCACTTTTTGATGAGGAGGAGAGGACAAACTAGAATTTAGGATGCCATGGCAAGTCATATCATCTTTTACATAGCTTATGTTTAAGAATGCTTAGCTATGGCGTGTGGGTTTAGTTTTTTTTTTCTCACTTGTGAAAGAAATGAGTATATAGTTATTTACAGTTTATTCTTTAGGTAGCCCTAATTGATAAATTTTTTTAATTCACATGTGCAGTGGTGCGAGGGAGGATGGCGGGGACAAGGGCTTATAATGAGAAACAAATTAGATCATAGGACCTCGTTTCAACCTTCGAAATTGGAAATTACAAGCTAGGATTAGAGACTATAGTTGTGTTGTGGTGTATATAGCAACAACGAAGGCAAGTAAACAACTAACATATATTGCACATAGCAAGTAAACAACTAACATATATTGCACATAAAGTAGCTATCTATAAACAATAAGAAGGGAATTATTTTTAATATACACTTTATAGAACCACTCTTAAACTCTTAAGAATCATCAAAACTATTCCTGGTATACCCAACTTGCTATATTTATATACTTAACTGGTAGCATAGAAGGACTGACTTAGTGATTAGGTCCTCCATTGTACATATCTAGATCTTAGGTTCAATTCTCCGTCCTCCAATCTTACCTATAAAAAAGGTAATGCTTAAATAGTATAAAGAAACTCATAAATGCACGACTGATATATGATCTCATTAAGTCCATAAGAAGTCTAATTTGAGGGCGGTTTTATGATTTCAGGCACATCAAGGGATAAAGTATATGAATAATATCAAAGACAATTTTGCATACATATATATGTAACAACATATTAAAAGAAACAATGAAATTTGCACTATTTCACATATATGATCGCACTTTGTGTGATGGAATTAACTTGGACATGCTAGTTTAAGTTTTAATGGACATGACAAATACATTTGTAGACATAAAGATGTTGGAGATCCCAACCTGATTCAGATACTCGCAATCCAAATAAGGTAACATGGGTACCGAAGTGTTTTTTTTTTTGGGTATTAAATACATATTTCTTACTCTAATAAGATAGTTCTGGCTGGTGGTCAAATAAACCTTCCACACATGAACTCCTCCAATAAGAAGTCCTAACTAACATTAAAAAGCACATGGTCAATAAGATCAATTCGCCTCATAAAATATAAACCCACATAGTGGAACAGAAGAAAAAAAACTTACACAATAATTAAAAACCTAATAAAGATTAAATTGGTTTTGGAAAGCTGAGAAATATGTAGGACTTTAAATTAAACAGATGGCAAGTCAGATCGAACAAAACTAGGAAGAAAGATTGGATAGGATAAAAAAAATTGAAAAAGTACCCAACCCACTGAACCCCCCACCCATTGCCCCACCCCAACTCCATCGCCGAAGCCCCACCCCCACTGCCCCCTCTCCACTGACCCCCCCCCCCCCCCACTCCATCACTGAAGCCCCACCCCCACTGCCCCTCCCCACTAAAACCCCCAGCCCCATCACTAGAGCCCCACCCTCACTACCCCCTCTCCACTAAAACCCCCACCCTCCTTCTGCAAAGTCCCCCCCCTCCCCCCTCTGTGCAAAGCCCCCCCCGGTAGAACCCCCCTCGCCTGCGACTCTCCCCCGTCAGAACACCTCCCCTGTCTGCGTAGCCCCCCCCCTCCCTACACAGCCTCCTTAACCCCCCGCCTGTGCAGCCCCCCCCCCCCCTCTGCCTACGAACTCCCCCCTCCTTGCGTAGCCCCCCCCCCCCCCCCACCCCCGCCTGCGAACCCCCCTCCTTGGCCTCCCTCTCCCCGCCCACAGCCGGCATCCCTCATCCCCCCACACACAGAGACAGGCAGAGAGAGGCCATAAAGACAAGCAGAGAGAGAGAAAGAGATCTTACCGACGGAAGCAGTGGTGACGGGTCTGATGATAATGGCGGGGACTAGGCCACAGCGGGGGCAACGGCGGTGCTGTCTTGTTGAGGGGGCGTCAACGGCGCTGTTCGACGGGGGTGTCGGTGGCACTGTCTGATGGCGGAGGCATCGGCGGCACTGTCTGGTGGGGCGAACACGAGAGAGGGAGAAAAGAGGAGAGGTGAGGGAGTGGCGGCGACGGTGTGGTGGCACGAGTTCGGTGTCGGTGAGAGAGAGAGGAGAGGCGACGACGTCAGGGGTATAAAAGGCCTATAGAGACCGAATAGCGACTGAAACATTTCAGTCATTATTCGGTCTCTAAACCTGCGTAAATATCATGACCGAATAACCGTCAATCACAATTTAGTCTCAAATCTGAGACCGACTTTGTGACCGAAATATTCAGTCACAAAGTTTCACCTATATGGCCGCCAGAAGATAGTAGTAGTGACCGAATTTTCTTCGGTCACTATTTGGTCTCAGATTTGAGACCGAATAGTGACTGAAATTTTGTCAGTCACTAAATCTAAAACATAGTGACCGATATTTTTTTGTCACTATTCGGTCTCAAATCTGAGACCGAATACTGACTAACTAATTTGGTCTCAGATTCGATCTCTATTGACGCAATTTCTTGTAGTGGATGTATGGTAGGTTGACTCTATTGACAAATGGCTTGAAAAATCTAGGAAAAACATATACTGAATATAAACTTGTCAGAAAAATTCTTAGATCCTTGACTCTCATTTAGCATACAAAGGCTACTGTAGTTGAAGAGCCCAGGAATCTGTCTACTACGACTGTTGACCAATTGATTGGTTCCATAATGACATATGAATTGGGTTTGAAAAGGACAAATGATGATGCTAAGAAAAAGAAGTCACTAGCACTTAAAGCAAGTCCTAGTGTGAAAGAATCAACTGAGGAAGAAGAATTTTCAAGCTTAGGAAATGACTCAAGTGAATTTGCCTTGCTCACGAGAAAATTCAAAAAGCTTTTAAGAAAAGAAGGTAAAGGATTTCTTAAAAGAAAACCTCAAGTAGACAACTCATCCAAACAGAAATAATTTGCTAATAAAAGTTCTAACATAGTCATTTGGTACAATTGTAGGAAACCAGAACAAGTCAAACTAGAATGCCCGGATGCTCAGAAGAAGATTCAACCCAAGTGGAAGAAAAATAAGCCCAGAGCTATGATAGGAACTTGGAGTGAAGAAGAAGAGGATGAGGAAGAGGAAAATTCAAAAGATGATGAGGATGAAAGCAAAATATGCTTGATGGCCAGGGAGAGCTCCAATGATTCGGTAAATTCCAATAATTTTCTGAATTCATGTTCTGACAGTGATGATGAAGAATTATCTTATGATGAATTGAAAAATCTTTGTGAACATTTGTGTAAAAGAATAAATAAAATGGAATCTGAAAATAAGCTTCTAAAACTTGAAATTTAGTCAAATGAAACCCTGTTGGAAAGTTCACAAACCATTTCAAAAGAAAATGAAAACCTGCAATCTGAAATTGAATAATTAAAGAAAAAATTACAAACATGGCTCATGATCATCAAGTAAATGAAAAGCTTAAACAAATGGTTGAAGAAAATCATAATTTGAAAAAGAAAATTGAAAGCTTATTTTCTGACAAAACATTGAATATTAAATACAACAGTCTAAAAAGGATGAATGACAAGCTCAAAGCTAAAAAAGAAAAATTGACAAAAGAACTTGAAGTTGCTGTGAATAAAATTCAAAATTTTGGAAAAAAAATCACTAAATTAAACAAGATTATTGAAGGTCAAAAATCTACTTTGTCTAAATTTGTACATGGTACAAACAATCTGAATAATCTTCTTGGAATGAATGTTAACTTTCAAAAGGAAGGTTTAGGATATAACCCTGAAAATAAAAAAGAATTTTGAAAATAAAACAAAAATCTCATTTGTCAAAATTGTTGCTAACAAGAATTTCATTTCATCTAATGAAAAACCAGTGAAAGTTCCTGTTTAGAAAAATGCTCAAAAACAAAAAGAGAAAATGAAGAAAAACACTGTAAATAAAAAGAAACCTATGTTTGCTAAAAACTAGAAACAGAAAATTGAAAAACAAATAGGTTTCTACAAAGATTCTCAACCTTCTTCATCAACTCAAAAAGCTACAAGGCAACTTCACCTCCTACATCATGTCAAGAGCTATCATAGAGTACCAATTCCTTCTCAACCCAACAACAATCAAAGGTATTCGAGAGGGTTTCAGATGTTCCAGCATATGCACCTAAGCAAAGGTATGTACCAGGTAAGGAATTCTCAAATCTGCTTTAATTGTAATAAACTTGGTCATCTTGCCAAACATTGCTAGATTAGAAATCAAAATTTTAATAAGCATGCCAAACCAGTTCAATGCTTCACATGCCATAAAATTGGTCATATCTCTAGGGACTATTGGTACAGAGATGATCTTTTTGTGCATGCTCCCAAGCCTCATGCTCATGTACATAGTATTAAAAATAATGTTCATGCTGAAAACACTCAGAAATTCCATGTACATAAGAATAGAACTGCTGCACAAAATAAGTCATTTGCTTTCTATATCAAAAATCCAAAAAATAGAAAATTTCATGAAAACATAGATGCATTGAACAAGACAAAAAGAAAATCTGGAACTAATGCTTCTCATAGTTCTATCAATGAAAGAAATGTATCTATACCGAAAATAAAATCCTTTTGGATTTAGAAATCATTGTTGCATTCTAACGTTGATTTCATTGCAGGACCCAAGTGTGGGTCCCAGAGGTAGCTTGATCAGCAAGCTAATGAGCCTTGTAGCCACACATTTCCATCTAGAATCAAGACAATGGCTATGCAACGCAAGAAATGATTGGAGAACACAGGTAAAATCTTTAAAAAGAAATGAAGACTGTTCAGGTAAAATCTCATATCATTTTAGAATTGAATTGCTCAAGTTGGAATAACTTTTAAGATTTTTATCTAAACAATGAAGAGTATGTTTTGATACTGCCCCCAACAATAATTCATCTTAGAAATGGGTATCATGGTTGTATCAACTTGCTTGTATAAATTTACCCATGATTTGTAGTGTATGTTACCTCCCTGTGACTTCTTAGTATATCAAATGGTGAAATGTGGAAGGACAAGTTATGATTGTCTGAAAACTATCACTATGCGTGAATAAAATACTCCGCCAAGTACCAAAAGTCATGTTATGCATAAAGCTAATTGTGTACATAATCATGTTTGAATTGCTTGCAAACTTTTTCATATCATGCACAGGTTAAGGGGGAGTAAATCCAAAAAGATGAAAGGTCTTTGAACAGCTGTAAATAAATGTCAAAACTTGTTAAAACTAAAAATTTCAAAAACACTGTGTTTTGATCATAAATAGGTCGACACACATTTGATCATGTGTGAACCCCAGTTGCTCATTGTTGCTCTGTGCTTAAGAATTTCTTGCTCATGTGTCGACACACTGAGGATCCAGTGTCGACACATCATCATCTAAATTTTTGGAACTATTCATCTTCAGGGGGAGCTGACTCTTTCTTCAATCATCTTGATAGTATCTACTAAAATTCATGCTTGAAAATCAGTTTCAATTCATTTCCTAATTCAAATCATCATGATAACTCTCTTTGACTTGCCATTTGAAGAATTCACATGTCTGAATCTATTGTGGTGTTTTGTTGATGCAAATCAATCATTTTCACTCTCTCGAATCCGTATCATCAACAAATCTCTTGGCTTGTCAGTTAACTTCTTCATACTCCACGAATCCAAGCAAGGTTCCATTGATAATTTTATATGAGAAATAAAGATTAATTACCTGAAAATGTTTGTGTTCTTGGATTAAACATGAAGATGAGAAATAAGATCCAGAGTCATGTGTCTATCTTTATCCTCAAAGCTTATTTTAGACTTTTATTGCAACACACTTTAATTTAGACATATGAGTTGTCTTGAGTTTTATATCAAAAGAAATACTAAATTTTTACTTTTTAACAAATGCTAAGAATGATATCTTAACAACTCAAGACCATGATCTATTAAGGGAAAAGCTATTTGTTACCTAATGAAAAGTAATAAAAGTTTTGAAAGAAAATTTTTAGGAAAAAGAATGATTTTAAGGAAAATTGCAGAGCAATGATGAGTACACTGATTAACCAGGTTATTCCACCCAAGACGTGGTTGTACTTGAGTCAAAAGATGTTGCTAATTTATCTCTATTCAAAAAGAAGCAAACAAATGATTAACATACCTAGTAGTCAGGCACACTTGCACTGGATAAGTGTGTGTGCTTGCACAGAAAAGCATGAATTAAATCTTCTTTGCTAAATTTCTTGAAATATCTCAAATGAAAGAAATGGAAAGGAAAAGAAAAAGGTGTCTAGAGTGCAGCTAACCTAAAATAGAATTCATGTTGTTCAAGAATGTTAAATTGTTATTCTACATTGTGTTAAGATCAAAACCTTGATTTTCTAATGATATACACTCTTGACAACTCAACTTAGGTCACCAAAATCATGTCACATTTGTAAATAAAATTTCTGAAGTGATTTTTTATGATAAAGAACTGACATAAGATTCAATCAAAAATCATCTTTATTTTTAACCCTTGCTTCACAATATGAAAGGTACAATTATATTATTTTTCATATACCAAAATCATTGTGTACCTTGATACCTTCATGACCCCTTCAAAATCAAATTGCTTGTGCTCCTTGCACTACAGTCTCTTATTTAGGGGAGCAACTTTATCGTTGATCTCTGATTATGTGCCCCAATCAATTGGTTTCATTACTACTATTGGTTTTACATCATTTCCATTGGTCCCCATTCAGTTGGCAGTGGACAACTTCGATACTGTCAAAGGGGGAGAGTTGTTTCACTTAGGGAGAGAATTCTGCATATTTGTGTGATTTATGAGACCTCTACTCATACTCTTGATCTTTGGGGAGTTTGTTTTAATGGGCGAAAATTTAAAAAGGGGAGAGATTCACATTGCATTGCATATTCCTTTCAATTTTTTTGATGTTGTCAAGAAAAAGAAAGAGAAAATGTTATTCTGTGAAATAAAATTGTCATGCTTTGTCATCATTAAAAAGGGGGAGATTGTTGATTTGTGTGTTTTGATGATGCCATTTTGTACACAATTTGATGTCATATTGTATATATGTGGAAGATTGTTGAGTTGTGTATTCATTTGGATGATGACTAAAAACCTTCATGTTGATGATGTCCACACACTCATACCTTGATTTTAATGATGACTACGACATTTGGTTGTGGATGATGTCCAAATACTCATACTTTGATTTTGATGATGACACATTATACATATTACAATGATGACTAAACAACATATTTTTTATACTTAATATTTCATATTTTACTGATAATGACATATTTTGATGGTCCACTCTTCATATGTACAGGTTTACAAAGTTTTGTCAAAGTAGTGTCGACTCTAGTTGAAAGTCCGGTCGACACTACCTACGAGTCAGGTCGACTCTAGTTGACAATGAGGTCGACTCACAAAGTCTGCCCAGCAAGCTTATGAAGAACAAGTTACAGTAGTGTCGACTCTAGTTGAAAATAAGTTTGACACTAGTATTCTTCTAGTGAACCTTATTTGAAGAATTACATAGGAGGTTGACTCTAGTTGTTGAGCAGGTCGACTCGATCTGTTGATTAGGTCGACACTAGTTGTCTGTTAGGTTGACACTAGTGTTCTGCCAATAAGCTGGAATTGAAATTTGGTCAGTAGTGTCGACTCTCATGGAAACATGAGTCGATTAACATTTTGTGAAAACTCATAAATGTGTAGAGTATGATATCCAATGGTTGTGATTTCTTTCTGAGATCTTTTTGGGAGATTCTATTATTACCAAAATGCCCTTTCATCTATGTGACAATGAGGAAAATGCCTTTTTGGACACGGGGCAGCCTAGGGTGCATTCTAGGTTTCTGTGCAAATATCTTTCACGTACATGGGACTGCACAGAGGCTATAAAGGCTCTTTTATCTCATCTGGAGCAGTAATCCCCTCCAGCCATCCATCGATTCCATCCAAGAGGGAGTGTGGATCAAGGCCAAGTAGTGGAGAAAGTAGTGAAGTGCTGAAAGAGGAGCAGATCGGGAAGAAGAGCAGTAGAAGAAAAAGAAACAATCGTGCAAAGGAGAAGCAGCAGAGATGAGAAGAACAAGCAGATCTAAAGGAAGGTAGAAGAGGAAGTGTAATGTGTCGCGACTTTTTCGGATCATAGCTTAGTGGATTTAGTGGCCAATGTGTGGCCCAATATTGAGTTTTTGAATGGTTTGTACAGGTTGTGTGGGTTGGTGGCTTGGGACCCAGGCCAAACCAACCTCTAGTGCGACTTTCATAAACGCGACCAACATTGGCGTTGCGATTTGGAGAATCGCGACCGCCTAGGTCATCGCATTTTGAATGGCACATTCTGGGTTGTGTGTCAGCAAGCGCGCTGCGTGTCGCATGCCGGGGCGTCACTATAAATTACGACGGATATACCAGTCGTAATTTAAACACGATGACTCGACCCGTCGTGATTTTGATTATGTGTTGAGGTTGGCCAACCCAGGCTGAGCAGTGCAGGAAACACTGCTCAGCCGTGGGAAGGGCTCCTGTGGAGGTTTGCTTGGCGATTTGGAGGTTCTAGCATGCAGTTTGGCATGTTTCTAGCGCGAGGACGTTGTGCGGAGCGTGGAAAATGCCAGGGCAGCGCCGTTTTATGTGTTCTTCATGTGGTAGGGGAATTCTTATCTTTTTCGATTAAAACAGACCATGCATAAGAATTTAAATGTGTGAATTAGGTAAAGGGATGTTGAATGCATGTGTAGGACTTTATTTTCATGCAAAATACCATGAAAAAGGGTTGTTCAAGGTGGTTTGTGCATCTCCCGGAATGGGTTTTTGGGTAGGGTTTCTGCAGCTGAAATTCGACGGAACTAGACGTCGGGTTTCAGTCTGTAACGTGACGGTTTGGGCCGTCGTGATTAGGTCTTCAAATAGCAACCATTATGTCTGTCGCAATTTAAAAGCCTGCTACCCGAGGCCTAGTTTGTCTACATGGTGTTATGAGTTGCTTTCATGTTTGGGTCCGTATGAATGTTGGTTTGCATGCAATAGTTAGTAAGTGGTGCATTGGCACCTGTGGTAAATCGAAATGTCTAGTTTATATGTGGTTTTGCGTGCGAGGCAAGTCGGGTATACAATGCCACCCGTGGTTACTTCTCGAGTCGGGTACCCCTAGTTCTTTGTGAGCCAAGCACGTAGTGCTTGCGGTTTTGTCCCGGTACTTGTGTACCGCTAGGGTTTGTGTCGTCTTCCTAGACACCCTCACTCTGAAGCTTGAGTTGTACGTCCGGCTGAGGAAAAGACGACAATGGGATAGCGGCTTGTATGTTGTGGTTGCTTCTAGTCGCTTGTAGTGCGCTCTTGGTTGGGGGATAGATACTGGTAGACGTACTGGTCCCCAACTAGTCTATTTTCTAGTGCCTCAAATTAAGGAGCTCGGGCCGAAGTCCTTAAAGGTGCCAGGCATGGAGCTGCAGCCGTGTGAGTTGTAGTTGTGGTGAGTTGTAGTCTCCACAGTTCGTTGGCTCTATTATGGTGGAGCAGCAGCTGAACCCTTCATCCTTCGCTGCAAGGCTGAGAGGTAGACATGTGTAGCTTGTCGGGGTCTGTAGCTGGTGTCGCGAACCAGTCTTCATGACTCGTGTTTGGTGTTAGCCTTCTTTTGCTTGTACTCCTAAGTGTGGTTTGTCGTTTGTTTATGAAAGTTATAATCATGTAGTTAGCTTAATTTTATTTATGCATTGTGATTATAGTTTCATGCTCAGGTAGAGCTACTAGTTATAAATAAATGTGCCTTACTCTTGCTTCTCTTGTGTTTTGTGGTTTGCGACTTTTGAGGGAGTTTCCCTACTGAGCCAGTGACACATGAGGCTCACCCCTTATCACTTTCAAGTGTGGGAGAGCAGGAGGTTTCACATCCGTCTTCTAGTCCAGAGCCGCACCGCAGCGTTATTGGGTCCACGCCTCTAGTAGTGTAATTCACTTTTTGTTGTGCCCCGGGGTATGCCCCTGGCTTCTGTACTTGAGTTTTACTTTTGTTGAAATTTGGCTATGTAAATCCTTTATAAATATATGTGATATGTTCAATCTTATATATATTTACTGTGTTCTTTTATATTTCCACGGACATGTGTGTTGATATCCCTAGCGAGGCTTCGACTTGTTCTCGGGAGGCGGAGTCGGATCAAGCTTGTTATTAGGTTAACGGGTTTGAACGACATGGTCCGTCACAATTGGTATCAGAGCAAGGTCCGTGTAAATATGAAGGAAATGAGAGATTACATATGTAACGTCGCGTGCCTTTCGGATCCTTACGGATCATGTATGTGTGATGGTTGTGATGGCCATTGTGAGGCCAGTGTGGTTTGGACATGTGGTGTGCACAGGTGTGGTGCAGGTTTGGTCCTGAAACAAGATAAGACCTGTTGTAGTTGATTAGGAGTTGACGGCCAAGGTGTGGTCGTTGACTAGTTTGGCGTCCATCGAAGGTGACGCCAACCTTATGAACTTAACGACAGGCTTTGTGGATGTCTACTGTGACAATTCCCTAAACGGCATTAGGGTTGACGCCAACCTGTGCGACCTGCAGAATATAGGTCTACCTGAGGACAGTTTCCTCAGCCCATTTCCCCTCTCCCTTGCCCTGTTTTCATGCCCCTTGCTTCCCCACTACTTCCAACAGTTGTATAAGGTTAATTGGAGGATCGTGGAATGCGAGACGGTGACGAATCGGCCAAGGAAACGCCGGAGCGTGGTGTAATTGTCGTAGGAGCTCGCGGAGGGTTTGATGTGGATCGGGAGAATTTAGGAGGTTTAAGCATGTATTGAGGTAGGGAATGATCCCTTTAGTCCCTATAGGTTGTGATAATGCAATTGGAAAGCATGAATTTGCATGTTAAATGTGTTTTTTGGGAATGGTTCTTCATGCGGGGTTAATGGGTGGTTTTGGACGAGGCATTCCGCCACAGTTGGTATTAGAGCAAGGTCCGTGTTAATATAAGGGAACTAGAAAGATACATAGCCTTATTTTGGTCTTTGTACACTGCTGGTAGGGGCCCTGGTTTCTGATAATTTGTTGTTTTGTTTTTGTTTAGTGTTTTGTTTATGTAGAAGTTTGAAATGGCTGATAGAAGAGATTGGGGTGGTGGAGGAGATGATCCAGAGGAGAGCACTCAGCGTATGATAGAGAGGATCTGGGAGAGCCTCACTGATATCCAAAGGAGGATGGATCAGCAGGCGTCGGTACCACCGGTTGCAGTGCCACCTGGGGATGGAGAGACTATACCTATAGTTCCAGTTCCGCCACCGCCAGAAGTGGAGGTGCCTTTCGAAGCACCTGTGCCACCACCACCACCAGTGTTATTAGCAGAAGAACCAGTGATGCAAGTTTAGAAATTTCTGAGATTACAGCCGCCTACTTACTCAGGAGGGCCGAATCCAGATACAGCGAAACACTGGGTCCATGAGATTGAAAGAGTCTTTACGACTATGAGATGTCCGGCAACAGATAAAGTTGTGCTAGCTGCCTATCAGTTGAGGGGTTTTGCATTGGAATGGTGGCGATTGAAGATGCAGACCACCTTTGCAGGCAGGACAGAAGAGGCTATTACTTGGTCGAAATTTCTTGATGTATTTAACGATACATTCTTTCCAATTCAAGTACAGCAAGTAAAGAGAGAGCAGTTTCGACACTCCAGCAAGGTAACTCTTCAGTTTTAGAGTACCAGATGCGATTTATGGCGCTTACCCGATATGCACCTTATGTAGTATCGGATAATAATTTGATGGTTGAGTATTTCATTAGAGGTTTAAGAGTAGAGTTGCAGGATGCAATAGTACCTCTCATATGTAAAACAGTGGAAGAAGCAGCTCAGAGGGCAGCTACGTTGGAGATGTCTATTCGGACTGATCAGGTGGGCGAGTCAGGCTCAGGTAGTTTTCGGCTACCGCAGCAGTCAGTGGGTGCGAGTAAGGGTAAAGCACCAGCAGGACCTTCTTCATCAGGCTTTGGTAATGGGGCCAAAATTGAAGCAAGCATTTAAAGGTAAAGGAAGAGGATGGGGAGGTCGTCAGCAATTTCAGCAAGGTTGTGGTAGGTCAGAGGTGGAGGAGTCACAGCAGAGCACTGCCAGGCAGCCCATTATTCCACCAGGGTATAGATGTTATAATTGCAATCAGCCGGGGCATTTCATTCGTAATTGCCCCTATCCAAGAGAGTATGGATATGGAAGAGGTGTACAGCAATAGCAGCCGCAGCAATTTTAGCAGCCCCAGGCAGGTCATGGCAGGGGAGCACCATAGCAGCGAGGAAGAGGCCGGGTTATGGCTATCACCCGAGCCCAGGCGGAGGCATCGAACATGATAGAAGGTACTTTACCTCTTTATGACTATTCAGCAAGAGTTTTATTTGATTCGGGTGCCTCTCATTCTTTCATTTCCAAAGAATTTCTGGATTGCATGACTCATCCTTTAGAAGAAAAGTCTTGTGAGTTAGTAGTGGAGGTTCCCTCGGGTGAGTTCCTGCTCTCTTCGAGCTATATAGATGAAGCTCCTGTTATGATTGAAGGGAACCAGATGCCGGGTCGGTTGTATGCCCTGCGGTTGACAGATTATGATATTATTTTTAGTATGAATTGGCTTGAGACTTATGGAGCAATGCTAGATTGTAGAAAGAAAAGGATCAGGTTTTGTCATCCTAATGGTGTAATATTTGAATTTCAAGGTATGTCTTTTTATACCTCTAAGTTTCTAATTTCTGCAATTAGAGCTAGAAAGTTGATTAATGCGGAATGTGTAGCTTATTTAGCCTCGGTAAGTCTAGTAGAAGCTAGTCAGTCAGTGGAAGTAGTTCCCGTGGTTAGGGAATTTGATGATGTTTTTCCTGAAGATTTGCCTGGTTTAGCTCCACATAGAGAGCTGGACTTTACCATTGAGTTGCTGCCAGGTACCATGCCGATCTCTAAAGCTCCATATCGGATGGCACCAGCAGAACTTAAAGAATTGAAAAAGCAATTAGAGGAGTTGTTGCAGAAAGGGTTCATTAGACCAAGTCATTCCCCGTGGGGAGCACCGGTATTGTTTGTGAAAAAGAAAGATGGAAGTTTTCGGATGTGTATTGATTATAGAAAGTTGAATGATGTGACCATTAAGAATAAGTACCCGTTGCCGAGGATAGATGATCTGTTTGATCAGTTGTAATCAGCGAATGTATTTTCTAAAATTGATTTAAGGTCCGCGTACCATCAGTTGAGAATTAAAGAGGAGGATATAGATAAAACAGCTTTCAGAACCAGATATGGTCACTATGAATTTGTGGTTATGCCATTTGGGCTGACCAATGCTCCTGCAGGTTTTATGAATCTGATGAATAGAATTTTTCATCCGTATTTAGACCAATTCATTGTGGTCTTTATTGATGATATTCTAATTTATTCAGCATCTGAAGAGGAGCATGCAGCTCATTTGAGGTTTACCCTGCAGTTGTTAAGGGATAACCAGTTGTTTGCCAAATTCAATAAGTGTGAATTTTGGTTGAAAGAAATTCAGTTTCTGGGTCATGTCATCTCAGCTAAAGGAGTAGCAGTGGACCCAAGTAAAGTGGAAGCAGTGATGAGATGGGAAGTGCCTAAGACAATTACTGAGATTAGAAGTTTTCTGGGATTGACAGGTTATTATAGGCGCTTTATACAAGATTTTTCTAAGATTGCGGCACCTGTGACCAAATTGACTAGGAAAGGTGTGCCTTTTGTGTGGTCCGATGAATGTCAGAAAAGTTTTATGGAATTGAAGAAGAGGCTTACAACAACACCCATATTGACATTACCGGCAGGAAGTGGTAGTTTTGTGGTGTATACAGATGCTTCAAGGAGAGGACTCGGCGCAGTGCTTATGCAGCATGGCAAAGTGATAGCTTATACGTTCAGGCAATTGAAGCCAGCAGAGGAAAATTACCCCACTCATGATTTGGAATTGGCAGCAGTTGTATTTGCTTTGAAAATGTGGAGGCATTATCTGTATGGCGAGAGATTTGAGATCTTTAGAGATCATAAAATCTTGAAGTATATCTTCTCGCAGAAGGATTTAAATCTTCGTCAACGCAGATGGATTGAATATTTAAAGGATTATGATTTTAGTTTGGCTTACCATCCGGGTAAGACCAATGTTGTAGCAGATGCCTTGAGCAGAAAGGCATATATAAATCTGATGATGATTAAAGAATTGAAGCTGTATGAAGAGATAGTGGAGAACTCCTTGTATGTGCCTAGTAGTCAGCGACGGGTAGTACTAGCTGCTAGTGCTGTAGAGCCGTCCTTGTATTGGAAGATTGTTGAGGCTCAGAGAGCAGATTTAAGTTTAGCTGAGATTGTAAAAATGGAAGGAGTTACCATTGATGATAATTGTGTGATTAGGCTCAGAGGTAGGTTGTTTGTTCCAGCAGAAAGAGAAGTAAAGCAGCGAGTGTTAGAGGAGGCCCACAAATCCAGGTACACTATCCATCCAGGTAGTACTAAAATGTACCACGATTTGAGAAAGCATTTATGGTGGCCTCATATGAAAAAGGAAATAGCAGGGTTTGTTGCAAGGTGTGCTATCTGTCAACATATTAAAGCAGAACATCAGAAGCCTGGAGGTTTATTGCAACCGTTGCCCATTCCACAGTGGAAATGGGATGATATTGCCATGGACTTTGTGGCAGGTTTACCAAGATCGAGTTCCGGGCATAATGGAATATGGGTATTTGTTGATAGAATGACTAAGGTGTGCAGATTAGTGGCAGTAAGTATGTCTTGGACAGTGGATAAATTAGCAAAAGTTTATGTTGAAAGAATTGTTCCATTGCATAGTATTCCGAAGACTATTGTGTCTGACAGAGATCCAAGATTTACTTCTAGTTTTTGGAGAAGTCTGTAGAAAGTAATTGGTACTGAGCTAAGATATAGCTCCGCTTATCATCCCCAGACGGATGGTCAGACAGAGAGGACTATCCAGACGATTGAAGATATGTTGCGGGCTTGTTGTTTAGTTTGGGGAGGTAACTAGGAGCATCATTTGGGAATGGTTGAGTTTGCCTATAATAATAGTTATCATACCAGTCTTGGGATGGCACCGTATGAAGCTTTATATGGAAGGCCATGTAGAACCCCATTGAACTGGCATGAAGTGAGAGAAAGGCAATTAGTGGGTCCTGAATTGATTCAGCAAATCACAGAAGTAGTGAAGCTTATTAAGGAAAAATTGCAGGCAGTTCAAAGTAGGCAAAAGAGTTATGCAGATATCCGGAGGAGACCACTTCAATTTGAAGTGGGAGATTTTGTTTTCTTGAAAGTTTCCCCAAGTAAAGGTATTATGAGATTTGGTAAGACTGGAAAATTGAGCCCAAGGTATGTGGGACCTTTCCAGGTGATTGAGAGAATTGGGGAAACAGCTTATAGACTGGATTTGCCAACAGATTTTGCGGATGTCCATGATATATTTCATGTCTCTATGTTAAGAAAATGTATTGAAGATCCAGCTCAAATAATCAGTTATCAAGGTGGTGACCTGAGGCCGGATATGACCATGCCAGAGTATCCGGTACAGATCACGGATCGAAAGATAAAGAAGTTGAGAAATAAAGAAATCGAGCTAGTTAAAGTGAAATGGGAAAATAGGTTGGATGGTGAGGATACCTGGGAGTTAGCTGAGGAGATGGCTAAAGGGTATCCCTATCTGTTTGAATAAGCTTTTATATTTCTTTTTAAATGATAGTATTTGTAAGAATGTGCATGTTTAAGTTGTTTAAGTTTGAGTTGTGTTATGAATTCCGAGGTCGAAATTTTCTTTTTAGATGATAGTAATGTAACGTCGCGTGCCTTTCAGATCCTTACGGATCATGTGTGTGTGATGGTTGTGATGGCCATGGTGAGGCCAGTGTGGATTGGACGTGTGGTGTGCGCAGGTGTGGTGCAGATTTGGTCCTGAAACAAGATAAGACCTGCTACAGTTGATTAGGAGTTGACGGCCAAGGTGTGGTCGTTGACTGGTTTGGCGTCCATCGAAGGTGACGCCAACCTTATGAACATAACGGCAGGCTTTGTGGACGTTTACTATGACGGTTCCCTAAATGGCATTAGGGTTGATGCTAACCTGTGCGACCTGCAGAATATAGGTCTGCCCGAGGACAGTTTCCTCAGCCCATTTCCCCTCTCCCTTGCCCTGTTTTCATGCCCCTTGCTTCCCCACTACTTCCAACAGTTGTATAAGGTTAATTGGAGGATCGTGGAATGCAAGACGGTGACGAATCGGCCAAGGAAACGCTGGAGCGTGGTGTAATTGTCGTAGGAGCTCGCGGAGGGTTTGATGTGGATCGGGAGAATTTAGGAGGTTTAAGCGTGTATTGAGGTAAGGAATGATCCCTTTAGTCCCTATAGGTTGTGATAATGCAATTGGAAAGCATGAATTCACATGTTAAATGTGTTTTTGGGAATGGTTCTTCATGCGGGGTTAATGGGTGGTTTGATCAATTGAACAATGGAAACATGTTGTTTCGAGTTGCTTAGGATTCATGCATGCTAGAGAAGATGATTCCTCGTGTTTTTCTATTAGTTTTAGGGCTGGGAATACCTGAGGTATCAGCCCAGGGTTTCTGTGAAGTTGATGGCCGAAGATCTTGGCGTCAACATCGATTGATGCCAGGTTCTTCAGCTGGGAGATTAACGGCTATATACCTTGCCGTTTACATCCCATCGACGACAGTCGATGTTGCCGCCAGCATGTTTTTATGAAAATATTGTTATATCAGATATTTAATGTTATCGAGCGGTGCAACGATAATTGTGGTGCACCTAGTGCTCGTGGTTTCTGAGACTAGCATACTGGGTACGCAGTTGGCTAGTTCTTTACGTGTTTACATGGTGTTCACGTGTAGTGGACTACTAGTGCACGCGGTTTACGTGAGTCTTTACGTAGTTTGTGTGACGTGCACGTGGTTTTGTGTACGTGGTAAGTAGTACAACGCCTACCATGGTTACCTCTCCAGTTGGGTGCCCCAGGTTCTCTGTGAGCCAAGATGTTAGCTCGGGGCTTTGTCCCAATACTTGTGTTGTACCGTCGAGGTTGTGTCGTCTGACCTGGACACCCTCACTCCTGTGTTTGAGTTGTACGTCCGGCTGACGGAAAGACGACAGTGGGACAGTGACTACCGTGCTTGTCTTTTAGTCACTTGTAGCGTGCTCGTAGTTGGGGGTACGGACACTAGTAGTCGACACTGGTCCCTAGCTAGTCCTTTTCCAGTGCCTCACTCTAGAGGGCCCAGACCAGGGTCTCCAGAGGTGCTAGGTATGGGCCTGCGACCGTGTGGTCCGCAGGTGGTGGTGTTTAGTTGGTCTCCACAGTTGCTTGACCTTTTCACGTGGAGCGGCAGCTGGACCTTTCGTCTGTGGCTACGAGACTGAGAGGTAGACCTGTGTTAGCTTGTCCGAGTCAGTCTCTGGTATTGCGAACCAGTTCTCGTGGCTCGTGTTTGGCGGTCTCTACTTTAGCTCGTACACTTGTACTGGTTTGCCGTTTAATTATTACAGTTGTTTTTCGTAGTCGGCAGACGGTGAGTACTTTTACAGCTTTCATATCCTGCTTAGTTGTTCTATAAATTGTTGGTACTGTTTACTACTTTTGTACCTGTGTTTTTATTTTGCTCGATTTTGGGGGAGTTTCCTACTGAGCCAATGACTAGCGAGGCTCACCCCTACTCCCACGGGTGAGGGCGAGGAGGACGTTTCTCGATCGTCATCCAGTTCAGAGCCGCGTCGTAGCGGTGCAGGGTCAGTACCTCCAGCAGTGTAGTAGCAGCAGTGTAGTCCCAGTAGTGTAGTTGTAGTAGCAGCAGTGTAGCTAGTTGGTTACTTTCTTCAGTTGTACCTTGGGGTATGCCCCAGGCTCTTGTACTTTCTTTCAGTTTTGTGGAAATATGGCTATGTAAACTTCTGGAATATATATATGAAATGGTGTGTTCCTTTGTGTTTTCACGGACTAGTGTGTGGTATCCCTTGCGAGGCTTCGGCCCGTTCGCTGGAGACGGACTCGGATCAAGTACGTTATCGGTTTAACGGGCTTGGACTTGGTGTTCCGTCATAGCTTGATTTCTACATTAGTCCACTACTGGTTGTTGAGCCTGGTTTTTGTATTGATTTGTTAGCATATATGTGGTTGGAATGTTGTTTGTACAAGAACTTGAGATGGCTGATAGGAGAGATTGGGGAGGTGGGGGAGATGTGCCAGAAGAAACAACACATCAACTGCTTGAAGAGATTATGGGAAAGTATCACTGAAATAAGAATGAGGTTGGACCAGCAAGGTCCAGTTCAGCCAGTAGCAGGAGGGCCTCAGATTGTTGAGGAGGCAGAGCCTGTACCAGTTGTACCACCCCCGCCATCACCAAGAGCGGAGGTACCCCTCATGGTACCAGTGCCACCAGCAGTACCAGTGCAACCAGCGGAGGAACCTATTATGCACATTGAAATATTTTTGAGGTTGTAACCACCTACTTATATCGGAGGCCCCAATCTAGATATAGTAGAACACTGGATACATGAAATAGAGAGGGTCTTTATCATTATGAGGTGTCCACCAATGGACAGGGTGGTTTTGGCCACTTACCAGCTTCGGGACTTTGCACAAGAATGGTGGAGGTTGAAAATGCAAACAACTTTTGCAGGTAGAGCAGAAGATACTATTACATGGCCTGAGTTCTTGGAAGTGTTTAATGATACTTTCTTCTCGGTACAAGTTCAGCAAGCTAAAAGGGAGCAATTCAGAACTTTGTAGCAAGGGAATTCATCAGTTCTGGAATATCAAATGAGGTTTATGTCACTAAGTAGATATGCAATGTATGTTGTTACCAATAATGCAATGATGGTTGAACATTTTATTCGTGGACTACGATCAGAGTTGCAGAATACGGTGATACCACTTATGTTCAGAACTATGGAAGAGGCGGCGTAGAGAGCAGCCATTTTAGAGAGGTCTGTACGGACTCGCCAATCGGGGGATTCAGGTAGTTTCCGGCTACCACAACAATCCTCAGGAGTCAGTAAAGGGAAAGCACCAGCGGGGTCATCTTCCACGGGATTCAGCAAATGGGGTTCTTAATTAAAGAACATATTCAGAGGACGAGAAGGAGGTCACTAGCAGAATTTTCAGCAAGGGCGAGGTAATAGGCCGAAGGTGGAAGAATCACAGCAAAGTACAACAAGGCAACCTATAATTCCACCGGGCTACATGTGTTAGAATTGTGATCAGCCAGGACATTTGATTCAGAATTGTCCTTACCTAAGGGAGTATGGGTATGGTAAAGGAGTCCAGCAGTAGCAGCAGCCCCAGCTGCCACCAGCAGCACGAGGTAGAGGAGCACCACATCAGCATGGTCGAGGCAGGGTTATGGCTATCACCCGGGCACAGGCACAGGCTTCCAACTTGATTGAAGGTATATTGCCTATTTATGAATTTTCAGCAAGAGTTTTAATTGATCCAGGTGCTTCGCACTCTTTTATCTCTGAAGGATTTATGGATAATATGGTGCACCCATTAGAGGAAAGGTTGTGTGAATTAGTGGTAGAGATTCCTTCAGGTGATTTCATGCTCACTTCATGTTACATAGATGAAGTTCCTATTATAATACAAGGGAATCAGTTGCCTGTCAGATTATATGCTTTATAGTTAAGAGGTTATGATATAATTTTGGGAATGGACTGGAAAGAAGCCTATAGAGCAGTGATTGACTGCAGGAAGAAGAAGATCAAATTTTGCCACTCTAATGGAGTTGTATTTGAATTCTAGGGTATGTCGTTTTATACTCCCAAGTTTATAATTTCTGCACTTAGGGCTAGGAGAGTTGTATTTGAATTCTAAGGTATGCCGTTTTATACTCCCAAGTTTATAATTTCTGCACTTAGGGCTAGAAAGTTGCTAAAGGCAAGTTGTGTGGCCTACCTAGCCTCAGTGAGTTTGATTGAGTCTGGTAAATCAGTTGAAGCAGTTCCAGTAGTCAGAGAATTTGCAAATGTGTTTCCAGATGATTTTCCAGGTTTAGCTCCAAGCGGGGAAGTGGATTTTATAGTATAATTGCAGCCAGGTTCCATGCCAATTTCCAAAGCACCGCATAGAATGGCACCGGTAGAGCTTAAGGAGTTGAAAAAGAAGCTACAAGAATTACTAGAGAAAGGTTTTATCAAGCCGAGTCACTCACCATGGGGTGCTCCAGTTTTATTTGCGAGAAAGAAATATGGAAGTTTTAGAATGTGTATTGATTATTAGAAATTGAATGAAGTTACTATTAAGAATAAGTATCCATTGCCAAGAATTGATGACTTCAAGTTCGGGTACCATCAGCTGAGAATTAGAGAGGAAGATATTGATAAAATAGCATTCAGAATGAGGTATGGGCATTATGAGTTTGTTGTAATGCCATTTGGGTTGACTAATGCCCCAGCAGCATTCATGAATTTAATGAACAGAATTTTCCATCCATATCTAGATCAGTTTATTGTGGTTTTCATAGATGATATACTGGTATACTCAGCATCAGAGGAGGAACATGCAGCACACTTGAGAGTTACTTTGCAGACTTTGTGAGAGAACCAATTGTATGCTAAGTTTAGTAAATGTGAGTTCTGGTTGCATGAGATTCAGTTTTTTGGGCATGTAATTTCGGCAGAGGGTGTTGCAGTTGATCCAGCAAAGGTTGAGGCAGTCATGAAATAGGAAGCGCCAAGATCAATTATAGAAATCAGACGTTTCCTAGGTTTAGCAGGATACTACAGGCGTTTCATACAGGATTTCTCCAAGATCTCAGCCCCAATGACAAGATTAACCAGAAAAGATGTACCATTTGTTTGGTCAGATGATTGCCAGAAAAGCTTTATGGAATTAAATAGAAGGCTTACAGCAGTGCCAATATTGGCATTACCAGCAGGCGACAGAGGTTTTGTGTTATACACAGATGCATCTAGAAGAGGGCTGGGAGCTGTTTTAATGCAACATGGGAAGGTTATAGCTTATACATCTAAGCAGTTAAAGCCAACAGAAGAGAACTACCCAACTCATGATCTGGAATTGGTAGCAGTTGTGTTTGCTTTGAAGATATGGAGGCATTATCTTTATGGTGAAAGGTTTGAAATTTTCATAGATCATAAGAGCTCGAAATATATCTTTTCCCAAAAAGATTTGAATCTTCGCCAATGCAGGTGGATACAGTATTTGAAAGATTATGATTTCAGCTTGGCTTATCATCTGGGTAAAGCAAATGTGGTAGCAAATGTATTGAGCAGAAGGGCATATCTGAGTCAGATGATGATTAAAGAATGGAAGTTATATGAAGAAATAGTGTTATTGAACCATCATTGTATTGGCAGATAGTTGAAGCTCAGAAGACAGATGGGAATTTGGCAGAGATTGTAAAGATGGAGGGTGTTACAATTGATGATAATTGTGTAGTCAGACTTAGAGGTAGATTGTATGTTCCAGCGGAAGTGGAAGTAAAGCAAAGCGTTTTAGAAGAAGCACATAAATCCAGGTAAACCATTCATCCAGGCAGTACTAAGATGTATCAAGATTTGAGAAAGCATTTTTGGTGGCCACACATGAAGAAAGAGATAGTAGAATTTGTTACAAGATGTTCAGTTTGTCAACAGATAAAGGCAGAACATCAGAAACTAGGAGGATTACTTCAGCCGTTACCAATTCCACAGTGGAAGCGGGATGACATTACTATGGATTTTGTAACAAGACTACCCAGGACAGCAATAGGGCACAATGGTATATGGGTGTTTGTTGACAGATTGACCAAGGTATGCAGATTATTAACTGTGAGTATGTCTTGGACTATGGATAGTCTGGCTATAATATATGTGGATAGAATTGTACCGTTGCACGATATTCCAAAGACAATTGTTTCTGACAGAGATCCAAGATTTACATATGGTTTTTGCAGGAGTCTACAAAGAGTAGTTGGCACTGAATTAACGTACAGTTCGGCATATCACCCACAAACTGATGGTCAGACAGAAAGAACCATTCAGACGATTGAAGATATGCTACGAGCCTGTTGTTTAGTGTGGGGAGGCAGTTGGGAGCACTATTTGGGAATGGTGGAATTTACATATAATAATAGTTATCATACAAGTATTGGGATGGCACCTTATGAGGCTTTGTATGGCAGGCCATGTAGAACACTGTTGAACTGGCATGAAATTGGTGAGAGGAAGGTTATGGGTCCTGAATTGATTCAGCAAACTACAGAAATGGTTAAATTTATTAAAGAAAAGTTGCAAATAGCCCAAAGCCGTCAAAAAGTTATGCAGACACCCGACGCAGGCCACTACAATTTGAGGTTGGTGATTATGCTTTTTTGAGAGTTTCTCCTACTAACGGTGTATTAAGATTCAGTAAGAAAGGTAAGTTAAGTCGAGGAATGTGGGCCCCTTCAAGGTATTAGAAAAAATCAGTGAAACAGCATACAGAATAGATCTTCCAGTAGATTTCACTCATGCTCATGATGTCTTCCATGTTTCTATGTTGAGAAAGTATATTAAGGATCCATCATAGATAGTCAGCTATCAACGAGATGATTTAAAGCCAAACATGTCTATGTCAGAGTACCTGGTACAGATTACAGGCCGAAGGACACAGAAATTGAGGAATAAGGAAATTGAATTGGTAAAGATCATATGGGAGAACAGGTAGGGAGGAGAAGATACATGGGAGTTAGCAGAAGAAATGTTTAAAGCATATCCTTACCAGTTTGAGTAAGCACTTAATTCTTTTTAGATGATAGTACCTTGTGTGGTGATTTATGCAGTGTATATTTAGATTTCCTTTAGATTTCGAGGCCGAAATTTCTTTTTAGATGATAGTAATGTAACGTCGTGACTTTTTCGGATCATAGCTTAGTGGATTTAGTGGCCAGTGTGTGGCCCAATATTGAGTTTTTGAATAGTTTGTACAGGTTGTGTGGGTTGGAGGCTTCAAACCTAGGCCAAACCAACCTCTGGTGCGACTTTCATAAACGCCACCAACACAGGCATCGCGATTTGGAGAATCGCGACCGCCAAGGTCGTCGCGTTTTGAATGCCGCATTCCGGGTTGTGCGTCTACATACGCGCTGCGTGTCGCATGTCGGGGCATCGCTTTAAATTGCGACGAACAAACCCATCGCGATTTATACGCGACGACTGGAGCCGTCGCAATTTTGATTGTGTGTTGAGGTCGGCCAACCCAAGCAGAGCAATGCAGGAAACACTGCTCAACCGTGGGAAGGGCTCCTGTGGAGGTTTTCTTGGCAATTTGGAGGTTACGGCGTGTGGTTTGTCGTGTTTCCGGCACGAGGACGTTGTGCGGAGCGTGAGAAACACCAGGGCAGCACCGTTTTACGTGTTCTTTGTGTTCTTCATGTGGTAGGGGAATTCTTCTCTTTTTCAAGTAAAATAGACCATGTATAAGGATTTAAATGTGTGAATTAGGTTAAGGGATGTAGGATGCATGTGTAGGACTTTATTTTCATGCAAAATACCATGAAAAAGGGTTGTACAGGGTGGTTTGTGCATCTCCCAAAATAGGTTTTTGGGTAGGGTTTCTACAACTGAAATGCGATAGAACCAGACATCGTGTTTCAGTTTGCAATGTGACGATTTCGCCCATTGCGATTCAATCTTCAAATAGCGACTACTGTGTCTATCACGATTTAGAAGCCTACTACCCGAGCCCGGGTTTTTCTACATGGCATTATGAGTTGCTTTCATGTTTGGGTCCATATGAATGTTGGTTTGCGTGCAATGGTTAGTAAGCGGTGCATTGGCACCTATGGTAAATGGAAACGTCGAGTTTATATGGTTTTGCGTGCGAAGCAAGTCGGGTATACAACGCCACCCGTGGTTACCTCTCGAGTCTGGTACCCCAGGTTCTCTATGAGCTAGGCACGTAGTGCTCAGGGTTTTGTCTCGGTACTTGTGTACCGCTAGGGTTTGTGTCGTCTTCCTGGACACCCTCACTCTGTAGCTTGAGTTGTACATCCGACTGAGGGAAAGACAATAATGGGATAGTGTCTTGTATGATGTAGTTGCTTCTAGTCGCTTGTCGTGTGCTCTTGGTTGGGGGATGGATACCGATAGACGTATTGGTCCCCAGCTAGTCCTTTTTCTAGTGTCTTACTTTATGGAGCTCGGGTTGGAGTCCTTAAAGGTACCAGGCATGAGCTACAGCCGTGTGAGTTGCAGTCGTGGTGGGTTGTGGTCTCCATAGTTCGTTGGTTCTGTTGTGGTGGAGCGGCAATTGGACCCTTCGTCCTTGGCTGCGAGGCTGAGAGGTAGACCTATGTAGCTTGTTCAGGTCTGTAGCTGGTGTCACGAACCAGTCTTTGTGACTCGTGTTTGGCGTTACCCTTCTTTAGCTCGTACGCCTGAGCGTGGTTTGCCATTTATTTATGAAAGTTATAATCATGTAGTTAGCTTAATTTTATTTATACATTGTGATTATAGTTTCGTGCTCTGGTAGAGCTGCTAGTTATAAATAATTGTGCCTTACTCCTGTTTCTCTTATGTTTTGTGATTTGCGGCTTTTGAGGGAGTTTCCCTACTAAGCCATTGACTCATGAGACTCACCCCTTATTACTTTCAGGTGAGGGAGAGCAGGAGGTTTCACATCCATCTTCTAGTCCGGAGCAGCACCACAGAGGTATTGGGTCCACCCCTCCAGCCGTGTAATTTACTTTTCTATTGTGCCCGGGGTATGCCCCAGGCTTCTATACTTGAGTTTTACTTTTGTTGAAATTTGGCTATGTAAATCCTTTGTAAATATGTGTGAGATCTTCAATCTTATATATATTTAGTGTGTTCTATTATATTTCCACGGACATGTGTGTTGATATCCCTGGCGAGGCTTCGGTTTGTTCGCGGGAGGTAGCGTCGGATCAAGCTCGTTATTAGGTTAACGGATTTGAACGACATTGTTTGTCACAGGAATCTTGTGCAAGAGTAGAAGCACGAAGCTTAGCATCTGTGGAAGAACTCAAGAGCATCAACTCAGATATGAATTTCTCTGTAAATCAGATCTAAAATAGAGTATTGCGGATTGAGGCTGATTTGAAAGATTTCAGATCAAATTGGCTAAGAAGCACAACCAGATGAAGTGTTTGTGCAAGATGATCTGAAGCACAACTTCAACCCTCAAGATCTGAAGATTTAGAGTTCAAATCAGTCCAGAGGAAATTGGGCAAAGTTGAAGGAATGGTGCTTGAGGATTTGTTTCTCTTAACTCTGATCCTCATGTGAATTTGTTTTTCACTTTTACAACTTACTCAGAACTCATTGAGTGCTCCTACTGGTGATAGGAGTGTTGATCCCATATTGTGTGTATGTGGATTGAGAAGGTCTGTCTGACCTTGAAGTTGTGAATCAACAGATAAGCTGTGTAATCAGCGGTTGGCAAGTTGTGAGGTAGCAATCAAGCTGTGAGTCAACAGTTGTTTGAAGCTGTGAATCAGCGGTTTGGTGAAGCCTCACTTGGTTTGAGTGAGGGGTGGACATACGTCTCCGTCTAGGAGCCGAACCACCTTAAAAATATCATGTGTAGTGGTTTGATATATTGATTTTCCACTAGAATGCTTGCATAGGATTTTGATCACCTTCTAACCACTCGCACACTTATCGATAGATGATATAATCTGCTTTAAATTCTTATAATTTAATCAAATCAACGTGTATCTATTTGAATAGATATTTAAATTTAACATATTTTTAATTGCATAAGGTTTTCGCTGAAAATCTATTCAACCCCCCCCCCCTTCTATATTTGCCATTTCACTGCATCTTTGATCCAACAGCTATAAAGTGACTCGTCTCCTTCAGACGTCGGCCATCATGCCTCATGTTAGACCATCACATCAGCCATAAGGCCTGACATTGATCGACAATCAAACTTCTTAATGACTGTCGAGGCGACCTCGTCTTCTACTTGCTATCTGATGAGTGCTAAAGCAAACTCGTCTAGCAAACAACGACCTTCGCTTTCTTCACGAGTGCCAAAGCGACCTCATCACACTCACTACACATCGGATGTCGTATCTGTCCCTAACGAGTGTCGAAGTGACCTCGTCCAGCGGATTAACATCCATGTTCCTCACGAGTCTTGAACCGACCTCATGCATGCTCAATCAGTTGAGCATCCTTTTGCTCACAAGGTCGAAGTAGCCAAGAGCACCAAAGAGACCACCTCACGCTGCCTCTGCCGATGCTTCACATCGTGTGCTCAGGCAACTTGGTGGTAGACCATTGATGGCTATACGATATCAATAGGCAACGATGTTATAATGTGACTTGTCAGTTCTCTACTCTTTGTCAACAATTAATTCACACAATGCAAATAGCCTTGAAATGATAAACGCCCTCGCAGGTGCTCGACATTCCAAGTTATTGGAATCGGCGACTTGTTGATGTTTAATAATCGGCAGGTCTTGAAACTGAGGTCCTCGACCATAGGGTACGGGCCTTCTCCATTCCATGTCGAGCAAAAGACGATGCTATTAAGAGGCTCGTCGTCAATCCCAAGACAAATCTACAAAGGGACTCATTGTCGTCCACAAGATCAAGGCAACTCGTCGCATGTTAACTGAAGCTATATGTTTGCACTGCCTCGTAGCCTCTACGTCGGCTATCTGGTGCTACAATTATGCACTACAACGTAGCCTCTACGTGGCCATCTTGAGCTATAGGTCTACAACACCCACATAGCATCCACGTCGGCCAACAATCATTTTTTACGAGTGCCGAAGCGACCTTGTATTCTTGGAGAGTGTCGGGGAGACCTCATTGTGGTGGCCCCCAAGCTTGTCAATTCTCGAGGTTGACTTTGACCTCTATGAACACTGAAATTAGGTCAATTCTTGAGGTTGGATCTGACCTCTATGACCACTGAAAGCAGGTCAATTCTTGAGGTCGGATCTGACCTCTATGACCACCGAAAGTAGGTCAATTCTCAAGGTCGGATCTACCTCTATGTCCACCAAAAATAGGTCAATTCTCAAGGTCGGATTTGACCTCTATGTCCACCAAAAATAGGCCAATTCTCAAGGTCGGATTTGACCTCTATGACCACCGAAAGTAGGTTAATTCTCGAGGTTGGATCTGACCTCTATGACCATTGAAAGTAGATCAATTCTTGTGGTAGGATCTGACCTCTATGACCACTGAAAGCAGGTCAATTCTCGAGGTTGGATCTGACCTCTATGACCATTAAATTAGGTCAATTCTTGAGGTGGGATCTTACCTCTATGACAATCGAAAGCAGGTCAATTATTGAGGTTGAATCTTACCTCTATGACCACTGAAAGTAGGTCAGTTCTTGAGGTCAGATCTGACCTCTATGACCACTAAAAGAAGGTCATTTCTCGAGGTCAGATCTGACCTCTATGACCGCCAAAAGTGGGTCAATTCTCAAGGTCGGATCTGACCTCTATGACTACCAAAAGTGGGTCAATTCTCGAGGTTGGATCTGACCTCTTTAACCAGCTTTCACCGTAGGATGAGAACAATCGTTCTTCATCTACTCACAGGGTCGGGGCAACCGAGATCGCCAATGCGACCTCCTCGCGCTGTCTCCACTGACACTTCAGCCCGTGGGATGAGACAATTTTTTCTCCATTTCCTCAAGGGGTCAGAGCAGCCGAGATCGCCAATTCGACCTTCTCACACTGTCTTCGCTGATACTTTAGCCCATGGGACCAGACAATGGTTCTCCATCCTCTCATGAGGTCAGGGAAACCGAGATCGCCAATGAGACCTCCTCGCACTGTCTCTGCCGACACTTCATCCTGTAGGACGAGACGATTTATTCTCCATCCGCTCACGGGGTCAGGGCAGTCGAGATCGCCAATGTGACCTCCCCGCACTGTCCCTGTCGACACTTCAGCCTGTGGGACGAGACAATCTATTCTCTATCTACTCACAGGGTCGGTGCAGTCGAGATCGCCAATGCGACCTTCTCGCGCTGTCACCCGAGCACTATGACATTCACTTCCATGACGTGCCTCCATGTAGGCCATGGATGACCTTTGGCACTTGGCCCCCCATGCCTAGTTTCACGAGGCTTGATATCAATCAAAAAGGGAGAGTAAGGGAAGTCATACTAACTTTTAGTAGAGCTTCCCACAAACGCCGTCAAATGTTACAGTATGTGTAATACCGAGGTCAGCTCATGCCGAGGTGATCACTATGGCGACCAGCGCGAGGCCACCTAGCCAAGATGACTGAGCCGAGAGGCCGAGCCGAGGTCTGCCTACAAACCTGGGATGTGTATTCCGAGCTCCCGACAATGTTGCCTGAGGACCTGCAAACACTACAAGAGAAAGCGGGTTTAGCGATAGCATTTCCGACAGATATTATCTGTCAGAATGTTCGTTGGCCTTTTACGACGGATTATATTTGTCAGAAATTACATCAAAATTTCCGATAGATTTTCCGATAGAACTTTTACCGTCGGAAAATATAGACAAAATTTCTGACGATTTTATATCTGTCGTAAATGTTAGGATCAGTTATTCCGTAATGGCAAAGCTAGAAAGGGGGTTGAATAGATTTGCAGCAGAAACATAAGCAATTTAAAATTACTTCGGATTAGAATATCTACTCAATTAAAACTCCTTTGATCTGATGTAATGTGTGTGAACAAATTAACAGTTAGTGTGTAGACGAAATCCCTAGGCATGCATCTAGCGCAACACAATGCAAACCACAAATCAAGCCACAGTGCACAAGGGATTTTTAGGTGGTTCGGAAATCACACCACATGACTCCTGCGTCCACCCTCACGCAGTGAGGACACACTACTCAAGAACTGAGTACAACTCACACACACGAGCACAACGGCTTAACCACACACACACACATGCTAGATCAAGTCCACAATAGATCTAATCCTCTAGCCTTGATCTGACCAACACACCACACACGTTGTCTGATGCAAACACGCAATCAGAACAAGAATCCACATGTGGATCAAGCACAAGGAACGCTTGAACCACTACCACACATACAAAGATATGAAAGGTATAGAAGTAGAAGAGTTGAGAGATGTAGAAGTATATCCTGATGAAGAACTCTTTGTGGTGGTCGTCCGAAGAACTCCAAGCTTTGTTTGGATGAAGATTAGTTGATGGAGAAGCTTGAACCATGGACGAACCGGCTTCAACTCCGCTTGGAAGATGGATCTTCTTCGCTCTGGTCGGAGAGATGAAGCAGGGCAGCAGGAAGAAGCTCTTCTCTTGAGTTTTGCTTAGGGTTTTGATATGGTGGCTTCTTTCTGCGAAAATAGCCTCATATGATCCTTATATATGGGTGTCCAAACATGCAGAGTCGTGCTTAAAGGGATCACCCAAATATAGATCATATCCCGGCCATTAGATCTTCTCAAAACTCCATCTGTCGACAGCCGACTTGCTGCTGTCACAGGTGCTGATAGGTTTGCAAAATTCAGAAGACTGACCTTCTGGGAAACCATTTCTATGTGTATCTGTCGACAGGTCACTATTCATCTGTCGACAGGTGCAGTATTCATCTGTTGACAGCATACTATTCATCTATTGACAGTTACTTGTTCCAATAGCTTGTCTTGTTCTTTTGCACTTGGATTTTGTTGCTTGTTTTGTGTACATTCACACCTACATTAAAACACATTCTTAGTGAGATATAATGAATACATAAGTGATCATAAAAGCATTTTTCACTTGATCATTTGATTCATGTCTTTGTCATTGTCATCATGTTTGAACCATTCACATAACATCAATTAGTATTGCTCATCATCAAAAACATTTAAGCACTTGTTACATTCTCCCACATGAGAACCCAACATTCTCCCCTTTTTTGATGATGACAAAACTTACAATTGATACAATTGATGTTTCTCCCCCTTTTGGCAACATCCAAAAAGGTAGTGAGTGCACACATGGGTAAGAATGAATCAAAGAACTACTTGACCCCGAACTGAATTGTGAAGGATCTAAGTGGGGTCTGAGTGTTCAAATGGAATTTTAAGGTTGAGAACCAGTTTATATCCATTGCAAAATGTCATAAACACTAGTATTAAAACACATAAAAATTCTACAATGGTTAAGAGATAATATTCTTGGAATCTTAAGTTATGGCATTTAGAAAACACCGTTCAAGAATATATGAACATAAGATAACCCCTTTGAATAAAACCGTTGTAGAAAAACATGTTCCTTTGTGAGTGATGTTTAGATGGTACTTGAAAGAATGTCTACATAAGCGATTAACAATAAACAACACATTGCCTTTGATGTAAAAGCATGGAGGCTACACTCTATTTCTTGCGTTGAATTTTTTCTTTGTCAAGTTAATGTGGGAAAAGTAGTAATTAGGATCACTTTCACCTTTTGACGTGAAGGTAGACATTTGGGATGCCTGTACCCCCAGTTACTCAGTGTAAGTGACCATCATACTATTGTGTAGAGATAATGAAAGGACTTTTTGACCCGAAGACAGACATTTGTGATACCCATGTCCCCAGTTACTCAGTGATGTTCATCATTGCTCTGCCTTTATCCCATTTAAAATACATTTGATGAACTTTTGAGTGTTTGAAATAGGTAGCTTTTCTCCCTTTTTTTATATTTTTAACAATCAAGGTCAATGATTATTTAAGGTCAATGGTTAATGTAAAACATTAAGTTCAAAAACCTTCTTACTTATCAAACCATTTTAGAAACAAGATAATCCACAAGGGAGTTATTCAAGTGAGTTAGGTTAAAATCATTAGATTTGATCAATGTTTTCTAGATGACACAACCTAGACTCAAGTATAAATATATATATCAAAATCATTGTGATTAATTCAATGTCTTTGATACTATGTGAATATGAAAGGTTGCAATGAATAGTAAGTCACTATTCTCCCCTTGTACAAATATTGTGAACATACTCATGAAGATGTTGAGAAAGATGAAGAATTTGATGTGAATGGGTATCTGTCGACAAAAATTTGAACCTGTCGACAGATACAGACAGTTGTGAAGGACTAGGTTCAGGCAGGGTATGGTCTGTCGACAGCTGTGGTGCTTTCTGTCGACAGATACAGACAGACAAAAAATTTGAAGTTCGAAACTGTGTCTGGCTGTCGACAGCAGAAGAAGTGGTTGTCAACAGATGCACATATGGTACAGTTTCTGGGTTCTGTGAAGGCATAGCTGTCGACAGGCTGTTTGGGGCTGTCGACAGGGGCTTTGAAACATCAGCTTTAAGGCTTTGAATTGAGAGTGATTTGAACCATAAGATTAAGGGATAAAGACACATTGAATATGAAGGGTATCCCTTATGAATTTCACTCAGCTAGCCTTAACTTACTCCCCCATAGTGTGTGCATATGATGACTCATTATTCGAGCAAATCAATCAATGAGATACACAAACGTACCAAACATTTGAACACAAAAGAACATCCATAAGCATAAAAGCACCAACATTCATTCTTTTAAAGAGATACATGTGGCAAGATTGATATGCAAGAATGTCCCTCAAACAACTCACTCAAAATCTCTTTTTGACTTACTCCCCCATAATGTTTGCATGGTATTGAAATGAGCATTCAAGCAATTCACACATGTTCTTGTCAAGAAATTTGCACAAAGAAGGTATGAACATGATCAATTGAAATTTTTTTGGTCTTTATGCAGTATAAGACTATTGATACTTGGCGGAGAATATTTCTCATGCATAATGATAGTTTCCAAACAAGCCGGACTTGTCCTTCCACATTTCACCATTTGATATACCAAATAGTCACTGCATAAAAGATCCATTTTTCCTCAAATTTAGCATGACTCCAATCGCTAAGAAGCATTGTCATTTGGGGATAGTATCAAAAACACATTTTTCATTGCTCAGATGGAATTAAAAGTCCATTTCAATTCTTACAATTCAAAATTGAAGTGTTAAAGAGATTTTACCTAAACAGTCTTCAATCATAGTCTCAAAAAAAATTTACCTTTGTACTCCATCATTTCTTGCCTTGCACAGCCAATGTCATGAATCCATTTCTAATTTTTGGCTGCAAGACATCTCAACTTGTTCATTAAGCTAATTTTGGGACCCACACTTGCTTGGGTCCTGCAATGACGTCAATGTTAGAATTCAACAACGATTTCTGAATCCAAAGTGATTATATTTTTTGCACAGCTGTATTTCTTTCATTAATGATATTATGAGTATGGGGCTTGGGAACATGCACAAAATCATGATTCTTATGCCAACAGTTCTTAGACAAATGTCCATGTTCATGACATGTAAAGCATTGGACAAACTTGACATTTTTATGAGAGTGTTGATTTTTATTCCAACAGAATTTAGCAAGATGACTAGGCCTATTGCATTTAAAGAAAATGGGTTGAGCATTTACCTGAAGCTTACCATAGTATGAATGCATTTTCTGGAATTTCTAAGGTCCTCTAGAATACCTTTGATCACCCTTGGGTTGAAAGTGTGGAGGTGGCACCCTTTGGTATCTCTTGGCATGGTATGCAATTGGAGAATGTCCTGAAGCCTTTTTGGCGGCTGGAGGAGATATGGAGACATTGTGGAGTCCTGTTTTCTTTTTCTTTTTCTTTCTCTGGTTTTCAGTTGAAATAGGATTCTTCCTATTTGGAGCTTTTTTGTTCAATTCAGAAACCTTCTTTTCAGGATTTTGATTTTGTTTAATAACCACTTCAAGTTCATTTGTCAATTTTTCCTTTTCAGCTTTCAATGCAACAATTTCTTTTTCAGAAGTTTGAAGTTGGTTTGTCATGACATTCAGACCATTTCTCATTTTGTTCTTTTCAATTTCACTTTGAACAATTTGATTTTCCAAGTCAGCAATTTTCTTCTTAGAATTGTTCCAGTCATCAGTTAATGGTCTGTCATGATACAAGCATTCAATCTTCTTTTTCAGATGATTATTCTCCTCAAATAGTTGATTGCATTTTTATTTTATTTGGTGATCATGAGCCATGTTGGAGATTTGTTTGTTCAATTGATCATTATCAATTTGAGATTCTCATTATGATCAATCAATTTTTCATTTTTCAAATCAAACTTTTCAGATTCAACCTGATCATGATCTTCATTAAATTTAGAAAATATCATTCCATAGTTTTTGACTTCATTTTCCAATTTTTCATTCTCCATTTTCAATTTTTCATTTTCTTCATAGAATGCTTGAGCATTATCAATTATCATTTCATTCTTCTCTAATTTTTCTTTTAGCTTCTTGTTTTGAGCTTTTACCTTCTTAAATTGATTGGACAAGTGCTCATAGCATTCTATCAATTCATCATAGGATATATCATCCACTGAATCAGAATTAGATATTGATGCATCAAATGGATCGGAATTGGATTTACTTGACCTTTGAGAGTTTCTTGACTTCTATGATAGATGTGATCCTTCAGATTCGTCTGAACGGGAAGAGCCTCTTGAGCTGCCATGAGCCATGTAGCATTATTCTTCCGTTCCCTTTCTAGACTTGCATGTTTTCATAGAGGAGACCTGTAATTTATCAACATTGTCATCAAACCCAATAATTACAGGTCTATTTAAGATGCTTGAGAACTTAGCCATATTTCTGAATATGTTTCAGATGATTAGACCAATCAACAAAATATTGAGTGAGATCAAAAGGCAATCAATCAGTTCAAGCAAATCAAGTCAGATCAGAATCAGATTTAAACCTGCTCAACAGAACAAAATATTGTTAGGACTCAGAGCGGTTAGCACACAAAGACGGATCTCCTAAAACACAACAGAAAACCTCTCTGATACCATTGTTAGGACTCAGAGCGGTTAAGCACATAAAGACGGATCTCCCAAACACAACCGATGAACAGAAAACCTGCTCTGATACCAATTGTTAGGATCGGTTATTCGGTAATGGCAAAGCTAGAAGGGGGGGTTTGAATAGATTTGCTGCAAAACATAAGCAATTTAAAATTACTTCAGATTAGAAGATCTACTCAATTAAAACCCCTTTGATCTGATGTAATATGTGTGAACAAATTAACAGTTAGTGTGTAGACGAAATCCCTAGGCATGCATCTAGCGCAACACAATGCAAACCACAAATCAAGCCACAGTGCACAAGGGATTTTTAGGTGGTTCGAAAATCACACCACGTGACTCCTACGTCCACCCCTTACGCAGTGAGGGCACACTACTCAAGAATTGAGTACAACCCACACACACGAGCACAACGGCTCAACCACACACACGCTAGATCAAGTCCACAATAGATCAGATCCTCTAGCCTTGATTTGACCAACACACCACACACGTTGTCTGATGCAAACACGCAATCAAATAGCAATCCACACGTGGATCAAGCACAAGAATGCTTGAACCACTACCACACACACAAAGATATGAAAGGTATAGAAGTAGAAGAGTTCAGAGATGTAGAAGTATATCCTGATGAAGAACTCTTTGTGGTGGTCGTCCGGAAGAACTCCAAACTTCGTTTGGATGAAGATCAGTTGATGGAGAAGCTTGAACCATGGACGAACCGGCTTCAACTCCGCTTGGAAGATGGATCTTCTTCGCTCTGGTCGGAGGGATGAAGCAGGCAGCAGGAAGAAGCTCTTCTCTTGAGTTTTGCTTAGGGTTTTGATATGGTGGCTTCTTGCTGCGAAAATAGCCTCATATGATCCTTATATATGGGTGTCCAAACATGGAGAGTCGTGCTTAAAGGGATCACCCAAATATAGATCATATCCCGGCCATTAGATCTTCCCAAAACTCCATTTGTCGACAGCCGACTTGCTGCTATCAACAGGTGCTGACAGGTTTGCAAAATCCAGAAGACTGTCCTTCCGGGAAACCATTTTCTGTGTGTATCTGTCGACATGTCACTATTCATCTGTCGACAGGTGCAGTATTCATCTGTTGACAGCATACTATTCATCTGTTGACAGCTACTTGTTCCAGCAGCTTGTCTTGTTCTTTTGCACTTGGATTTTGTTGCTTGTCTTGTGTACATTCACACCTACATTAAAAGACATTCTAAGTGAGATATAATGAATACATAAGTGATCATAAGAGCATTTTTTCACTTGATCATTTGATTCATGTCTTTGTCATTGTCATCATATTTGAACCATTCACATAACATCAATTAGTATTGCTCATCATAAAAATGTAAGCACTTGTTACATTCTCCCACATGAGAACCCAACAGTAAATGTCGTCGCTAAGGCCCCCAAATTTCTAAAATTACGCTCTCTCTCTCTCTCACTCACACTCTCTCTCTTTCCTTCATGCTCTCTCTCTCTCCTCACTCGCGCTCTCTCTCTCTCCTCCGGTGATAGGACGTCACTACCCCGATCACCGTCGTTATCTCCTCCGGCGCCGTTGTCACCGCCTCCGGCTCGCCGCCCTGCCACTACGGCCATCACCACCTATGGATCTTTGTCCTGCCACTGCTTTCGTCATCGCCTCCCTCTCTGCCGCCTCTCCTACCACCCTCCCTCCCCCCCCCCACCCTACACTGTCCCCCCCCCATCTCCCCCTCCCCTCCCGATGATCGTCCCCCCCCCCCCCCCCATCCCTCTACACAGGCTCCCCCTCCTCTCCCCCTCCCCCTCCCGATGACTGCCCCCTCCCTCCCCTGCATAGTCCCCGCCCTGCACAGTCCCCCCTCCTCTTCCCCTCCCCCTCCCGACGACCATCCCCCCCTCCCCTACACAGTTCCCCTTTCATGTCCTCCTTCCCCTCCCCCTCCCGATAACTCCCCCCTCCCCTGCACAGTCCCCCCCTCCTCTCCCCCTCCCCTCCCGACGATCGTCCCCCCCCCTCTCCCCCCTCCCCGTACACAGTCTCCCCTCCTCTCCCCCTCCCCCTCCAGACGACTGTCCCCCCCTCCCAACACAGTCCCCCCTCCTCTCCCCCTCCCCCTCCCTCTCCTACACAGTCCCCCCCTCCCCCTACATAGACCCCCCCCCCTCTCCCCCTCCCCCTCCCTATGACCCCCCCCCCCCCTCTCCCCTGCATAGTCCCCCCCTCCCCTCTCCCCCTCCCTCTCCCGATGACTTCCCCCCCCCCCCCCCCCAAGTATATATCACCAGTTCTTGTTTAATTAGAAATTGCATGGGGAAACCTGTATCATGACATCATGTTCTCTCATCTATCTTGCTAAGATCTTATTCCATTTTGCATGCTATCAATTGTTGAACTGTGCACCAAGCTTGCATCTTTTTTCCCCTGTGTTTCGGGAGAAAATTATGTTTCTTTGCCGCCTAGCATAATTCTGATTTAGACCCATCAAAATGGGACATAATACTTGCTGGCAAGTAGGAACAAATGCCCAAACCTTATGGCCAACCATTTGATTTATTATTTGTTGGATTACTTAGGAGGCAAGTTCTTCACAGGTTATGTACCTAAAATTTGGCTGATTATAAGGAAAAAGACAAGTTTTGAAAAGCTATAGATATCTAATTTTGGGCAACCCTGGGCACATTTTATAAATGTGTCATTAAGTACCTTTTGGTAGAATTAATTGGTCGATTAGTGAACACAAAACAAATAAGATTTAGATATGAGTACCAACACCTCTATGTTTAGAATATAATTTGTGGTTGTAAGTTAGTTGTTTGATGTGTCGTAAAATAATGTAAAGTAGAATATTAATCTAAAAGTTGATGATTGTACAATCATAAAGATAAAGCGTTTGATTTTAAAATCACTGGTTTTAAAACATTTGATCTTAGTTCATAGTGATTGTGGACAAGAAACCAAAATTAGTTAAAAAGGAGTGCCACATAGATCGATCTATTTTGAAATGTAATATGTTATGCCTAACCAAAACATATGAAATGTACTATTTATGGTATTTTATGATAGATCAGAGATAGAATGAACTCTAGAAAACAATAAACACATCCCTTTTTTTATGGAAAACTAGCCCATTATTTGATCATCTTTTAAAATTCTTTGTAAACCTATTTCATGTGAGATTTTTATCCATGACCTCATAATTTTTATCATACATAGATGGTTAATTACTAGGCTACTCCTTAAATACAACACATCTTATGTACTTGTGTTTCTCTTTTGTCATCATTCTCGTGACAATTTAATCTTGCTAAATTTTCTTCTTTGCAAGGCCTTTTTTTGTTGTTGGAGACATAACCTATTACATTTTTCTCATAGAAATTCCTTATGAACATGATCCCCGTGGGATTTGAACTAATAGAAAGTAAAACCCGTGGATTTTGATTACTCAGCATTTTACAGGCATCCAAACATGGAACTCTCCATTATGGTTTCCACGCTCCAGGTGGCATCCTTGCTACATAACCTCAAGAACTGCTTCTATTCACAAAATAAATAGAAGTAGGTGATCTGAATCACAGCGTCAAAATGAACCATGGGATGTTACATATACATGAGAAACACAACCAGAGTCGTAGTTTATAGTATGCACAACTACTCTAGGAAACAAAAGAAAAGGGCATCTGACCTAACAGACTTATGATTGTGAAAAGGCATTCGTGAAGGTTCGCAGTGGCCCCATGGGCAAGTAGGTAGTCCCTCTCCATTTTTCCGAACCTAACTCCCCCAAATCTTTTCCTATCAGCTACTAGTTGCCGTGTAAGTGGGTGCACTGGCCCTGTGTTCCTGAATTTCACCTTATCCTCTGCCATGTGAATCAGCCTCTGATAAAATGTCGACCCCATGAAAATCAGACAATGCATCTTTTCACTTGTTCGACCATTGCAAACTCTCTCAGCTCCCTATCTTTGATATCTAGCCCTGAAATGCAAAGAATGGTGAGAATCTAATAGCAAGGGAGCTAGCAACCTTATTCCTAGTGATAATCATAGAAAATGTTCCTTAGCGACTGGTTGCCGTGTAAGTGGGTGCACTGGCCCTGTGTTCCTGAATTTCACCTTATCCTCTGCCATGTGAATCAGCCTCTGATAAAATGTCGGCCCCATGAAAATCAGACAATGCATCATCTCACCTGTCCGGCCATTGCAAACTCTATCAGCTCCCCATCTTTGATATCCAGCCCTGAAATGTAAAGAATGGTGAGGATCTAATAGCAAGGGAGCTAGCAACCTTATTCCCGATGATAATCATAGAAAATGTTCCTTAATTATTGTTGCCTCCTTATGGTAACTTTATAGAGTTCCTTCCCATTGAATCATTTTGTCCCGCTCCATGACATAGCAATGCAAATGGGCCTTTAACACCAGTGAGGTATATATCCCAATTTATGAGAAAAAAAATTGATTTCACACGAGAGATTATGGACGAAATAAGTCTACGATGAACAGTGGCGTATATGTGAAGGGAAGTGCCTACAATGAAAATGAAGTAGACTATTATGGCATTCTCGAAGAAGTCATTGAACTGTAATTTTTGGGAGAAGACAACAATGTATTTCTCTTCAAGTGTCATTGGTTCGATCCGACCTCTATTTATAATGACACAACATATGGGATCGTCGATATCAAACATAAGTCCAACTTGAGTACGTATGAGTCATTCATTCTGGCGGCACAAGCCCAACAAGTTTACCATTCGAACTATTCGTCCCCCAAATTGAAAGATTGGTGGGCTGCTTGTAGTGTGAAAACAAGGCTATTCCCTAAGTATGAGCTTCTCCCAGCTGATATAGAGCTCGAAGATGTTAATGACAAATTTTTCCAATCAAACCGAGTGACGCACAAGAGTTCACTCCTTCTACGTAGTACAGTGTAGATGATATAAATGAACCAATTTGCTTATATAACGATAACGAAGAGGAAGAAGTTGACCCAAATGCTCTTGATGATCATGTTGTTGAGCGAGAGGTGGAGTCTGATGAGGAGGAAGAGTGGACCGATGATGAGGACAAAGAGGATGGCGAGGATGACACTGAATTAGACATATCTTCAGCATCTGATGATGAATATAGATAATATTTTAAAATTTTGTAAGAACTGAGTGTTGTTGCTAATTATATGTTATTAAATAGCTACTTCAAATTTGAGTGTTGATGACATGTTATATCTTTATTGTACTCAATAGAGATATGGTACGTGGAGGACGTAGTGGGAGGGGGTCCACCTCATTCGGTGCACCCTCTACTTCTGTAGGCCGGAGGTCTACACCGATAGGTATATATGTACTCAACTCAATTCTTTTATTATACTGTGTATATTAACTTTATATTTTCTAACGTGCATATAATTTTGCAGGGTCTGCCTCCCGGTCAACTACGCCGGTTGTCACGGCGACATGTATATATATATGTACCTAAACACAAAACTCTATATATTACTATTCATATTAACTTTATATTTTCTAACGTGCATATAATTTTGCAGGGTCCGCCTTCCCGACTACGGTTGGTTGTCCCGGCGACAGGTATATATATATGTACCCAAACACAAAACTCTATATATTACTGTTTATATTAACTTTATACTTTCTAACGTGCATATAATTTAGCAAGGTCCGCCTCTCGCCCAGTAGCGTCACCTTTCCCATCCCATTCAGTAGTAGGTACATGTATGTTTCCAACAGAGGTAGAGAGCCATCATCCAGCGGCGGAGGAGGTGGCTCAGCCAGCTAGACGCCAGCCATGTTGGATTTTTGGGTAAACTTGATCACTTCAATTTACTGTATTTGTTATTTATGTTATATAGTTCATGTAGAACATTAATGTGCAGTTGCAGGGGGAAGATAGATCCAGGACCTGCTTCCCGCTATATTACATCGTTGTTGCATGCACACGTTCCAGGACTAGTGGACACATGGAAAGAGTTCCCCCGTTCGTCCGGGATCTGTTATTTGATATGTTCACGATATTATTATTTTTTACTGATTTGAAGTCATTTCTTTAATTACTATCTCTCTCTATTAGTGTACAAAGTTGAGTAATTTCATTTCTAAACAGCGGAGGTACATGTTCATGAGACCGAAGGATCTCCCTCGAGCACGAGTCGTTTGAGAGTCTATTGCCCAGACTAACTTCAGAAAGTCGATGTGGGAGGCCCGGGACAAGGCAGCGAAGGCCACAGGCAGCGAGGATCCTACGGCTTGCATGGATTACGGCCCGATGTGTATGAGGAGGGACTATTGGGAGTCCCTTTGTCATCGTTGGGCTACTGGACCATGGTAAGAGAGGTCACAGGCGGCTAAACGTAATCGAGCAGCTCATCTGGAGAAGAATGTGCATAGTAGTGGTATAGTATCTTATGTGACCCACAACCAGAAATTGGTCAGCATATTATTGTTCAATTGCTTAATACATTAATTATTATTGTGAAACTAACTACTTTTGTTGAATTGTAAGCATCACGAGCTCGAGCGTGCCCCTACTTTTCGTGAGTTATTTGATCGGACTCATAAGCAGAAGGGGACGATGACTATGTTAGTGAGAGTGCTCGAACGATTGCCGTAAGTCAAAATATAATTTTTAAATTCAATTTAGATATTAAAAATATGATTTGAATAATATATTTTGTAAGGACCTCGAACTTTGTTCATTTTACTTGAACTTTGTTCATGTTATGTTTGTATATGTATATATATGCATATGATATTTGTTGTAAGTAGCATATTATTCATTTACTTATGTACATACATGTTTAATTCTGTACATGTTATTTTATTTAATTTTGTACATATATATTTAAATAATATTGTGTATAATGTATGTACTTAATATGTGAATGCATGTTTATTTAATTTTCTGTGTTCTAGCCGAAATGTCAGTTAACGTCAATATCTCTTGACGTTGAGGGCAGGTTGACGGCAACCAGTGTGCCGTTGACTCAAAGTCGACGTCCAGATCGATGGACATCTATTTCCTGTAAACTGCAGCAAAGTGGCCGTCTACTTCTCCGTTTCTGTTGCGATTTCAAATCTGGAAATTGCTGCGTTTTCCCCGGTTCTAGATTAGGAAACTACCCTCCAACGCTAGGATCCTTATCTAATGTGTACCCAAACCCTTTAGCCCTATAAAATACCTAGTCTTGGGAGAGATTAAGCCTTTTCGCCCAAAGGACAACCTAGGGTTTTAGGTGAGAAAAACTGAACATTTGCAAGACTCGATCTGGCGATTGGGAGTTGCTTCCGGCGATCTACATCGATTGGAGGTGCTCCTAGCATTGAGGAAGCTTCCCCGAACCCGGTGAACGATCTACATCAATAGAAAGACCGGATCTGGGAGGAATTTGAGCATCTTCTTGTTTTGGCCGAGGAGAACTTCTGCGACCAATTAAACCCTTTGTAGATTTATTCTCAAGCAAGTAATCGAGGGATTTCATCCCTACACATGTCCTTTAGGTCCTAGGATTTTTATGGATTTTTCCTCGTGTCCTGGAACCCCCAATTCGTCAAGTTATGTGCGGTCTGTCTGCACTTTCTGTAGACAGGAACTTGATGGCAACCTTGCTGCCGTCAAGATCTTGAGTTGGCGGCAACATCGTATGCCGTTAACCCCAGTTGGCGGCAACCCCTTTGCGGCCAAGTTCTTTAGGTTTCTCAGAACAGATATTTTGATCTCTGTGTGATGATTTTTGATCTTCTGGTTGTCTGTTCATTCTATAAATTTTATGGTTGGTCAAGTACAATCAGTAGGTCATATCATGAGGATTTGACAACTTTTCGAGCATGATAGAAATTAGGGTCATTTTTGTAATCAGAAAATAAGTATGATCTACCTGTGTTAATTCTAAATAAATTGAATCGTTGCAAGTAAGGGTTTTCAGAAATTTTATATGATCTTAGGATGACTGTTTCCAGGTTTATTAACTATTAGAACCAACTGTATTGATGTGAACCATGTTTTAATGAAATTCTTGATAAATCTGCATGAGATCTGTTTTAATTATTAAAATTAGTTTACTGCTCCCAAAAATCTGAAAAATTAGGTATGTGATATATAACCTGTGTGAAGCTTGTGGTAAAATTTCATACTAATTTGACAACAGTAGGTGCTGTCATTGATTTAACAAGGGCAATGGACCATGATGAGCATGTTTAAGTTTAATCATGTGGAATTCAATGATTAGCAACATGATTAGGACTTTGTTATGAGTTAATTATCACTGTGAACAGTAACATCATGTCCTGTAAACTGAAACATGTGTAATTATTTAAAAGTGTGTGTAAATGTGTTAAATAGTGCATGTGAATTATGTAAACAATGTGATAAAATATGATAATGTGTAAAATTGTGCCGATATTGAAAATGCTACTGTAGAGAGCTGTGGAGCCGTACTGTAATAAAGTCCCTATGGGAAGGCTCAATGTGTGTGATATCCTATGGGTATTAGGATGAAATCCTAGAGGTGGACAAGTACCACTGGTTAGAGTGGAGAGGGCTTCTCTCGGTTCTACGTAGTTAACCAAGATTCGTCACTGGGTTGCCTAGGTGACGGGTATGTGTATGTGATGTGTGTCCTTATGGTGGTTCGGACTATGTGTCACGGAAAATTAATTGTGAAATATGAAAATGTGACAATGTGAATATGTGAATGTGAAAATGTGCAAATGTGAAAAGTGAACATGTGAAAATGTAATGTGAATATGTTATCATGTGAAAAGATGTGAATTCATGTAAATGTGATTTATTTGTATTAAAACAACAAGCTAAACATGTGGATAAATGTTAGAATAACATGTGAAAATGATTAGATATCATACTAGGTGTGTTATTTACCTTGCACATATTTTCATGTTTTAAATTGGTAGAATTGTATATTGATATGAATAGAGATTGAACTATGAATCATGTTACATGTATGTGTAGAAAGCATGTGTAGGTTGTTTATGATTATTGTAAATTGTTATAAACATGTACCATGTATTCTTCCTCATTGCTAAAAGATAGCATGTGTATGTGATATGTGTAAGGGTGAATCTTTGGATTGTTTGCTGGATCTTTTAGAAGACTCATACTTGCTTTGGCGTACAGGTGAGATAGGTGTCTCCGTTCTTGAGGAGGACATAGCTAGGAGCGACTCCAAACGTGAGGAGTAGCTCTACTTGTAGGCTTTACTACCTAGTTCCTTTTCTTGCATAGTATGTAATCAAATGTGATGGACAATGTACTTTATTTGGAGTTGTAATAAGATGGACATTGTTACTTCTTTCACAGCTATATAGACTGTGGATTATGTGATGATGTTGGAATGAAAATAATTATTTATTTCTATTGTAATCTTTTGATATTTATGTACATCTCAATCTATTGTTCAGTGTTGGGTAAATGTCCCACTGTGACGACGCCCTTTGTATCGACGTGGATTGGTATAATCGTACCGATATAAGGAGGGTCATTACAGAGATTGGTATCAGAGAGAAAGGGTTGAGATTGTACATGAATATACCATCATCTTCACAATATGCTAAGTCTTTATAGAGTTTGTCCATATTTGTAGAAAATATCTAAAAATGAATGAAAGATAGTTAAGAAAATGGTTAGGACTAAATAACTTAGTTTCTAACTAGATTAAATTTGTTTTACAGGCTATGGCTACTCGTGGTAGGCGTGGTGCTCAGGCTCTAGATGACGAGTAGAGGCGTGAGGACAGGGGTGAGCAGCAGACCCCAGCACCCCAGGGTCCTATAGTACTTCCACCACCACTGCCTGTGGACTATGGTGTATTCATGCAAGGTCTGGTTCTGGCGATGCAGACCCAAGCACACACTCATGCGGCACTACAGGCTCAACTGTAGGCTCAGGTTAGAATTGTTAAGTAGGAGTAGCCTGTTTTTATTAAATGTATGATTGCTATGTTGCTTATGTGTTACTTATATTGCTTATTGTCTCAGGCTCAGGCTCCAGCTCTAGTTCCTCAGGACCAAGGCCATGGTGGTCCTTCCATCATGGAGAGATTCAAGAGGATGGCTCCGCCCTCTATTAAGGGGGAGAGTCAGCCCCTGTTAGCAGAGAGCTGGATGAGGGAGGTAGAGAAGATCTTCCGATCCATTATGTGTGCTGAAGAGGATAAAGTTAGCTTGGCCACCTATATGTTGTAGGTACTTAATTTATATATGCATGTACTTGTGTAAGTTTAGGTTTTGTCTAGATTGGTGCTTATGGTTTGTGTCTTGCAGGAGAGAGCTGATGTGTGGTGGGCTTCCTTACTTCACACCAGGTTCGAGGATGGCACAATTAAGGTGACTTGGGATGAGTTTACAAGGCTTTTCTGAGCCAAGTTCATCCCCGAGCATATTCAGGACAAGATGGAGCAGGGGTTCCTTTCTCTCACTCAGGGCTCCATGACGGTGTTGGAATATGAGGCCAGGTTTGCCAAACTATCCAAGTATGCTCCTCATATAGTTGTTGATGAGTGCAGGAAGGTGAAGAAGTTCGTGATGGGGCTTAACCCATCACTGAGGTTGATGCTTGTAGCATTTGACCACCGTATGCTAGATGAGGCTCTCAGCGCAGCGTGCAGGCAAGAGGGCGAGATGGAGCAGTATCTGGAGGAGAAGAAGGCATTCCAGAAGAGGTCTGTGCCACCTTTCTAGCGGTAGGACAGGAAGAAGGCCGTGTACCAGTCACCGCAGTGTCCAGTGGCGCCATCCAGTCAGCAAGCAGTTGCTCCGTAGTCCCCCGGCATCAGGCCTAGTGACAAGAAGATGTGCCCTCACTGTGGAAGAGCACATGGCAGTACCGAGTGTTGGAAGTTAGAGGGGAAGTGTCTCAAGTGTGGCAGTACCAAGCATCAGATCCGAGATTGTCCCAGACTGCAGCAGGGTGTTCAGCATGGAGCGCCAGCCCCAGTAGCGACATCAGCAGCACCACCAGAGACAGGAAGACCAGGAAGGCCTCGAGCACAAGCTCGAGTGTTTGCTTTAGCACGAGAGGATGCAGAGTAGGCAGAGAACGTCACGGAAGGTACGATTCTATTCATGGGTGTGCACGCTCGGATTTTGTTTGATACGGGTGCCACACACTCGTTCATTTTCGAGCGGTTTGTAAAGCAGTTAGCATTAGAGTCTGGAGTAGAGGTTGAGGAGTTAGAGGTCTCTTTGTCTGTGCACACACCGACAGGTATGGTATCGACTAGAAAGTGTATTCCGTCTTTACCTGTGTGCATTGAGAACCGAGGCTTAGTTGGGTGCTTCTTTTTGCTTAAGATGAAGGACTATGATGCAATTCTAGGTCTGGATTGGCTTGAGGAGCACTATGCTTTGGTGGATTGTCGTGGGAAGAAGATTACTTTCCATATTCCTGGTGAGGATGAGTTCTCGCATCCTTTGCCAAGGAACTTAGCGGCAAGGTTTGTGATCTCCGCCATGAAGGCAATGAGGATGGTGAACAAGGGCTGTGACGCTTTTCTTGCCAGTGTGGTGTTAGTACCGAAGGCTGATCAGTCAGCAACCCTTGAGGAGATTGAAGTAGTGCATGAGTTTCCAGACGTGTTTTCCTGATGATTTGTCTGGTTTGCCACCGGCTAGGGAGATAGAGTTCACTATAGAGTTGCGTCCAGGCGCCTCGCTTATCTCTAAGGCTCCATATCGGATGGCACCTGTGGAATTAGATGAGCTGAGGAAGCAGTTGCAGGATTTGCGAGACAAGGGATTCATTCGCCCTAGTGTGTCACCATGGGGCACACCTGTATTGTTCGTGAAGAAGAAGGATGGTTCCCTCAGGTTGTGCATTGATTATAGAAAGCTCAACCATGTGACCGTGAAGAACAAGTATCCCTTACTGCGGATTGATGATTTGTTCGATCAGTTGCAGAATGCATCGGTGTTCTCTATGATTGATCTACGGTCCAGCTATCACCAGTTAAGGATTAGGAGGGAAGATGTGTCCAAGACGGCCTTTAGGACTCGTTATGGGCATTATGAGTTTTTGGTGCTTCCTTTTTGTCAGATCAACACCCCTGCAGCGTTCATGGATCTCATGAATAGGGTGTTTAGACCTTATTTGGATAGCTTTGTAGTGGTGTTCATTGATGATGTGCTAGTCTATTCTCCCGATGAGGCTACACACTGTGAGTATTTGAGGGTTGTTCTGGAGGTTCTCCGAGAGCACAAGTTGTATGCCAAGTTCAGCAAGTGCGATTTCTGGATGCACGAGGTTCATTTCCTTGGGCATGTTATCTCAGGCACTGGAGTTGCAGTTGATCTGGCGAAGGTCCAGGCAGTGTTAGATTGGGAGATTCCAAGGACCCCGTCGAAGATTAGGAGTTTTCTTGGTTTAGCTGGCTATTATAGGCGATTTATTGAGGGTTTTGCATCTATCACCGCACCGTTGACTAAGCTAATTAGGAAGGGTGTGAAGTTTGTGTGGTCTGAGGATTGCGAGAGTAGTTTCTAGTAGTTGATGGAGAGGCTTACATTTGCACCCATGTTGATCTTGCCTAGTGGTGTAGAGGGTTTTGCTATCTACTCGAATGCATCTCAGATCGGTCTTGGCTGTGTGTTGATGCTGCATAGTAGGGTAGTGGCATATGCTTCTCGTCAGTTGAAGGAGCATGAGTGTAACTATCTGACCCATGATTTGGAGCTTGCGGTAGTGGTTCATGCACTGAAGATCTAGAGACACTATCTTTATGGTGTCAAGTTCGAGGTGTTCACTGACCACAAGAGTCTGACGTATCTCTTTTCTCAGAAGGAGTTGAACCTATGACAGAAGAGATGGATTGAATTCCTTAAGGACTACAACTTTGAGCTTCAGTATCATCTAGGGAAGGCAAATGTCGTGGCAGATGCTCTCAGCAGGAAGCGATCGTTGCTCTAGCAGGATTGGAAGATGTTAGAGGATACAGCCTGTGCGATGATTGAGTTAGAGCCTCACTTATGTCAGGCTTTCATGGCTCAGTTGTCTATCCGATCCACAGTTTTGGATGAGGTGATTGAGCAGCAGAAGGCTGATCCTAGGCTTCAAGAGATGGTGGGCAAGGCAGGTATTGCTCGAGATGAGGACGGTGTTATTAAATTTCAGCACCGAGTTTGTTTTCCTGATGTTGTGGATGTTCGTGAGCGTGTCCTAGAGGAAGCTCACAAGTCGAGATTCTCCATTCATCCAAGCAACACCAAGATGTATCAGGATTTGAAGAGATCTTTCTGGTGGTTTGGCATGAAGAAGGATGAGGCCGAGTTTGTGTCCAGGTGTTTGGTATGCCAGTAAGTGAAGGCCGAGCATCAGCGACCATCTGGTCTTATGCAAAAGATGGAGATCCCAATATGGAAGTGGGTGGCAATCACTAAGGATTTTGTAATGGGTTTGCCCAGATCAGTGAAGGGTAATGACTCGATTTGGGTGATTGTAGATCGTTTCTCCAAGACTGCACATTTCTTGCCTATGAAGAAGAAGCAGTCAGTGGAGAGTTTGTCTAGATTTTATGTCGGCAGCATTGTGAGGTTTCATGGTGTGCCGAAGTCGATTATTTCTGACCAAGATCCGAGGTTTACATCGAGGTTGTGGCAGGGTCTTTAGGATGCTTTGGGTTCTTAGCTGAAGCTTAGTTCGGCATTCCATCCCCAGACAGATGGCCAGTCTGAAAGGACTATTCAAACGCTCGAGGATATGTTGAGAGCGTGCGTGCTTGATTGGAAGGGCGATTGGAAGTGTCATCTACCTCTTGTGGAGTTCACCTACAACAACAGTTTTCATGCGAGCATTGGCATGGCTCCGTTTGAGGCTTTGTATGAGAGGCCCTGTAGATCTCCTTTGCGTTGGGAGGAGGCAGGCGATAGGCAGTTGATAGGTCCAGAGTTGGTGCAAGAGACTTCAGATAAGATTCATCTTATTTTCCAGAGGCTTGTTGCGGCACAAGATAGGCAGAAGAGTTACGCCGACAACAGAAGGAAGGATTTGGAGTTAGAGGTTGGAGAGCATGGTTTTCTAAAGGTTTCGCCTACCCGAGGTGTTGTCAGGTTTGGAAGGCATAGCAAGTTGAGTCCTAGATTCATTGGCCCATTTGAGATTCCTAGGCAGATGGACAGTGTGCCATATGAACTAGCTTTACCCCCAGCGTTAGCTAGTGTTCACCCAGTTATCCACGTATCTATGCTCAGGTGGTATGTGCGAGATCTGTCTCATGTTATTAGTCACGAGCCAGTGGAGATTCAGCTATGCTTGTCGTATGTTGAGCAACTAGTAGCTATCCTTGATCGGAAGGTTCAGTACCTCAGGAACAAGAGCATTGCGTCCGTAAAGGTGCTATGGAGGAATTTTTTGTGAGAGGAAGCTACTTGGGAGCTTGAGGATGCTATGAAGAAGAAGTATCCCCAATTGTTTGGTTAGTATGTCGTTCTAACTTCGAGGACGAAGTTTTCTTTTAGAGGGAGAGGGTGTAAAGCCCTCGAACTTTGTTCATTTTACTTGAACTTTCTTCATGTTATGTTTGTATATGTATATATATGCATATGATATTTTTTGTAAGTAGCATATTATCCATGTACTTATGTACATACATGTTTAATTATGTACATGTTATTTTATTTAATTATGTATATATTATATTTAAATAATATTATGTATAATGTATGTACTTAATATGTGAATGCATGTTTATTTAATTTTCTGTGTTCTGGCCGAAATGCCAGTTAACGTCAATATCCCTTGACGTTGAGGGTAGGTTGACGGCAACCAGTGTGCCGTAGACTCATAGTCGGCATCCAGATCGATGGACGTCTATTTCCTGTAAACGGCAGCAAAGTGGCCGTCTACTTCTCCATTTTTGTTGCGATTTCAGATCTGGAAAAGGCTGCATTTCAACCAGTTCTGGATTAGGAAACTACCCTCCAACGTTAGGATCCCAATCTAATTCATACCTAAACCCTTTAGCCCTATAAAATACCTAGTCTTGGGCGAGATTAAGCCTTTTTGCCCAAAGGACAACCTAGGGTTTTGGGTAAGAAAAACTGAACATTTGCAAGACTCGATCTGGCGATTGGGAGTTGCTTCCGACAATCTACATCGATTGGGAGGTGCTCCTAGCATTGAGGAAGCTTTCCCGACCCCGGTGAATGATCTACATCGATAGAAAGATCGGATCTGGAAGGAATTTGAGCATCTTCTTCGCTTGGCCAAGGAGAGCTTCTGCGACCAATTAAACCCTTTGTAGATTTATTCTCAAGCAAGTAATCAAGGGATTTCATCCTACACATGTCCTTTAGGTCCTAAGATTTTTATGGATTTTTCCTCGTCTCCTGGAACCCCCAATTCGTCAAGTTATGTGCATTCTGTCTGCACTTTCTGCAGACAGGAACTTGATAGAAAGCTTGTTGCCATCAAGATCTTGAGTTGGCGGCAGCATTGTGTACCGTTAACCCCGGTTGGCGGCAACCCCTTTGCCGCCAAGTTCTTCAAGTTTTTCAGAACAGATGTTTTGATCTCTATGTGATGATTTTTAATCTTCTGGTTGTCTATTCATGCTGTAAATTTTATGATTGGTCAAGTACAGTCAGTAGGTCATATCATGAGGATTTGACAATTTTCTGAGCATGATAGAAATTAGGGTCATCTCTATAATCAGAAAATAAGCATGATCTACCTGTGTTAATTCTAAATAAGTAGATTCGTTGCAAGTTAGGGTTTTCAAAAAATTTATATGACCTTAGGATGACTGTGTCTAGGTTTAGGAACTGTTAGAACCAACTGTATTGATGTGAACCATGTTTTAATGAAATTCTTGATAAATCTGCATGAGAACTATTTTAATTCTTAAAATTATTTTACTGCTCTGAAAAATCTGAAAATTTAGGTATGTGATATATAACCTGTGTGAAGTCTGTGGTAAAATTTTCATATTGATTTGACAACAGTAGGTGTTGTCATTGATTTAACAAGGGCAATGGACCATGATGAGCATGTTTAAGTTTAATCATGTGGAATTCAATGATTAGTAGCATGATTAAGACTTTGTTATGAGTTAATTATCACTGTGAACAGTAACATCATGTTCTGTAAACTAAAACATGTGTAATTATTTAAAAGTGTGTGTAAATGTGTTAAATAGTGCATGTCAATTATGTAAACAATGTGATAAAATATGATAATGTGTAAAATTGTGTTGATATTGACACTGCTACATAGAGGGCTGTGTAGCCATACCGTAGTAAAGTCCCTATGGGAAGGCTCATTGTGTGTGATATCATATGGGCATTAGGATGAAATCCTGAAGGTGGACAAGTGCCACTGGTTAGGGTGGAGAGGGCTTCTCCCGGTTCTGCGTAGTTAACCAAGATTCATCACTATGTTGCCTAGGTGACGGGTATGTGTAGGTGATGTGTGTCCTTCTTATGGTGGTTCGGATTATGTGTCACGGAAAATTAATTGTGAAATGTGAAAATGTGACAATGTGAATATGTTAGCATGTGAAAAGATGTGAATTCATGTAAATGTGATTTATTTGTATTAAAACAACAAGCTAAACATGTGGATAAATGTTAGAATAACATGTGAAAATGATTAGATATCATGCTAGGTGCGTTATTTACCTTGCACATATTTTCATGTTCTAGATTGGTAGAATTGTGTATTGATATGAATAGAGTTTGAACTATGAATCATGTTACATGTATGTGTAGAAAGCATGTGTAGGTTGTTTATGTTTATTGTAAATTTTTATAAACATGTACCATGTATTCTTCCTCATTACTAGAATATAGCATGTGTATGTGATATGTGTAAGGGTGAATCTTTGGATTGCTTGCTGGGTCTTTTAGAAGACTCATACTTGCTTTGGCATATAGGTGAGACAGGTGTCCCCGTTCTTAAGGAGGACATAGCTAGGAGCGACTCCGAGCGTGAGGAGTAGCTCTACTTGTGGACTTTACTACCTAGTTCCTTTTCTTGCATAGTATGTAATCAAATGTGATGGACAATGCACTTTATTTGGAGTTGTAATAAGATGGACATTGTTATTTCCTTCACTGGTATATAGACTGTGGATTATGTGATGATGATGGAATGAAAATAATTATTTATTTCTGTTGTAATCTTTTGATATTTGTGTACATCTCAATCTATTGTTTAGTGTTGGGTAAATATCCCATTGTGACGATGCCCTTTGTACCGACGTGGATTGGTATAATCGTACCGGTATAAGGAGGTTCGTTACATATTTTTAATTTGTTTTGCATGAGACCTATGACAGGACGATGGTGGATCGCTATGTAGAGGGCACTCCGCTGCCAAACATGGATCCGAAGGCCTGGGTCGACACAGTGGGAGGGCCGAGGAATGGCCGAGTGTATGGCTTTGGGGACAGCCTGCATACTACTTCAGTGTTGTCCTCAAATGTGAGTTCAGTCGCTCCTCCGGCCTATGCGAGTTCATCTGCTGTGACGCCTGGCAGAGGTGGATCAGACATTAGAACCCTCATCCGGGAAGAGCTACAGCTGCACCTTGGCGCCATGGTCGAGCAGGTGGTGACTGCCATCCGAGGAGCAAGCCCCTCACAACAAGCCCCTAAGGTCAGCATTACTAGTAATTTCATATAGTTTGAATGAAATAAAACCACTAAACTAAACTATTAAAACACGTAAACCACTAATCTTAAAAAACAAAACCAATTATTGTTTAAGAAGTAGAGTGAAAAATATTATTATTTTTTTATTTAATAAGTAGGTGAGATATTGTCCAAAGAGCTTAAAAGGGAAAAAAGAAATCCAAATTAAGAAGCCTAAAAAGAAGGTCCCTTTATACAATCAACTTATGGAAGGATAAAAAAGCCACCTGATATGTATAAAAAAAAGATCTATGAAAAAAAACCAAAATGAAAAGGATCAAAATACGCAACCCGAGAGTCTAAAATCAAAAATAGTGATCTGATCGGGTGTCGTTCGCTTCGACACGACCGGGTGGATGACAGTGACGTGTGTGAACTGACGGAATCCTAATCGGATTCCCAGTTTGAGTTTGGCGCTCAAATCACTAATCTAAAAAAAACCTAAATGAAAAAGATCAGAACACGCAGCCTAGGGATCCAAAATCAAAAATAGGGATCCAATCGATGTGTCGTTCACTCCAACACGACCGGGTGGGTGAGAGTGACGTGTGAGAATTGACGGAATTCTATGCGGATTCCCAGATTGGGTTCGGTGCTCAAACCACTAATCCTAAAAAAGCATAAGTGTAAAGGATCAAAACACGCAACTCGGGAGTCCAAAATCAGAAATAGGGATCCGATTGGTGTGTCGTTCAATCCGACATGACCAGGCGGGTGACAGTGACGTGTGGAAACTGATGGTATCCTAATCGGATTCTCGGTTTGGGTTTGGCGCTCAAATCACTAATCTAAACAAAACCTGTGTAAAGGATCAGAACACGCAACATGGGGGTCCAAAATCAGAAATAGGTATCCGATCGGCGTGCTGCTCACTCCGACACGACCGGGTGGGTGAGAGTGACGTGTGAGAATTGACAGAATTCCATTCGGATTCCCGGATTGGGTTTGGCGCTCAAACCACTAATCTTAAAAAAACATGTGTAAAGGATCAAAACACGCAACCCAAGGGTGCGAAATCAGAAATAGGGATCCGATCGGCGTGCCGTTTGCTCCGACACGACCGGGTGAGTGACAGTGACGTGTGGGAACTGACGATATCCTAATCGGATTCCCAGTTTGGGTTCGGCGCTCAAATCACTAATCTAAAAGAAACATGTGTAAAGGATCAAAACACGCAACCCGGGGGTCCAAAATCAGAAATAGGGATCTGATTGGCGTGTCGTTTACTCCGACATGATTGGGTGGGTGACAGTGACGTGCGACAACTAACAGAATCATAATCGGATTGCCGGTTCGGGTTCAGTGCTCAAATCACTAATCTAAAAAAAAAACCTAAATGTAAAGGATCAGAACACGCAACTCGGGGGTTCAAATCAGAAATACGGATCCGATCAGCATACCGTTCGCTCCAACATTACCGGGTGGGTGACAGTGATGTGTGGAACTGATGGAATCCTAATCGGATTCCCAGTTTGGGTCGGCGCTCAAATCACTAATCTAAAAAAAACATGTGTAAAAGATCAGAACACGCAACCTAGGGGTCCAAAATCAGAAATAGGAATCTGATCGGCTTGTCGTTTGCTCCGACACGACCGTGTGGTGAGAGTAATGTGTGAGAATTGACGGAATTCTATTTGGATTCTCGAATTAGGTTCGGCGCTCAAACCACTAATCCTAAAAAAAACATGTGTAAAGGATCAAAACACGCAACCCAGGGGTCCAAAATCAGAAATAGGGATCCGATCGGCGTGTCGTTCACTTTGACATGACCGGGTGGGTGACAGTGACGTGTGAGAACTGATGATATCCTAATTGGATTCCCGGTTTGGGTTCGGTGCTTAAATCACTAATCTAAAAATAACCTAAGTGTAAGGGATCAGAACACACAACCTGGGGGTCCAAAATCACAAATAGGGATCCGATAGACGTGTCGTTCACTCCAATACGACCGGGTGGGTGAGAGTGACGTGTGAGAATTGATGGAATTCCATTCGGATTCCTGGATAAACCACTAATCTTAAAAAAAACATAAGTGTAAAGGATCAAAACATGCATCCTGGGGGTCCAAAATTAGAAATAGGGATCGGATCGGCGTGCCATTCACTCCGACACGACCGGTGGGTGAAAGTGACGTGTGGGAACTGACGGTATCCTAATCAAATTCCTGGTTTGGGTTTAGCGCTCAAATCACTAATCTAAAAAAAAAACATGTGTAAAGGATCAAAACACGCAACCCGAGGTCCAAAATCAGAAATAGGGATCGATCGACGTGTCGTTCACTGCGACACGACCGAGTGGGTGACAGTGACGTGTGGGAACTGACAGAGTCCTAATCGGATGCCCGATTTGGGCTCGGAGCTCAAATCACTAATCTAAAAAAAACCTCTCTAAAGGATCAGAACACTCAACCTAGGGGTCCAAACTCAGAAATAGAGATCTAATTGGCATGTCGTTCACTCCGACACGGGTGGGTGAGAGTAATGTGTGAGAATTGACGAAATTCTATTCGGATTCTTGGATTGGGTTCGGCGCTCAAACCACTAATCTTAAAAAAACATGTCTAAAGGATCAAAAAACATAACTTGGGGGTCCAAAATTAGAAATGTGGATCGATCGGCATGTCATTCACTCCGACACGACCGGGTGGGTGACAGTGACGTGTGGGAACTGACGGTATCCTAGTTGGATTTTCGGTTTGGGTTCTGTGCTTAAATCACTAATCTAAAAAAAAACTAAATGTAAAGGATCAGAACATACAACCTGGGGTCTAAAATCAGAAATAGGAATCCGATCGTCGTGTCGTTCACTTCGCCATGACTGGGTGGGTGAGAGTGACGTGTGAGAATTGAAGGAACTCCATTCAGATTCCCATATTGGGCTCGGCGCTCAAACCACTAATCTTAAAAAAACATAAGTATAAAGGATTAAAACACGCAACCCGAGGTCTAAAATCAGAAATAGGGATCCGATCGGCTCGCCATTCACTCCGACACAACCGGGTGGGTGAAAGTGACGTGTGGGAACTGACGGTATCCTAACCGGATTCCTAGTTTAGGTTTAGTGCTCAAATCACTAATCTAAAAAAAATATGTGTAAAGGATCAAAACACAACCCGGGGGTCCAAAATTAGAAATAGGGATCCGATCAGCGTGTCGTTCACTCCGACATGACCGGGTGGGTGATAGTGACGTGTGGGAATTGACAAAGTCCTAATCGGATTCCCGATTTGGGTTTGGTGCTCAAATCACTAATCTAAAAACAACCTAAGTTTAAAGGATCAGAACACGCAACCTGTGGGTCCAAAATCAGAAATAGAGATCCGATCGGCGTGGCGTTCACTCCGACACGACCGGGTGGGTGACAGTGACGTGTGGGAACTGACGGAATCCTAATCGGATTCCCGATTTGAGTTCGGTGCTCAAATAACTAATCTAAAAAAAACCTAAGTCTAAAGGATCAAAACACGCAATCTGTGGGTCCAAAATTAGAAATAGGGATCGATCGGCATGCCATTCACTCTGACACGACCGGGTGGGTGAGAGTGATGTATGAGAATTGACGGAATTCTATTCGGATTCTCGGATTGGGTTCGGTACTCAAACCACTAATCTAAAATAAAATTCAAGTGTAAAGGATCATAAATATTTTCTAATTAAATTTAGTGAATATTCATATATTTTAAATTTAAATTTTAAAAATTAATGTTATATTATTTTTTATTTACATTTCTAATATTTATTTTTTTTAATATAGGATCCTCCGACACCCGACGATCATGAGACGGGACAGCGGACGCTCTAGCCAACCTTTCTTGATTTTTATTTCTTATTATTGCGTATGATTTATATTTTTTGTGATTGATGATTTTATGTTAATTGTTATTTATTGTGGAATGTATTAATTTTTTAGCCGATTTGTAATTTATCATTGTTAATTTAATTATATTTTTAAAAAATTAAGTGGTCTATTTCCGACGGATTTTTCGACGAACAGTATCCGTCGGAAATAATGTCGACACACAAGACTGCCGACGGAATGTATCCATAGGCAAAACCGTCGAAATTTTCGACGGTTTACTGACGATAATTTTCGTCAGAAGTTACCTACTATCGACAGTTATTTCCGTCGGTGAATCCGTCAAAAGTTCCGACGGATTTTCTGACCGAACTTTGCGTCGGAATTTATCGACTAATTTTTAGAATTTTTCGACGGATATTTATGTCGGAAGTACCGACGGATTGCCGACTGATTTTTATCCCGTCATAATTTCTGAACTATTTTTTCGACGGACTCTTTCCGACGGTCATTCTCCGGAAAGTTGTCAGAAGGTCTGTTTTCCGGCGGATTTCCAACGGAATCATTCCGTCGGAAAATCTGCTTTTTCTTGTTGTGAAAGCTCATCGAGGGTTTCGGCGGGGAGACACTCTGACGCTCAAGTAAGTAGCTAGCCGAATAGAATGGCCTGAAGTAGAACAACGTACTTACGTCTAAAGAGTGTCTGCCTCTTTTATAGGGGTTGATCACCAGTGGAATCAGTAGGACGACCCCGCGAATCTCACAGTGGATCTCCGTGTTTATCACTGGATCGCAGTCATAACCGCCATGCTAGATCTTCCAGATCGTGATCTTAATGGCCGCAATTATCGAACACACGATTATCGGCCATTACATCGTTGGTTACTGATCTTGCCATTACGTGATCCACGTTCTCGAGAACCCTGCGGACACATCATGCTCCGTATCAATCGAGACAGAGCCGAGTATTCCTCCTCCTTAACCAAGCTGATGCGGTCGGCACAAGAAATGTGAAAGAAGTTATCTTAGCCGACTTAACTTGTCAGATTAGATGATAATTGAATCTGATTCAAGTCACATCAGGACGTCGACTCTGATATTTTAGAAGATCGACCTAATCGAAACTCCGATCGACTCGTAGAGACCCCCCTGTCAATACCCAAATACGTAATTCTGAAGAAGAAAAGGATTTTAACATGAATCATAGCCCCTTCGCTAACACTGCATCTAGAAAATAGGTAAATAGGTGTACCCGAAAAACCATAGCGTGCATATATACTACTATCGGAGCGACGACGAGGGGGATCTCCATCTTTATCTGTATCATCTTTAATCCTCGAGAAGAAACGGGTCATCAAGTGTCTTCCCACGTAATAGTTCCTCTCTTCTTTTATGATACCGAGATCCTGTCTCGAGAAATCCCCCTTCAGCTTCTCCAGCTGGTCCGGTGGGTTCAGTCGGACTAACCGCACTTGCGCGAGCTAGCTACCGCGAGCGGGACGGGGAATATCATCACCTGCAGAGGGACCCCCAGGGTTTGAAATTTGGCTCTTCACGGCGTCTGCAGCGCTTCGGGATTTTTTAAATACTAGGTTTTGGAATTGTTGAACAGTGACTGTCCAAATAATAACAACAATAATAATAAGATAATATCATAGTGTGGGGTCAAGTGCGTGGCTTGTCGAGCGGATTCCATTCCAAATGCTACTGGACAAAAACTTGCTCCACCGCAGACTACGTAACTGCACTGGTTTCAGACGAGACATGAAGATTACACACAAACACACGCACAGAAACGAAAGAGAGGGGGAGGGAGAAGAGGATACAAGCAAGCTCATGGTGGGATAGACAGTAGTAGCGTCGCGTCGTCACTTTCCAAAATTTCGGCTGGAAAGAAGACTAGGACAATAATCTATTACTTGGGAACCCTGGAGTTTCAAGGTACTTGCACTCCTGCCCTGCTGAAACCTTTTGTCTCCATTATGACTAGAAACTTTCTTGGCAAGGTCTGTCTATACTGTACAAATATTATTATTTTGCATGTGGATGGACACCAAGGTCAGGCAAAATATTGACAGGATAGACACGGTGGAAGAGGTTAGTGGGTGAGACAAGTATTCTCTTTATATCATTTTTTTTATTCTTTCACTTTAAGAAAATAAAGTAATTATATTTCATATTCTTAAATTTATTAATACAGATATTAGATTATCTAACAATTTAATTTTGTGCAGTACTGATGTATGGCACAAAACCCGTGCGGACAGAATGGCCCTCCTGCCACGTAACAGTGGCGACATATTGAACAGAGTATTAATATATAAAAGCCAAACTAGCTAGCTTGGGTTCGAAGCATGCAGTGAGAAAGACGAATCAACCTCCTACTGATTTATGTCAAATTAATGAGAGAGAAATAATGGGTCCCATAATTCTTAATCATCTCATCCATTTAACATGGCCCAATAAAAAATAGATGTGTTCCCTTGCTGCACATCCGAATACGTAATAAATATAACGAATTTTTAAATAAATGAAATTACTAATTAAAATCTATTTTTGACATCAACTTTGATACTAACAAAGAAAAATATGCCATATAATTACTATTACACAGTAAAGAGTGAAAAGCAATTCATAAAAGTGATGCATATTGATTGGCATGTCTAACTTGATGTCGATGTCCGAGGTTATTAAACTATTTTGTTGCGAGAAATTCCAATTACTCGAACATTCAACTATCAAATACTTGAGCATCAAATGTAACACGGGTGGGATCTATCTAAAAAATGTAGCCTTCATCACAAATATTGTGTGTAGCAATATTTGTGTGTAAAGAAATGTTTATTGTACTTTCATATTGCACTTTAAGTATAATATGACTAGACAACAAATCTATATGGCATCTAATAATTAGATTGTCACTTCCTCACTTTTCATGTGAGGAGTGTCATATAAACTATTACCTAATCATATTGTACTTAAAGTACAATATAAAAATATAATAAACTTTTCTCTTGTGTAGCGTCCGAACGTTTAGCTCTTTCACTAGTTTAGAGGTGTTTGGTTGCAGCATATGGACAGTTTTCGTTATAAAATACAATTTTATTACGTAGGTGGATGAAAGAGAGGTGCTTGGTGGTGTTCTGAAAATAATATCTTTATCGAAACGCGACAAAGAACAGGTGAGGTCAGACACCGTCTTTGTTTCTTGTCACGCCCAATTGGACAGCCACGACACTCCCAAGCCTCTCTCCTTTCTCACCGCTTCCTCTTCGTCCGCCATCAAGCAAAAGCTCGAGCGACAACAATGCTTGCACCCCGAAGCTGCCGCCGCGTCCTCGCCGATGGTCGCAATTCTTCTGCCCTCAGCGGGATGACGGTGACGCTCCAACGCACCTCCACCTGCATCCTCTCCGGGTTGTCCTGCATCCTCGTGGTCGTCCCTTCCGTCGTGCTAAAGCTAGCTAGCCGTCTAAGCGGCATATGAATCATTGATCCAATGGTGGAAAGTTACGGTCCGGAGGAAGGGGCCAAGAACGCGGAGGCCGCCGCCGTGGATCTGTATGTAGTGCTTAATTACGTATCTGTCAATTTAGGATCACCTCTACCGTCGCAATCCTTCAAGATCCAGTTCATTGACGCCGCTGCTTTCTTCTTTAGCCCCTCCAGAGTTAATTTCTTCGACGTCTCTGTCGCACCGTTTGGGATGCACGTATTTGCTATATCTGAAAGGCATTTGTGTTTCGATATTTGCCTCTGAGAGTCTCAATTTTGTTTCTTTAATTCCTAGCATCGTTAAGAGGACTCATCTTTTATCTAATTTCTAGGAGGATCAAAAGGAACATGGGAAAGAAAGTTGAGGACGCACGCTTGACGCCTGGCGATGGCTACTCTTGTCTTCCCGGCTCCCGTTCCTCTTGATGATGACCAGGAGCAGAGAGGGCATGCAAAGTTCCGCCTCCTATATCTTACCGTCTACCTCCTCTGCTTCTCTTCCTTCCTCGCTGCCACCCCTAGCTTAATCGTATTACTGCTCTCCCCTTCAAGGGGGCGGCGGGCCGAGTCGTTGGTACTTGGTGGCAAACTTGAAAATAACATAAAATTTATTTCATTTGTTTTAATGTGGGAAAAGAGAAATATTTATTAACCCTTCTGGACAGAAGGATGGGATTACTCAGAGTGAAAGATGCACAGGCCTCAATTATCAGCCCTCTTGGATTGGCTAATCCAGTCCTAAACTTTCTCGTGAAAAAAAAATATGTTTTTTATTTGTTGTCATGACCAAGATAAATGGACTATTCAAAAAAACACCTCTTCAACTCTCATATATGAATTAATTGTTTCATATCTCCTTTCAATAAAATTCTATTAGAGTATATATAAAATATTTCATCTTCTTCAACTCTTTTACGGATTTCTACGGTTTGCTAATAGAAAGTAATGAAAAGAATACACGTACAACTAAGTCAGATAGAAAAGATATTCGTGTTAGTGGCGGATCCAAAAATTTTTTTCAGTTGAGTTCTAATGGTGCACCTATATAAATTCAGTTGGGTCATCCATAGTGAAATTTTGTGCCATCAATACAAATTTTTTTATCCAGTGGAGTCATAAGACCCACTGGATACATGCTAAGTCCGCCCCTGTTCGTGTAGATGTAAATCTAGAATAAAATTTTACCTAATTTTCCTGTTCGGAGTGGTATACCAATAAAGAACACTCAACTGTATCTATCCTGTCAAAGTTTATAGGATACCCTTACCATTACTATTAACCATAGAGAGATCCTAACCACCCCTAGCCCGAAAGGGCCCGCTATCCTAAGAGGCATCGGGCCTTTTCAGTGTGTCGAGTCGAAATTTTTTTTTCCAAGGCATTAGAGGCTCGCAACTTTAATGGCTTAATTACAATAAGATAATTGAACATCTAAACTATAGTTGGTCACACTGCACCGATTTTATCTCAAGGTCACATTGGTGCTCAATATAGCTTGACATGATTCGTATAAATAATGTTATTTAAAAAAAAAATTTATTTGTGAGATTTGAGACATAATGTGGTATTATAAAGAACACCCTTATATCATACTATATCAATTTAAACTCGATATGCTCGCACGACACGTTCAACCACGATCTTGATAGTTTGACGCTGAATTATATGGTCTGTGCATTCGGACATAACTACAGGTAGCCCTTTTAATTGGATTTTTCATCAGACCGTCTCCCAGATCAAGATTCCGACGGGCTATTAACCAGCATCAATCTAGGAGACGCTTTCATGAAAATGGGTACCATATTCCAAAGTTGCCGGATAATTCAGAAAGCATAATAAAAAGAGGAACGAGGTTTCACTGCATTTTACGATCCTACGCGTAGTACAAGTGATATTCTCTGTTTTATAAAGGAAAAACAATATCAATGTCTGCCCTCCCATCTCGTTCTAAACCTGAAAATTCCTCTTCTTAGCACTAGCTATGTTCTCTGAAAAATAAGCATATTTCACAGTAAATGAGTAGAGAAAGGAAAGAAGTGAAAGAGATTGGGATATAATCGTAGAAGAATATGCAGCATCTTATTTATCTATTTGTGTTGAACAGGTGACCTTATAAGTGGCTAGGAAACAAAGACTAACGTCAACGCAATGACATATACTCGTCAAATATAGAAAGCCAGCTAGAGAGGTCGACCAAAACTTCCAAGAGAGCGATGAAAAGAGCACAGTCTGAACACACAGCCTCCCGTGTCTAATGGAATAGGTGGTATTCATAGAAAATGTAATGCCACACTTAAGGGTACGTCCTCAATAGTTTATATAGTAGCAACATAAAAGGGTAGAGAGATTAGACTATGTATCAAAAGGCGAGAATCTTCGGGTTGATTACATATCAGGTCGTCTTGAGAGGGGCATCGATCTCTTGTAGGAACCATTGGTCCACTGCATCATCAAGACAAGCGAACCCAAATATAGCCGAGATTCTCACAATACAAAGCCCTTTTTCTCTCTTTTTTTCTTCAGCATCCCCCTTCAAAAATCTAATTTTGGAGACCCATTTACACAAGTAAAACTAATGTGGTTTATCATATCTAAGGCAAGCGGGAAAAAGCATCAAAACGTGGTTTTAATTGTGTACGTCTGTCTGCTTGGGAAGTCTTCATCATCGTCGTATTGAGATGTACAGAGGCGTAGTAGACTTCCAATAATACCCCCGTGTCTGTCTCTATCTACGTTCACCAGAAAACAGGCGTATTTTCGGAAGCCAACCCAGGGGAAGGCGGAGGGGGGGATGGTGGTGGAAAGCACTTTATGCGGACGGCGCGTTACCGGTTGTGGAGGGGATCGGGGCAGCTGGGAACCCTCCGCTTGCTGTCGACCAGCTCCTCAGGCGGCGTCCACCGCCCTGCTCGGGCGCCTGCCGTCGTGGTTGCTGTGACGGTGGCAGAGGACGAGTCGTAGTCGAGGGGCGAGGGGCGCCTCCCGTGCAACACCGGCTTCTGCCTTGCCTCGGGGCTCGCCGGGAGGACTCGAATTGCCACGGCCCGGCAGGAGGAGGAACACGCCCACATCTGCAATGACCAGATACCCACGAGGATCAGCAGGCACGGCAGCGGCCTCCACCTCAGCCCCGGTGATGACATTGCAGTTCTCGTTATGGAGCCGTCAGAGGGACTACTACATCACCTACTCCCAATCAAAACGAGCTGGAGCAGCGGCAGTAGAGAGAGAGAGAGAGAGAGAGAGAGAGAGCGGCGGGTAGGGACTGGGGAGGGAGAGAGGGAGGCCGGAAGGAAGGAGGAGGGGGGGGGGAAGCTGCGAGAGCAAATTTTGATACCACGTGATGTTTCTGAGGGGAGACACGAAGAGAACTCGGTGTCCCGGAGGGAACAGTTTATTATAAGATAGGGCCTCCCTTCCTGCCTTGCTACAGCCTACCACCCTCTGTTTTTTCTAGTAAATAAAAAAGGCAGCACTCAAAAGTTGTACTGCGTTGAGATGCCGCTGATAGCGCGCGGGTGCCGGCTGTGCAGATCCAAAGGTGACTCTGGATCCCGTCACCACCGGCATCCATTGTAATTTGCTACTTTCACCCCCAAGTGACCGCAAAGCTTATATTACCTTGTTCCGCGTTCTATTTCCTCTTTTTTCTTTTTTTAACTCCTCAGCCCCAAATCGTGATACATGAAATCGTGATGTGATTTGGTATCATGGAGGAAGGCGATCTCGCAAGAGCAGGTATGTAGCCCATCTCTCCTGGTGGTAGGATCACGTTCTGTGTTCCCAACTACCAACCATCCAATCATGATGAGTAGCGAGACAGTTGGGGCCCACTCATGAGTCCTATTCCGCAATAGAATTCGTCCTTCCTTCACATGGGCCCACGTCATCCATCCTCCCCGGCCCCCAGTATCACACTCGCAGCGAACCGTCTGATCCGCCCCTGTAGGGCGGCGTAGATCACATCCTTCGCACAGTGGAGGTAAAAAACAAAGGGAAAGAGGGTTCGAGGACATCTGGAGACGGTGACGACGCGAAGGCAGCCCCCGCGGCGCGCTTCAGGAGGAGGATGTATTGTTAGCGGAGAAAGATTTGTTTCACTCGTGCTACATCTCATTGATGGGGTGTGCTTAGGTTCCATAGTATTTTGCAAAAAATAAACGTACCCAATGAGATATCTTATTGGTGGGAATATATATATATTTTTTTGTTTCACGAAAAACAAATTTTTACTATTTAATCAGATCATCTGAATTATTTTTTTGTCCAATAAAATCATTCGACTCAGATTCAACGGAGTCATCATAATGTTTTTGGCGTTTTTTAATTTAAATTTTTAAATAAATTTTTAAAAAATTGAAAAATCTGTGACCTCACTGAACTTTACTTAAATCCGCCAGTGTTATTATATCTTTGGAGCCCTGGTGTTGACCGGTGGACTTCCATGGGAGTTCTTGTCCATTTGGGGACCGAGGGTGGGTTAGATTTGTGCTTCTGCATGCGAGCATAGATCGATCAGCGTTGTGGTCCATCACTGGACGAGAAACCCACCAGATACCAAAAACATGAGATATGGCAGCCGTCCTGGTTAATATTGGATTAATATTTATTTTCTTGCAGTTATTATGGTATATCTTCTTGTATAATTAGTATTTAGTTCCTATGCACTCTTTCATCGGGAAACAGCCCATGAGAGCTATGAAAGACACGTGGCACCTTGTCCAATCAATTTGGGGAAAGGAGAACAAGTTTCTGTTTACTCAGTGCCACCGTCTTAATAAACTTGTTGACTTTGTAAGACCTATCATTCGGTCTAAAAGCTGAAACTGGTCCTAAAACCTGTCAATTTACCTTGACAATTAGCTCGGATAGCTAGGAGGAGACGTCTAGGACTTTCAGTTTCCTCTGAAAGTTAATAGCTCAGCTCGGTAAGAATATTCAATGGACTTGATTTGTTGATTGTGGTCAATACTGTTAAAAGGTAGGTGAACTTACGAGTATGTTAACCATTGTAAAGACTTCAATAATTAGAAATTAAATGTCATAAATTCTACGATCATCCAAGCATTAAGGCAGTGTTTGGATGTAATTGTGGAAAATTGATTTTTAGAAAAATTGACTTTTGGAGCTCGCCTCGGGGTGCGATTTTGCATCTCATCACTTGTGTCGCGAAAAATGCGAGCGATGAGATCTCGTCACAATATTAAAAAAATAAAAAATTAATTAAAAAATCAAGTTTTTGTGACCTTAAAAGGTACACTGACAAGGTCCCTCGACGTTTGTAAAATTTTTTCTGAAGCAGCCATGAACCCACTTTTAGATGCCAAGATTTATTAACGATCTGCAACCTAATTTGAGATTGACCATCTTCACTTAGTATCAGAGCGTTTTTCTTTGTAACATAATATCGTGCTCCTGATACTCTTCCTTTGGTTGTAAGGATTTAAACTCTCTGCCATCTGCATCACTAGCTTCCCAAAACCCAAAGCAATTCTATGGTCAAATCCTAACATCGGACATCTTCAGCAAAGACCTATGAGTATCGAAGTCACATGGCTCTATATATACTATCATGCCCAAATTAAGGACTATCAATTCTTTCTCGAGGAATTAGACTAGAGGAAGGCCGAAGTTCCTCAACCATTATTAGTTGTTTTATGACAATGATCACTCTGAAGGACAAAGTGATGCCCAAAGATCTTTGACCCGAACGACAAGAAGAAATGAAAGGGAAGAAGGATCAATCACACAAGAAGAGAACGATAAGGATTTACGTGATTCGGAGAGAGAATGTGTCTTCCTACGTCCACGGGTGACGGCGACAGCAGAACTTCACTACATATGGAGAAATGTACAAGAAGCACACCCCCAACCTAGATGAACAAATCCTCTTACAAAACTCTCTCTAGCATTCCCCCCAAGATCTCTTTTAGATCTCTATCTAAGGAGCTCTCTTGGCTCTCACCGTGGGATACCAAAACTTAGAGGAGAAATGCCTCCTTTTATAGGGTTGGAGAAGAACCCTCAAGCTGCTGCATTGGAGATTTCCACAAGAGAAACGGGCTGCTCTTGTGAACCTTTCGTATCCATTAACTCCTCCATTTAGTCCTGCCAATGCATGGAAGTTTAAGCTTCCATCCATTTAGAATGGAAGACCCATTCCCTTCGGCCTACTCTACAAACCACATGGGCGGTTTTCTTGGTGGGGCTTTGAAGGTGGGACACCCCACATAACAATTCTCCTCTTGGCCTATCTTCAGAAGCCGCATCTAGTGCCAAGCTCTGCTTCAATCACCATTTTTGCCAGTGCCCCCGCCGGGACCATCTCACGCGCTCTGCAAGCCGACCAAGCTTAGGTAATGCTTGAACTTTTCTGAAGGAATATGCTTTGTCAGCATGTCTGCAGGGTTCTCTTTTGTAGAAATCTTCTGAATTGTCATGGTACCCTGTAAGACAACATCACAAACAAAGTGATACTTGGCATCGATATGTTTGGTCCTCTCATGATACATCTGATTTTTGGTCAAATGTATGGCACTCTGACTATCACAATACACCGGAGTCGACTCCTATACAAGACCCAAATTGCCTACCAAGCCTCTCAGCCACAAGGCTTCTTTTACTCCCTCTGCCACTGCCATATACTCTACCTCTGTGGTAGACAAAGCCACAGTAGATTGCAAAACAACCTTCCAACTAATAGCACAGTCTGAGAAAGTAAAAATATAACCTGTCAAGGATCTCCTCTTATCCAAATCACCAGCATAATCTGAATCGACGTAGCCGACCAACTGACCACCATCACTATTTCCTTTATGAAATACCAAGCTCAGATTTGAAGCACCTTTGAGGTAACGAAGAATCCACTTTACAGCCTCCCAGAGGACCTTTCCTGGATTTCCTATGTACCTGCTAACCACACTAACAACATGAGAAATATCAGGTCGAGTACATACCATAGCATATATAATTCTACCAACTGCACTCACTTATGGAACTTTAGACATCAGTTCCATCTCCTTATCTGTCTTTGGTGAATCATCAGCAGACAATCTGAAGTGGGCTACCAATGGAGTGCTCACAGGCTTGCAATCTTTCATGTCGAACCGCTCTAGCACCTTCTCCACGTACTTTTTCAGTGACAAGTACAACCTTCTAGTGTTGCGGTCTCTATGAATCTCCATTCCTAAAATCTTCTTTGCTTCTCCAAGATCTTTCATCTCAAATTCACCGCCCAACTGAGATTTTAAATGGTTAATTTCTGACATGTTTTTTGTAGCTATCAACATGTCATCAACATACAACAACAAATAAATAAAAGAACCATATGGAAGCCTTTTATGATACACACATCTATCATAATCACTTCTAGAGTAATTATGACTCAACATAAAAGTAGCAAACCTCTTGTACCACTGTCTCGGTGATTGCTTTAAGCCATACAAAGACTTCTTTAACAAGCACACATGGTCTTCCTTACCAGAAACCCCTCTGGCTAGTGCATGTGGATTTCCTCCTCCAACTCACCATGTAAGAATTTTGTCTTAACATCTAGTTGCTCTAACTCTAAATCAAGTAAAGCAACTATAGCAAGCAACACACGAATAGAGGTATGTTTCACAACAGGGGAGAAATATCTCATTGAAGTCATGTAACGCCCCAAAAAAAATTAAAGTGTTAAGAAAATATTAATAATGTGGTTATTATACATTAGTATTGTCATTAAATTGAAATAATTAGAGTTTGGATTTAATTAATGGTAACAAACGTTACCCTAGTGTCGTACACAGAGGTACGCGCTCCCACAGGGCGACATCGGGAAACGACAACGAAATAAAAATCTGAGAACACCATAATTTCCATAAAAATGTGGAGATCTCAGAAATATAAATCTCTGAATTTTTCGACGTACGGACTTCGAGGATAAGTCGACGCGACTATTTTTCGGGTGAATTTTCACCCAGTGTAAAATAAAATCTAAAAATTAAATAAAAATCACCATAATTTGTAAAACTATCACAATAGTCTATGGTTTAAATTTTAACACAAATGGACCTCGTTTGAATACATAAAAATGTGGATCTTTGGGCCAGCCGATTTTTGGGCCATTTACGGTGGCCATTTTCCTGGGATTTTTAGGACGCTTACGTGTGAGGCCTTGGGAAGGCTAGCACACTTGAGGGAATAGGTAACACGATAGTTACCATGTGTAACTTTCAGAACGTGCATGAGCTAGGTGTCGGAGGGTGGTAAAATGGGGGTTTTACCCCAACACCTGTGAACCGGCGTGACATCATGCATGGAAAGGCTTGGGGCTATAAAACCATCCCCGTAACCAGCATGCTAACCCTTCCTGCAGTCATTCTTGCAACCACCCCTGTTCTTGCTGTTTCTTTTTCTTGCCATTGCTGTGAGGGAGCTGCTACTGTTGAAGCTGCAACCTCCACTGGTCGTGCCTAAGGAGCTACAAGTTGTAGTTGTTCGTGGATTACAAGGACTACACCCTAGCGTCTTCTTCTTCCTGTTGGCAATGAACCCATCGAAGAGAAGGCCTCATCATCTATCTTCACAAGTAGAATTCTTTTCCTTTCTCACTCTTTTCTAAATTCTTGTCTCCTACATTTGCTAAAGAATTCTGAACACCTTCATATCTACCTTTGAACTTGGGAATTCTTAAGAGAATTGTGTGTCCATCTCTTGTAATTATGTTTTAGTATCTATGTATGTAGGATTCAATCTTTTCTTCCTTCCTCTCTTACTCTTATCCTTGAATAGGCTATAGAACTTACTGTTAGGTGTACAAGCTCTTAAGTTCTTGTTTAATTTTCGTAAGTATCTCTAGAAGCTTGTGTGCGTCATGTGTAGTGTAGGATTCTCTTCCTTTCTCTCTCAATCTTACCTCCTTGACTCTGTAAACATCCACGAAAGTGTGTGTGTTCAAACTCTTGTTTTAGTACCAATTTTCAAGATCATGTGGGATTCACTTCCACCCCATTCTTCTTCTTACACCTCAACTTAGTTCAGTAGTTGGAGTGATCTTTTACCATGTGCATGCTATTTTCCAGCTTCGGCAATAAGTTCCATGATAGGAATTGAATCCCTCGTCATGTTTAAGATAATGTTTAAATCATAGGAAGCAATACATCATTCCTCCTCCATCTTGACGTGTGTAAATCTGAAACTATGTTAATCTCGGATAGTTCTTCCTACCTTTGTGAGTTGTTTCATTGAGAGACCACAAAAGTCTCAAGTGTGTGAGCCTTGATAAGTGATTGTTGGTACAAGAAAAGAAAGTTTTAGGAGAATTACTCTTCCAGTAATTTTCCCCTTGATTTGTCTTTTCTTTTGATCATTCATGTAAATCATGTTCCATATGTTCTCTTTCACTTCCTTGAAAAATTGGTTTGTTTATTGAGGTCAAGATCATGCTTATGTAAGTCTTAAACATGGTAGGGGTCATAGGAAAGCTTAGTAGAACAACTTTTAGATGATTTTGATCCTTTTCTAAAAGTTCACATAGTACCTGTCGACAGTCGTATCTCAATCTGTCGACAGGGCCACGTTCCCAGAACCCAGAAGGTTCTGTCTTGTAAGGCACTCAAATTTTTGCCATTTTATTTTGTTCATGTGTTGATTTAATGTTGTGTATAGTATTATGTGTACATATGTAGATGTTATGTACATATTATCTTGGTGTATATATGTATGTATGTATATGTTAGTTAGTTAATATTGTTCATTGCCTTGTGTATATAGTATTTACATTATAATTATGTAACATGCATGTATGTACTTAGAGTAAACATGGTTTTCTGCATGATTGTATGTTCTGGCCGAAGACCTTGTTGGCAGCAACATCAGTGGACTCCAAGGATAAGTAGACGGCCATATTGATGGACGCTAACTCTGAGTAGGCGGCCATGTATGTTGACATCTATATGTCTGAAATTTTGTGCACAGCAGGTTCAGACATCCTGGGATTTGCTCGCTCACTGATTGGGGAGATGTCTCCCAACGGCTCTCAACTCCCATCAGACCCTGCCCACGCATGCCCCAAGCCTAGACTTATATAGAAACACCCCTTAGTAGCTAGAAGAGACCCCTTTGTCTCTTGGCAAAGAAAACCCTAGAAACCCTAAGTCCCTGTGCGAAACCAGAACTTTGAGCCTTGAGATCTAAAGACTGGTGGCTTCTTCCGGCGATCTACTTCGACAAGGAGGAACCCTTGACATCAGGCTACACATCCCCGGCTCTGGTGTGCTGCGAGGATCATCACAGAAGCCGGAGTGGAGGTGTTTTGGAGGCTTCTTGGCTTTGGTCGAGGAGGGCTTCTCCGACCTTGTAATCCGTTTGTAGATTTATTCAAAGGCAAGTACCCATTCCACACTATCCCTACACATGTCTAGTAGGTCTTAGGTATTTTTCTGGATTTTTAATCGTGTCCTGGAACCCCCATTCTTCCTCATTTTGGGAGTTCAATCAGTGTTTTTCACAGACAGGAACTTAACGGCAAGATCTCTTGCCGTTAAGATCCGAACTGGGCGGCATCATCGACTGCTGTTAATCTGCGAGAACGGCCAGACCATGTCGTTTAGTTCTTCAGGAATGAACAGTGACTTGTTCTTCCATATATGAGCTATTTTCCAGACTTTCACGCATGAGGATATACTGTAAATTATATATGCTATGTAATATGGATAGTGGGTCGTGTTGTGAGATTTCTGTGAATTTTGTTAATTATATGAATTATTGGAATTGTCTGAAATGTATGCTAAATAGGTTATAAACATTGTAAATTTCTGTTTACAAAATCCATGTGATACTTAAGTGCCATAAAATTTTCAGACAACCTGGATGAGTGTCAGTTCATGTCTTGAAATTTTAGGGATTTTCTAATGACTGTGTAATTTGTATTAATTTCTGGACTGAAAAATTGGGAGCATGAATATATCGTTTTAAATTTCTAGAAATTGATATGATGCATGAAAAATCTTGGGAAAATTTCTGTGATGTTATGATTGTTATATACAGGGTTGTAGACTGTTAATTATGACCCTGACAGTATAAATCTATGATGAACTTATTTATGGGTAAACATGCAAATGGATGTTTTATTTTCTGTAAATTGTGTGTATTTCAAAAAGAAAAGGTGAAAATTTGCATGTATGATGTACAACCTGTAAACAACCCGTGGTTAAAATTTCATGTTGATTGGATAATAGTAGGTATAAACTTTGATTTTCATGTGAGAATGACGATTTAATGCATATTTGTGTTAATTGTGGATGAAATTTAGAAGTTTCAGCATGGTTAGTGTAAATCCATGAATGTTAATTTCTGTTAACAGTAGTACCATGATTTGGGAAACTGAACATGTGCATGAATGTGGACATAGTGTAATGTGTTAAATTGTGTAAAATCGTGTATGAGTTAAAATTGGAAAATGTGAAATTGTGCCGCGTGTGACACTGCTTCCATAGAGGGCTGTGGAACCGTACTGTGGTAAAGTCCCCACGGGAAGGTTCATGTGTGTGATATCCTATGGGCAATAGGATGAAATCTTGGAGGTGGACAAGTACCGCCGGTTAGGGTGGAGAGGGCTTCTCCCGGTATGCGCAGTACCAAGATTCGTCACTGTGTTGCCTAGGTGGCGTCTATGTGTTATGTGTATGTGTTATGTGTTATGTGTGTCCTTCTAGTGGTGGTTTGGACTATGTGTCACGGCAATTTAAATGAGAATAATGTGATAGTGTATAAGTGAAAATTTTGCAATGTGTAAGTGAATATGTGAATGTGTGAAACCAATGTGGTAGCATGTAAAATTATGAAATATGATATGAACGTGTTAGGTCCATGTCAAAACAGCAAGCTTATTGTGTTTAAAAAGGTGATATGTATGTGATAGGTATATTATTGTGGAATGAACATAAACCATACACCATGTGTTATGAAATTAGTAGAAGTATCATGATAGGCTTTCATTGAACAATAATGGACATGTGTAAATGTGGAAAACGTGTAAAAATAATATGTGTGTGGCACAAGGTATGTGCAAGTGATATGTGAATGTGGCACGTGTTATGTGCAAATGTGAAATGATATGTGTAAATGTGAACAATGTAAATTGTTACATGAATGTGTTAAATTCATACTAAATCAGCAAGCTACTTATGTATATAATTGTGTCATGTATGTGAGAATGTGTATAGGATCCATGTTAGATATGTCTCTTTCAATATGTGAATTTCCATGCCTAACTTGCTTTCATATTATTGCATGAATGAGATAAGTTTAATTTGAACTAGCATGTTAATGAATGTGTAGAAATCATGTGATAGGTTTACATCTAATGATGATATATCATGTTTCATGTTGCTCAATGTATATAGATTGCATGCTAAAAGTATCACTTCCATTATGTGTAAAATCCATACTTAAGTTGCATATATGTTATAGCATGAATGGAATGAGTTTTAATTTGATATAGTATGTTAAGAAAAGGTGTGGGAAGTATGTGATAGGTTTAATACCTGACGTGAGTAGTAACATAAAGCATGTATCATGTCTTTTAGGATTGTAAGAACTGCATGCATAGGATGTAGAGATTGTTTGAACCATGATATATGTGTCGTTTGTCTTTTTAGAAGTTTCATTGAGAATATGATGTATGTATGTATAATGTGCATGGGTTTACTTGCTGAGTCTATTAGACTCACACTTGCTTCGGCATACAGGTGCAGGTATCCCCATATCTTGGGAGGAGATTGTTGGGAGCTACTCCGAGCGTGAGGAGGAGCACCATTGTGGAAGAATTTCTTTATTGTACTTTCTTTTCCTGGTATGTAATAAAGGACATTGTGTAATTCAGTAGTGGACAATGTAATCTATTTTCAGTTATGAAATGTTTAGTTCACTTTTGTACTATATAGACTGTGGATTTATGATGATGATGGAATAAGATCGTTATATTCAGTCCTATCTATTCTGCTATTATATGTTTATATTTGTGTACATCTCAGCCTATTGAACATGTTGGGTAAATGTCCCACTGTAGCGACGTTCATTGTACCGACGTAGGTTGGTATAACCGTACCGGTACAAGGAGGGTCGTTACATGTCTGATAGTGGCTGTCGACAGGCAGTCCTCTGGCTGTCGACAGGCCCTGTCAGAGTTGCATTTCAGCTTCAGTGAGAGCCTCACCTGTTGACAGGTATAACCTGGCTGTCTACAGGCACAACTAGTCCTGGAAATCAGTACCTACCTTGACTCATTTCTTGATCGGAACTACACCTAATTGTTCTAACAAAATGCTTACTCATTCCTAGATGTTTCTTCCACCTAAACACCTACTAAAACCAATCATGTTATCATTCTCTTCACCATGAATTATCCCTTCAAAAGTTCCAGTCACAATTGATCTTGTGAGATCATCAATTTTATGAAATCAATGAAGGAACAGAGTTCCTTAATTCTTGGGTGTAAATCATGAGTGAATCCTTGTGTGTCCTTGATTCATTATAAAAATGAGTGTCTGATGATGACGAGCTGTGAGTCTTTGGGACTCATTCGAGAAATATGCCTGGCAAATAAAGGGTTGGTTCAGTCCTGAGGAGAGCACCCGAATTCGTCAATGGCCGCGCGGGGGCGATGAGGACATCGTGGATGTTGGCATGCATTAGTTCGTGTTTGATTAGTCATCATATCATGCTTGTGTGTGTGAAAATGTGTCTGACTCTGAATTCAAGTATCATCCTGAGTTATTGATCTTGCTTCTAAACTATTCTTGTTCAATACGTGATATCAATTTGGCTCATTTGTCCAATTTCTTGAACACTCAGTGCTAGCTATACATATGATCTTATCTTAAGATTATACGTTTGAATCCTTTCTATTTCAAGGAATTGAATTATACTCGGCTAGTTAGCTCATCAAATTCCACTTTTTCAGGTAATCTACAATTTTACAAGGCGGGACTTTGGGACTTGTGTGTGGAGAGACCAACCATGGTGGCATTTTATTTTTACAATGTAAATCAAGAACCATGTAACACCTATTGAATGGTGAATAATAATTTTTATTTATTGAAGCCTCTAAGCAAATTTACTGTTCAATTAGTTCAATTTTACTCTTGATTTCTCGTTCGCTCACGTTCCGGCATTTATAGATATATTAAATGACGGGACGTGACATAATGGTATCAGAGCATTGGTTGAGGATTCAAATAGTTATCGGTCCTCAACATCCTGTAGTGACCTGTGAGGATGGATAGAAAGCCTAAAATTAAGCTAGATAGGTAAAAGTCGGATATAGATTGTATTGAGTATGAAATAAAAATTTAGAGGTAGGTTCTTCCCTATAATTCTTCTCCACTTCCATAACCTCATAATTATAGTCTCTCCATTTATATAAACCCATATTTCCTTTTTGTTCCATGTCCTGTAGGATTCATCTCCCTCTGATTCAGTTCTGTCCTCCACACATGATAAGGAATTCTTGATAAATGAACAAGTTGCTATACCAGTAATTTTCTGATTTTTCTTTCAATTGAGATAAACACTTTCATGTGGGGAGAAGAAGATCCTTGTTTTATTGGGTGATCAATATTTTTCTTCTTCTTCCACCATTAATCCTTGTACATGTTATAGAGTTTTGTAGAAGTCTCAATACCTTTAGAATAGTGTGAGGACTTCTGTTTAGTTGTGTGGTACTTCAATCCTTGATTTAGATCCATGAAACACTTTGTGATTAGTGTCTATCTTATAGGAATCTTTCAATAAACTATTGCTATTAAAACTATACTTCCAGTACTTGACTATGTTTAGTTTCTAACTAGACAAGTTTGAATTGTAAACCTCTTATTTCATCTTGCTTGTTTAGCTCACAAACCACTGTGAAAACTACATTTGGATTCTTCTATTTGATATAAATCAAGCCTTGGTTCATAAGTTCTATAATTAGAGTGTTTAGGATGGATTTAAAGTCATTTATGGAAGGACTGCTGCTATCTCTCGACAGGCCCAGTCTCCCAGAGCCTCAGATTGCTGGGTCTGTTGCTATCTATCGACAGCCAGCCCATATCTATCGACAGATACTGTCCCAGGGCCAGCAAACCATGCTATGTCTGTTGCTATCTGTCGACAGCCACTTCCTAGATGTCGACAGACACCAGTCTGTGATGAACTGGTCCTTCTTCAGTCAGAAGTGTCAGCAGGTTCAGTCAGAAGGCACCCTGTAGAACTGAAACACATACCTTATTTACATTCCATATCATTTAAGTAAATGTTAAATTTACTTAAGATATTACATGTAAATAAGGAAGTACCTCCCATTTGAATCCAATAAAAATATCAGAAAAATCATAACTCTTACCAATAAAAAGTCAACTCTCCCACTGAAGAAGAAAAATGCAATTGTTGTGATTCCATCAAAATAGCGTCTTTCTAATTTCTCACAATTTGGCCTACCTAAAAATTTCATAATTCAAGTAAACCTAGTAGAATGATAAAAATTCAAGGTCCGGTGAAAAATGATAAACACACATATGACTTCTCCATGGGAGCCCTCTCCTACTGAAGAAAAAGTCAAACATGTTCATCTCTTAATTTACATCAACATGGCTTTTGTATTGATATGTTATTATCTCCTACATTAAATAAGAATTAGTAAATGAATGGTCCAATTGATTATATAGATTTCATGACTATCCTCATGATATATTCTTTCGTTGACTTTCTAATTTTCTTGGATTCTAAATTATTATACCACTGAGATAGATTATTTAATCATTATCTACATCCATTTCTTACTAAATCAAGTGAAGCTCTTTAATAACTTAAATGTGTGAAACACTCACACAATTGATGAATCAAAATTTCAAGATTGTTTTAAATCTCACGAATCTTATACGTAAGGTAGGATTAAATCTATTTATCTCTACTGGAGTGGATAACCAAATAGATTGGTGAAGAAAAGAAATAGAAAAAAAATCTACTGGAGTAATTTCTGAAGAAATGCAAGAATATGTAAACATTTTGTACTAAAGTTTGGATTTGGTCAGATGATTCCTTAAACTCCTAATAGTATTTTCTTCAGGCTAGAGTTTATTGCATTCTTCTTCTAACTGTAACATAAGGATCAATTGTCTCTAAGTTGAGATTAAATCTCAAAATTTTGCTTCAACTAATCAGTAGCTTGGCGTGTCAACGCACATAAACAAATTGATTTGGGACAGTAGGAAGTTTTAGAAAAATCAACTCCATGTTTTCTAGACTTGACCTCAATCAGGTGATCACAGTTTTGATTAACTTAATTTAAATTTGTTTACTCAGCCCGCGTAATGGGAGAAGAAGCACATTGGAAAGAGGTTCAACATGCAATGGGCAACCTTGCTCAGTCCTTAGAATGGGTAGTTCCTGTTGTTGATCAAGGAAAAATGAAGCTGTATAAGAATATTAATAGTCCAAACTCTCAAGAAACAAAAGTATTACAGTGTCCATACGGAAGAAGACAGTTCTCCCAGTAATAGAGAAATAGCTGGCAAACAGAAAATGAAGCGGAGCAAAGAGAACAAAAAGAGTAAGAAGGCCAACAAGCAATCGAACGTTAAGGCACAACTTAAGGAAGTTTGTGCATGTTGTCACAAATCAGGTCATGTCAAAGAGAACTGTTCGCGGAAACTAGGAGCATGTTTAAAGTGCGGAAGTCTGGAGCATTGGATCTCAGAATGTCCTATACTATCTCAGAGCATAGATAAGAGTTCAGGAAAACTTGAAGCCATAGGAAAAAGTGATTGAAGCTGTTAGAAGTAATTTCATGTATAAGTTAATAGGACTTGAGTATAGTGACAAATACTTGAGTTTGGTTGTTACAATATATCAAAACTTGGTAAGTTTTTCCAATCAATGTAACTTTATAAGGCTGACTATAGAATTCTGTAATAGAAATCTTATGGGATAAATAAAATTCTTGTTGTCTATCTCCATATTCTTCACACTCATCATTCTTGTCATACTTTATTACCCTTCCCAAGGGAATATGTATTTACATAACCCTCTAAAGAGTAAGGTTATTCCTTAGTGGGGGAGACTTTGAGTATAATATACTACTACCAGAGATAGAGAACATAGTAAAGGTCGTATCTAATTGAACCCATGATCACAATATTACTTTTTAATATCTAAAGATGCTAATATCTAGATTTCCATCAACTGACAATGTTATGATAAAAATTTATATAGAGAGTGTAAACATCATATGACATAATAACCATGACGGGATTGATGAGCCTAATTTGGATTAAATAAATTTTAAAAGATCGAAAACTTACATCTTTGTGATCCATCCAAACTAGTCAAGGAGTTTGGAGGACCAAACTCTTTTCTTAGTAGGGGAGAGTGTAACGCCCCAAAATTTTTTTAAAGTGTTAAGAAAATATTAATAATGTGGTTATTATGCATTAGTATTGTCATTAAATTGAAATAATTAGAGTTTGAGTTTAATTAATGGTAACAAACGTTACCCTAGTGTCGTACACAGAGGTGCGCGCTCCCACAGGGCGGCACCGGAAAACAACAACGAAATAAAAATCTGAGAACACCATAATTTTCAGAAAAAATGTGGAGATCTCAGAAATATAAATCTCTGAATTTTTCGACGTACAGACTTCGAAGATAAGTTGACGTGACTATTTTTCGGGTGAATTTTCACCCAGTGTAAAATAAAATCTAAAAATTAAATAAAAATCACCATAATTTGTAAAACTATCACAATAGTCTATGGTTTAAATTTTAACACAAATGGACCTCGTTTGAATACATAAAAATGTGGATCTTTGGGCCATCCGATTTTTGGGCCATTTACGGTGGCCATTTTCCTGGGATTTTTAGGACGCTTACGTGTGAGGCCTTGGGAAGGCCAGCACACTTGAGGGAATAGGTAACACGATAGTTACCATGTGTAACTTTCAGAACGTGCATGAGCTAGGTGTCGAAGGGTGGTAAAATGGGGGTTTTACCCAACACCTGTGAACCGGCGTGGCATCATGCATGGAAAGGCTTGGGGCTATAAAACCATCCCCGTAACCAGCATGCTAACCCTTCCTGCAGTCATTCTTGCAACCACCCCTATTCTTGCTGTTTCTTTTTCTTGCCATTGCTATGAGGGAGCTGCTACTGTTGAAGCTGCAGCCTCCACTGGTCGTGCCTAAGGAGCTACAAGTTGTAGCTGTTCGTGGATTACAAGGACTGCACCCCAGCGTCTTCTTCTTCTTGTTGGAAATGAACCCATCGAAGAGAAGGCCTCATCATCTATCTTCACAAGTAGAATTCTTTTCCTTTCTCACTCTTTTCTAAATTCTTGTCTCCTACATTTGCTAAAGAATTCATGAACACCTTCATATCTACCTTTGAACTTGGGAATTCTTAAGAGAATTGTGTGTCCATCTCTTGTAATTATGTTTTAGTATCTGTGTATGTAGGATTCAATCTTGGGAACGACACGCCGATCAGATCCTTATTTCTGATTTTGGACACCTGGGTTGCATGTTTTGATCCTTTACACATGTTTTTTTAAGATTAGTGGTTTGAGTGTCGAACTCAAACTGGGAATCCCATTAGGATTCCGTCAGTTCACACACGTCACTGTCACCCACCCAGTCATGTCTGAGTGAACAGCACGCCGATCAGATCCCTATTTTTGATTTTGGACTCCCGGGTTGCGTGTTTTGATCCTTTTCATTTTGTTTTTTTTTTTTCATAGAGCTTTTTTTTATATATATATATAAGGTGGCTTTTATATCCTTCCATGAGTTGATTATATAAAGGGGCCTTCCTTTTAGGCTTCTTAATTTGGATTTCTTTTTTCCCTTTTGAGCTCTTTGGACATCGACTCATAAATTGAGCTGGGTGGCCTTCAATTATATGTGAAGATAGATGTCAGACATGTCTTCAATGAGTTTCAAGCTATGGGAAGATGGGAAAGTCTTATTATCTGCCGCAGCTTTAGAGAAGTAGGGTGAAAAGTGAAAAATAGATTTCAATAATTGAAATATTATTATTTTTCACTCTATTGCTTAAACAAAACATAATAATATTTTTCACTCTACTTATTAAACAATAATTGGGTTTTTTTAAGAATAGTTGTTTGTGTGTTTTAACAGTTTAGATTAGTGGTTTCATTTCATTTAAACTATATGAAATTAATAGTAATACTGACCTGAGGGGCTTGTGAACGCAGCATTGCTGACTATGCACTTTCGTTGTCTAGAGTTCTTTGCACATATCAAGATGCTCACCTTCTCTAAACTGTCCCACAAACTTAAAATCATGAAAATGAACTAATAAAGTGGTGAGAGCAGATCATTTCCACAGAGAGGCTAAATAAAGTTTGATTTAAACTACTTTGAAAACTCAAGTCAGCAAATCTCATCGCTATAGAAATTAAAATAAGAATTCTTGACAGCAGCCCAAACCAAACAATCAAACGTCCACAAAATCTTCCCCAAGATCATCATCTCATGCAACACAGACAACACATTAGAACATTCCGAATGAGACCAGTGACAAGTTTAAAAGTCTTGCAAATCTAGTAAAACTATCCACTACAAAATCCCTCACAGTTTAAATGAGACACCAACTATAAATGAAATTTCTTAAACTATAGCAACAATATGAATTTCTTAAAATTCCTCACAGTCCAAGGGAGAGAAACACAAAGGTGCACAGAGGGAAACATTCTAATGCATTCTAAAATCAATCTTTTCTCGCAACTCAACAGGTCAAACACAATGAAGAAACAAGCAGAATTAAAAATAAAAGGAAATTGATACCACTGTACCCTCACATTCAAGGGATCAAACAGACAGAAAGAGTTCTGAAATAGAAATTATCAAATGACTGGTCGAACAATTTGAAGTAGACAAAGAACACCGCGTTACATATGGTTGCAACCTTTAATTCTGAAATAATCTGGAATTCAAAAAAAAAATTCAGAAAATTCACAACTCAATCTGAACTCTGTAGCCTTCTCGAATCTCTCTAGAAGCCTTCTGGACACCAGACAGCCTCAGAACAAGCCAAGAAATGAAGTGTTCTTGGTTGTTCTGTGTCGTTTCTGCTACGCCTGCAGCACGCCTCCTGGATTTACCAGACGCCAGCAACCACCAATCTCTCAGAAATAGCAGAGAGGAAGAAACCCCCGATTTCTTCAACACAGAAGAAAGGAAAGAAGCAGTCCTCTGGATCGTCTTCCCAGCAGAAATAAAATGGAACCCGTCGGCTTCCTAGCAGCAAAGAGGAAGAAACACAGAAGAGATGGAAAAGAAAATTTCTCCTGAATCGATCTCCCTATCTCTCAGAACTGAACCTCTCAGATGCTGAACAACCAGAATGCTGAACCCAGAAAAGAAGAAAAAAATTCTAACTCTCCCACCCAACAGCAGTGCCCTCGGAAGAGAGGAAGAAACCCTAAGAAAAAAATGCAGTTCCCAGCAGTCGAAACCCCAAAAAAATGCTTAACAACCCTGACAGAATAAGAGAAGGAAATAAAACTCGAATCCCCCTCACAACAGAAAAGAGAAAACCATACCTCCCCTGCCCAACAGCCTACAGAAGACAGGAAAAAAATTCGAATTCCCTCCCAAATGCTGAACTCCCTCTTCTGAGGACCTTGGGGTCCTTTTATAGGCACCAGGATTCTTCCAGACGCAAGAATTCCCCACGCTCCAAAGCACCATCCGCACATGCTCTGGCCGCACGAGCTCCACCATGCGAGAGCTCCTCACGCGCCCAACAGATTCGGCCGCTCCAACTTCCTCGATCGCCAGCCGTACACGCCCCAAATCCTCTTCCTGCCTCCGCAGCAACCATCCCGCACGACCCAGCTGCCATCTCCGCCACGCACCGCCTCAGTACCGCACGGCCAGCTGCTTCGCACAGCTCCGCCCGCTAGACGCAGCAGCCCGACAGACGCATGCGCTCCTCAGATCCGCTTCCCAGTTCCATAGCGCAACTCCAGAGCTTTTCTTCTGGATTCTTCCTGCCTTTGTCAAGTTGGTGGGAAGAAAAGGGTTGTGGTGGTGGAGGTGGCCAATCGTGATTGGATGAGAGAAAAGGTAAGGGTGCAACGCGCCGATGGTGGTGAAAAATACGTTGGCGCAATGGACTCATGAGGGAGTATGTGGAATTATGGGATTGGGTGAGGATTGTTTATCCATTTAAAATTGATTTATTTACATACTAATATTTGCAAGAACTTTTAGAAGATGTTTACGAAAATAATAAGATGACCAAAAATTATTTATGTAAAGTGTACCCGCAAAAAGAGAAAACACTTTTATTAGTCAACTATTCAAAAGATATCGACTTTATTAAATGAGAATCTAACTATGTGTTCTACCCGAAAATTTAACTAATATGTTCAAAAACTTATCTATGGATGAAATGAAAATTAAAATCAAAATGCACATTATTTATAGACAAATGATGTCTGAACGAGGCATTGTTGATTGTACACTTCTGTTGTCTAGAGTTCTGTGCACGAATCAATATACTCACCTTCTCTAAACTATCTCATAGATTTAAAATAGTAAAAATGAACTAATAGAGTGGTGAGAACAAGTCATATCCACAAAGAGGCTGAATAGAATTTGACTTAAGAAACTGCTTTTTGGAACACTCTATCGACAATGCATTAAAAGTAAATATGTAAACAACACTGACCAAATCCCTCACAATCTTGACAAATCAAACTTAATGAAAGAACAAGCTGAATTGAAATTAAAAGAGATATGATATCAATGTACCATCTCAGTTGAGGGATCAAACAAGCAGACAGAAATTTGAATGAGAAACTAAACTAACATTACACAAGGATGCACATCTAATTCTGCATAAATCTGAAGCTCAAAAGAAAATGAAAAGATGACAAGACAAGAATCTTAAACAGAAAATTTTCAAACCAATATACCCCTACAGCTCAGGGGATGAACAATCAACATTCTCAGCTCTCCACAAACATCAGTCACTATCTTCAAAACTCAAAGATCAAACAGAAAATTGAGAAACAAGAGTTTACTATTTTCTAAATCTAATTCTTAATGCTACCACTGCCGAACAGGGATAAGAACAAAAGTTTAAACTAAAAAGCTCCGAAATCTCTCATGAATCCAAATCTATTCCCCTGCTACAACATGACCTGAACTCATGACTCATCTATGAATCTGAACTCTATAGACTTCTGTAATCCCTCTGGAAGCCGTTGAACCAAGAAAGAAGCACTCCCTGGACTGATCTCTCCAACATCCCTCAGATTAAAGAGGAAGTAGCCATCGATTTCTGGGAGCCTTTTACAGAAGAAGCCGCTGCTCTTTGGATTGATCTCCCTCAACAGAACCAGTCCAATCTCACAAAAGATAGAAGGAATGAAAATAACAACTCCACTAAATCAGACTCTCCAGCACAGAAGAAATGGTAAAATCCACACAGAAGAAATAGAAACTAAATTCACTGGATTAATATCATCAGTACAGAAGAAAGGAAGAAACGCACTCCTGGATCGATCTCACCAACCCAAGAAAAGTAACATCCTCACAGAACAGCAGAAAACCCTCAATTCCTCACAGAAAAGAAGATACGTAGACCCCTAGAATCCCAGACTCAACACCCCAATTTCCCAACATAGAAGAAATTAAGCAACGCAGAAGAACTGGATCAACTCCCTCAGATCGATCTCTCAGCACAGAAGAAATGAAATTAGCACAGATGAAAAGAAGAACAAATGCAGTCAGGAGAAATGAAATTAGCATAGAAGAAAAGAAGAAAGCAATTGCCCCTGGATCATTCTATCACAATCTCTGAACAAAAACCCCCAAAAATGCTTAACGAAGAAAAGGGAAAAATTCTATCCCCTACAGAAGAGTAGAACCCCTCCAAGATCTGAACCTCGTCAAATGCTCAATCAGAAAAGATGAAAAAATGGAACCCAAAATGCTAAACTAAAAACCCCAAAAAATCTCAACTCCCTCCCCTGAGGACATTGGAGCCCTTTTATAGACGCCTTCGAACCTTCCAGGTGCAGGCTCTGCATGCCCCAAATCGCCACGCACTAGCTCCTCTTCCCGCCTCCGATCTGCACGTACTAGCCTTCGGCCTCACACAAGCTCCTCACGCGCCAGATGCGCAGCCAGCCGCATCCGCCATGGCCGCCCTAGCTCCAGCAGCACACTCCGCCACCACCTCAGCACGCCCTGCTTCACACGCGGTAGCCCACATGCACGAGCTCCGCACCGCTAGATTCGGCCACTCAAGCTGCTGCGCACGCCCCTGCTGCTCACCGCGCCAGCTCTGCACGAGACCTCTGCAGCGCACACCAGAACTCCACGCACCCGGCCTCAGCTGCTGCGCACAGCAGCCACCAGCTTCAGCAGAGCACCACCACCACCTCGCATGTGCCCCAGATCTGGCCGCGCACGCACCTCCCAGCTCCGGCCAGCAGCACAGCCCATCGCGCCAGCCGCCCTGGCATGCCCGAGCTCCTCATGCCCAGGCCTGCACACACCCCATCTCCATCTCCGGCCAAGCTTCACACGCACCTAGCCCAGCTCAAATCGCCAGAGCGCTGCTTCACACACCACACACCAGAGCTGCACAAGCTCTAGCTGCTTCCAGCAGCTTCCATCGATCTGGTGGATAAGAAAAAGAAACAAGAGTTTTACATGGAGTGTGTGGGATTAGGTAGGGTAAAAGGTTTATTTATTATTATTATTATTTTTTAAAAAAATCTTATTTATTTACAAAGTCATATTTATTTATTACTAAGGATGTTTACAAAAATATTTATTACGACAAAATTATTTATATACAATATCTATTTACACAAAATCTTTTATTTCCCAATGTGTACAAGAATTATTTTTGAAAATATAAGACCAAGAATTATTTATGTACAATGTACCTGCAAAAGAGAAAACATTTTTATTAGTTAAACTATTCAAAAAGTATTGACTTTATTAAATGAAAATCTAACTATGTGGTCTACCCATATACTTAAAAATTTATACATGAATATAATGAAAATTAAAAGCAAAATGCACGTTATTTATAGACAAATGATGTCTAAAATTAACTAAATGTAGGAAATTTAACACAAAAATTTCTGTAATTATCACTCCCCCCTACTTGAACATTGCTAGTCCCTTAGCAATAAAAATTACTCCAAATGTAAGACTAGAAGATGTAATGTCTCATGTTAAATAGTCATCATGTAAAAGATTAATGTGGTTACATGTCTTTCCTAATTGTAAGAGTTTATAGCAAGAAATTAGTGCACGAATGATAGCTCACTTAAGAGTTCGCATCAGCCCTTCTGGAGCTTCTCTGCCTCAACTAGTAATTGAGATTAGATTAATTCGAGAGAGATGAAAAGAATTGTGGAATAAGATCCTTGCTCAGTCAGATTAGGTTGTTTCTCTCAGTTCCATTCTGCCCAACTTCTTGAAGATTATTTCTCTGAGCTGATGACTTTGCCCCTTTATTTGAACTTTGTGCACTCAGAATTTTTTTTTCTTTCTTTTCATCCATAATGCTGCACAACCCATCACTTTTCAAAAGTAGCGAGTCTAACTTTACTCAAATCCGTGGAATTTTTCATGGATATTTTTTCTTTTGCTTTTACCTTTTCTTTTCTTTTCCTCTTAAAGGAAGGATGGGTAGTCAGGTTCCTTGATCACACGCCTTCACTTCCTTCGCAATTCACTTCAGGGGAAGGGAAAAAACCAATCACCTCTCTCCTACTAGCTTTAACAAATTTGCTACATTTAGGTTTAGCTAGTCTAAGTGACTGTGTAGTGTGTGTAAAAAAACTTCTTGCCATAAATTCTTACATAAGGTAGACAAGAAGTACATATAATCCTTTACTAGAGGCCACCTAACATGGATGTCTGCAAAGGGATGTGACAACTATAAAATTTTAATGGTTAAAGATCAGACACATAGTCTGTGTTTCGCAATGCCAAGCATTTTTATTCAAAGATGAAACATTGTGAAATTTTCTTTTTATTTGCATAAGTACAAGCTAAAAAAAATGAATGTATGTTTATTCTACCCTTCCCAATTTATTTATAGGAAAAGAAAGTAAGATAGAGAATTACCTGATAAAGAAAATCTGTACACATGGGTTGCCTCCCAAGAGCGCTAAGTTTATCGTCTTCTGCCGGATGCAATTAAGCTCCATTTGGCTCAGCTAGCTTGGTAGACTCAATTTTCAAGGAAGGTGGGCTTTCAAAGAAATTCTTTAACCTTTGCCCATTAACAGTGAATGATTTTCCAGTTTTAAGGTCAAGAATAATGACAACACCATTGTCGCAAGCTTTGACAACAATGTAAGGACCATCCCATCGGGACTTCAATTTTCCTGGAAACAGACGAAGCCTAGAATTAAATAGCCAGACCTTATCATGCACTTGAAATTTTTTCTATGAATGTGTTTATCATGGAATGTTTTGGCTTTGGCTTTATAGATTTTTGAATTTGGCTTTGGCTTTACAAGATTGCTAGCAATTTTGATGGGCCAAGTCTCATTCTCTCCTAAAAAGATGTTCTTTGATCTAGCAGGGAGTGGTTTTAGCTCAACCTTAGGAGGATACTCTAATGGAAATGATGGATCATTATCTTGAAACATGGAACTAAATTGTCCTTCCACTCCCTTAAACCCTAGAGCACAGGGTTGGTCTATTGTTTCTTCCTCACAAGATTCCTCCAAGGAGTCTACCACTAGACAACTCTCTCCTTGATCATGATGCCTAGATGCCCCAAAAATGTTGATACTAACCCGCGTATCCCCAAATGATATATCCATCATCTCGGTAGCACAATCAATGTTATCTCTTGCTGTGGCCAAAAAGGGTCTACTAAGGATGATGGTGGACTGAGTTAAATCTTGAGGAGTGTTCATGTCCAGAATGATGAAATCGGCAGGGAAGTAACAATCATTGATTTTCACAATAACGTCCTCAACTAAGCCTTTAGGAGTGGTGATAGAACGATCGGCTAGTTGAAGGACAACAGAAGTGGGTTTCAATTCTCCTAACTTGAATTTCTCAAAAATAGCAGAAGATAGGAGATTGACACTGGCTCCCAAATCCAAAAGGCCGCTTTCAAAAGTGACTCCACCGATGGTGCAAGGAATTAGTGGAGTGCCTGGATCTTTGAGCTTTTTAGGGAGTTGGTTCAAGATAATGGCACTCACAGTTTCTGGAAGAATGATTGTTTCAGTTATATTTCTCATTTCACATTTTGGAGTGCACATTTCTTTTAAGAATTTGGCATAAGCAGGCACATGCTTAATGACATCAAGGAGAGGAATGTTGATGTGAACTTGCTTAAAGAGTTCTAAGAGTTCATCATTATCAATAGGTTTGTTTTAGGATTTTGGTTTTAAGGCTTCAGAAAAAGGGACTCTTGGAATGTAACAGCTTGGGTCTTCATTCATTTTGATTTTGTCTAGAGGATCTTCAGTCATTTTCTCTATTCCATTGGATTTTCGTTTTCAACATTTTCTTCACTCTCTTCTTCAATTTCATTTTCTTTATCCTCATTCAATGTTGACATGTGTGGGTGAGGATTTATTCTGATTTTTCCACTTCTTAAAGTAGACACGGTTTTAACATTTTCTACTTGGGGGCCCCTAGCTTGGGTAGGAGGAGAATTCTGTTGTATAGATTGATTCTAGTTTTGTGGTGCTGGTATGTTATGGACAAAAGCTTGTTGTGTGTTTGGTGGTGGAGATGCATTTTGTCGAGCAGGTGGTCTGTACCCCTGGACTTGATGGCTTTGCTGATTCTGATAAAATCCGAGAGGGCTGTTCCTTGGGTTTGCTACAGTTTGACTTGGCAATTACCCTGTTTCCCTCCAATGACATACATCAGCAATTTGGGATTCTATTCTTGCCAAATTTTGTTGAAAATTTTGTTTTTAATTTTGATATTGACTTTGTTGTTCTTGCATAGTTTGACACAGAGTCACCATCATGTTTTGAAGTTGATTTATTTTATCTTCCCAATTGGGTTGAGGAGGTGGTGGTTGATATGAAGGTTGCTGAAAATTGGTGTAAGCAAATTGATTAGAGTTTTGATTTCCTTGGACTTGTGGAGGTTTGGAGTAAGAAGATTGGCCAAATCCTGGATTCTGATTGGGGTAGGATTGACCATACATGGATTGCTTAAAGGAAGGTTGAGACACTTGTTCAGATTGATTTTTCCAAGAAAAGTTCGGATGGTTTCTCCAACCAGGGTTGTATGTGTTAAATATGGATCATAGGAGGGTTTGTAGAAACTTGGGTAGCTTGGACTTGTTCTTGAATAAAAGGAGGTAATTGGGCAGTAGTGGGACAAGCATTGGTAGGGTGAGCTGGGCTAGCACACAGCGCAAGTTTCAGGTGGTTGAGAAAATTTAGGTGTGGCTTGCCCAGTCAAAGATAGTAATTGATCGAATTTTTGTTCCAACTTCTGCTCCAATCTCTGATCAAGTCTATCTAACAGATCTTCTACCCTAGAATTTGATTCTCCTCTCCCTCTTAATTCATACAACCCTACCTTTTTTATAGGTCCTAGTGCTCTCTCATAAGAGTGGAGTGAGGCATGATTAATAGAATTCTCACTCAATGTTTCAAACAGATTATATGTCTCATCCTCGCTCTTAGTCATGAATGCTCCTCCACACGAGGTATCAACCATCTGCCTATTTGATTATGTCAAACCTTCATAAAAAGCTTGGACTATTTGCCACCTCGACAGACCATGATGGGGATATTTTCTAAGCAACTCCTTTAATCTCTCCCATGATTCATGCATTAACTCTCCTAGGTGTTGGGAGAAACCAGTTATAGCTCTTCTCATGGTGTTAGTACAGCCAATGGGATAAAATTTCTTCAAAAACTCATGCTGCATTTCTGGCCATGTTCTAATGGTTCTCCCTATGGTTCCTAATCAATGTTTGGCCTTATCTTTCAAAGAGAATGGAAATAGGGTCAATCTTCAGGCATTTTCAGTGAAATTTTGGATCCTGACAGTGGAACAAATCTCTAGGAACTCATCTATATGCTTATAGGGGTCTTCATTGAGATTTCCATAGAAGGATGGCAACATTTGGATAGTTCCCGGCTTGATTTCAAAGTGATTTGCAGGAAGGTTGATAATTAGAAGGAATAAAGTACTCCTTCATCTGTCTAGGTGCAACCTCCTCTACATTACTAGCAACTTGGTTCTGGTCTTGGTTGGCCATCCGATAAAAGAATCTTTCAATCTTGTCTATAGGTTGAACCAAATCTAAGTTCAGGGAATGTCTACCAAGCATACACAGTTGAAAAGCCCTTTATTTTTTATTTTTTGATTTTTTTTTATTTTTATTAATTTTTAAATTTTTTTGAACAAACACAAACAAACAAACACTTTCAAAACAAATTAACCTAAACACGAAGTGTTCCTTAGACCTATGTTATTTTTCTCAAAATCGGATTCATGCTTGCTTAAGTCCAATCCTAACTCTTCTTGTACCGGCCAAGTAAGAGGTGGAGTAGAGGGAGGCCCCCCTTGCTTTCGCAAGGACCTAATTAAATAACTTCTAGCTCACTTAAGCATAAGATTTTTAACCTCTAATCCTAGACACCAGACTTAAAGAGAAGTCTTAGAATTAAGAAATGATAAATCTAATTATGAACCCTAGGGCCAAGTCTACTAATTTTTATTGAAAGTTTAGGCAAATGCAAGAATGTGAAAATTTTTTGTGATTTTTGGGCAAAGGAAAGGGTAATGAAATCTCTCACCTTATCTTTTTATTTTTTCTAAAGGGTGATGCCCTTAAGCAGTCCCTTTTACAAATATGAAATGCAACAAATCAAGTCCAAACAAGGGTTTTCTAATGGTAAGTCTAATGCATGAAACAAGAGAGAGAAATCTTACCTTTCCCCCGCACTCTTCAATCCAAGAAAAGAAGTGAATTCAAATGACAATTAAAACGATGAATGTCCTAAAACAAGTGTTTCTAATCTTAAGAAGATGAAATTTTTAATTGCAAAACAAATGGCTTACATGAAAGAGTGATTTGAATTTTTTTTTTAGATTTTAGATTTTTTTTATTTTTATTTGGTTTTTTGAACTAAATGAAATGAAATTTACTAAAAAAAATAAAGTGATACGATAAACTAATTCCAAACCACACAAACCACCAAAAGGCCATTATTTTACATGCCAACTAGAAAGAAATCTCTGTACATGCACAGAGAGTACATGAAAACCTCACTACAAGTTTCACTCACACTCTTCTATCTAAAATTCTGAATTAAAGGAAAATACGAAAAGAAATCAGCAAGCTCTCCTCTCTAATGGGCTTCAAATGTCAAGCCCAATCTCCATGTTCCACTTTTGTTTAAATCTGAAATGAAAGCCCAATAACAAGTCAAAAGAAACCCAATGCAAAAAAATCAAATAAAACTAGATTTAAATCAAACTCTAACGCCTCCCCGGCAACGGCGCCAAGATGAACGCGGCATTGTTGATTGTACACTTCCGTTGTCTAGAGTTCCGTGCACGAATCAATATACTCACCTTCTCTAAACTGTCTCACAGATTTAAAATAGTAAAAATGAACTAATAGAGTGGTGAGAACAAGTCATATCCACAAAGAGGCTGAATAGAATTTGACTTAAAAAACTGCTTTTTGGAACACTCTATCTACAATGCATTAAAGTAAATATGTAACAACACCGACCAAATCTCTCACAATCTTGACAGATCAAACTTAATGAAAGAACAAGCTGAATTGAAATTAAAAGAGAATTGATATCAATGTACCCTCTCAGTTGAGGGATCAAACAAGCAGACAGAAATCTGAACGGGAAATTAAACTAACATTACACAAGGATGCACATCTAATTCTGCATAATCTGAAGCTCAAAGGAAATGAAAAGATGATAGACAAGATCTTAAATAGAAATTTTCAAACCAATATACCCCTACAACTCAGGGATGAACAATCAACATTCTCATCTCTCCACAAACATCAGTCACTATCTTCAGAACTCAAAGATCAAACAGAAAATTCAGAAATAGGAGTTTACTGTTTTCTAAATCTAATTCTTAATGCTACCACTGCCGAACAGGGATAAGAACAAAAGTTTAAACTAAAAAGCTCCGAAATCTCTCATGAATCCAAATCTATTCCCCTGCTACAACAAGACCTGAACTCATGACTCATCTATGAATCTGAACTCTGTAGACTTCTGGAATCCCTCTGGAAGCCGTCGAACCAAGAAAGAAGCACTCCCTGGATTGATCTCTCCAGCAGCCCTCAGATGAAAGAGGAAGTAGCCGTCGATTTCTGGGAGCCTTCTACAGAAGAAGCCGCTGCTCTTTGGATCGATCTCCCTCAGCAGAACCATCCAATCTCACAAAAGATAGAAGGAATGAAAATAACAACTCCACTGGATCGGAATCTCCAGCACAGAAGAAATGGTAAAATCCACACAGAAGAAATAGAAACTAAATTCACTGGATTAATATTATCAGTACAGAAGAAAGGAAGAAACACACTCCTGGATCGATCTCACCAACCCAAGAAAAGTAACTTCCTAACAGAACAGCAGAAAACCCTCAATTCCTCACAGAAAAGAAGATACGTAGACCCCTGGAATCCCAGACTCAACACCCCAATATCCCAACACATAAGAAATTAACCAACGCAGAAGAACTGGAACAACTCCCTCAGATCGATCTCTCAGCACAGAAGAAATGAAATGAGCACAGAAGAAAAGAAGAACAAATGCAGTCAGAAGAAATGAAATTGGCATAGATGAAAAGAAGAAAGCAAATGCCCCTGGATCATTCTTTCACAATCTCTGAACAAAAACCCCCAAAAATGCTTAACGAAGAAAAGGGAGAAATTCTATCCCCTACAGAAAAGCAGAACCCCTCCAAGATCTGAACCTCGTCAAATGCTCAAATAGAAAAGATGAAAAAATGGAACCCAAAATGCTAAACTAAAAACCCCAAAAAATACGAACTTCCTCCCCTGAGGACCTTGGGGTCCTTTCATAGACGCCTTCGAACCTTCTAGGTGCAGGCTTTGCATGCCCCAAATCGCCACGCTCCAGCTCCTCTTCCCAGCTCTGATCCGCACGTACCAGCCTCCGGCCTCACACAAGCTCCATACGCGCCAGATGCGTAGCCAGCCGCATCCGCCATGGCCGCCCCAGCTCCAGCAGCACACGCCGCCACCACGTCAGCACGCCCTGCTTCACACGCGGTAGCCCGCATGCACGAGCTCCGCACCACCAGATCCGACCACTTCAGCTGCTGCGCACGCCCCTACTGCTCACCGTGCCAGCTCTACACGAGACCTCCGCAGCGCACACCAGAGCTCCACACACCTGGCCTCAGCTACTGCGCATGGCAGCCACCAGCTTCAGTAGAGCACCACCACCACCTCGCATGTGCCCCAGATCTGGCCGCGCACTCACCTCCCAGCTTGGGCCAGCAGCACACCCCATCATGCTAGCCGCCCTAGCATGCCCGAGCTCCTCATGCCCAAGCCTGCACACACCCCATCTCCAGCTCCGGCCAAGCTTCACGCGCACCTGGCCCAGCTCAAATCGCCAGAGCTCTGCTTCACACACCACACACCAAAGCTGCAGAAGCTCTAGCTGCTTCCAGCAGCTTCCATCGATCTAGTGGATAAGAAAAAGAAACAAGAGTTTTAAATGGAGTGTGTGGGATTGGGTAGGGTAAAAGGTTTATTTATTATTATTATTTAAAAAAAATCTTATTTTTTATAAAGTCATATTTATTTATTACTAAGGATATTTAAAAAAATATTTATTATGACAAAATTATTTATATACAATATCTATTTACATAAAATCTTTTATTTCCCAATGTGTACAAGAATTATTTCTGAAAATATAAGACCAAGAATTATTTATGTACAATGTAGCTACAAAAGAGAAAGCATTTTTATTAGTCAAACTATTCAAAAAGTATTAACTTTATTAAACCAAAATCTAACTATGTGTTCTACCCAAATGCTAAAAAATTTATACATGAATATAATGAAAATTAAAACCAAAATGCACATTATTTATAGACAAATTGTCTAAAATTAACTAAATGTATGGAATTTAACACAAAAATTTCTATAGTTATCAATGTCCAAAATCAATTATATGTATGAAATTTAACAAGAAAAATTTTGTAGTTATCAGCTTGCTGTGAGGGGCCTGCTCCTCGGAAGGTAGCGACTAGCTACTCGACCATGGCGCCAAGGTGCAGCGGCAGCTGCTGCGACAGCTCTTCCCAGATGAGGGTTCTAATGTCCTCTCCACCACTGTCGGGCGTCGCAGCAGATGAACTCGCGTAGGCCAGAGGAGCGACTGAACTCGCATATGAGGACAACACTGGAGTAGTATCTAGGCTGTCCCCAAAGCCGTACACTCGACCCTTCCTCAGCTCTCCCGCTGCGTCGACCCAGGCCTCCGGATCCAAGTCTGGCTGGGGAGTCCCCATTACATAGCGATCTGCCATCGTCCTGTCATAGGTCTCCTGCATGTATTATTCAAATCCTATTTTTTTAATACCTAAATTGAATTGAAAAATTATATTTTGACTTACGTCAATCGTGCGAGCACTCTCGCTGACATAGTCATCCGTCCCCTTCTGCTTATGAGTCCGATCAAATAACTAGCGAAATGTAGGGGCACGCTCGAGCTCATGACGCTTACAATTCAACAAAAATAGTTAGTTTCACATAAGATACTGACCCAATTGAAAGTTAATATGCTTACCAATTTTTGGTTGTGGGTCGCATAATATACTGATCCACTAGTATGGACATTCTTCTCCGGATGAGCTGCCGATTGCATTTAGAGGTCAGATCGAACCCATAAGATAATGACCCAAAAATAGTTATGTTTGACATCGACAATCCCATATGTTGTGTCATTATGAATAGAGGTCGGATCGAACCAATGACACTTGAAGAGAAATACATTGTTGCCTTGTCCTAAAAATTGCAGTTCAATGACTTATTTGAGAATGCCATAATAGTCTACTTCATTTTCATTGTCGGCACTTCCCTTCACACATACGCCGCTATTCATCGTAGACTTATTCCGTCCATAATCTCTCGTGTGAAATCGATATCCATTCACAATGTAGCCTGGATAGAAACATACAATCTTCGAGGGCCCATAACTGATCTCTTGTACTCTTGAATCAGTAATAAAGCCTTGTTCAACCTATTAATGAAAAAAAAGACAAACAATGACAAATTACAACAACTTATGCATAAGAACATAACACTTATGCATCAAAATATTTAGACACTTACTCGATATCTTAACCAAGTAGCAAAAGACTTCTACTGTTCCTTTTCAACTTGCACGTCAGTTAGACGTGGATTCCGTTGCAGTATGACTGAGTCAAACTCTCTACAATAAAATTGCAACACAACCTTTAAGTTCTGTGATTTGCAAGAAAATGAGGTACATACATAAAGACATTATTGGTGAGAGCTTACTCAATGTAAGGGTCTAGTTCTGCGTAATTCATGAAGATGTAGATCTCCACAGCTACCAACTCTCTGTCTTCGAGTGAGCGAGTAGAAGAATATCTGAACGCTCATCGGGGACACTTGAATATAGAGAGTCGGTCTGACACATTAGAATCTCCATCATCATCATTATGTGGAGGTTGAGTGCGTCGAGTTCGTATTTCCGTGTCAAAGTACATTGAACAAAAGTTCGATATCTCTTCAATAAGGTATGCCTCAGTAATATAGCCCTCAACTTGTGCTTTGTTGCAGACCTTCATCTTAAGATCGTGTATGCACCTAAGACAACAATTCAAATGAATACATATGAAATATAAAAGATCGTCGTAATGTGAATAAATTGAGACATAGGAATATACCTCTCAAACGGATACATATATCGAAATTGTACTGGTCCTCCGACTCTAGCCTCATATGGAAAATGGATGATCAGGTGCTCCATTGAATCAAAGAATGCTAGAGGAAATATGTTCTCTAATTTACAGACTGTCTGTACTATATTTTGCTCGATATTTTGCAAGTCATGAAGTTTGAGTTCTGATGCACATAAAATCCTGAAGAATTGATTCAGCTCGGTCATTGCTCCCCATATCTGCTTCGGCAACAACTCACGAAAAGCAATTGGAATCAATCTTTGCATGAAAACATGACAGTCATGACTCTTCATTCCGTATGTTTTCCCCTCGTTGACATTTACACAACGGGCAATAATGAAGACATATCCATTCGGAAATATCAATTGCTTCAACCATTGACACACTTTCTTAATCTATCTGTCCCCAAGCACATATGAAGCTTTAGGTTGAACCACTTTTCCTCTAACATGCTGCAGTTCTAGTTTTGGACGTCTGTAAAGTACTTTCAAATCCATTCGTGCCTTGACGTTACCCTTCGTTTTACCTTTGACGTCCATAATTGTGTTGAACACATTATCAAAAATATTCGTCTCTATATGTATGATGTCTAGGTTATGCCGTATCAAAAGTGTTGACCAATAAGGCAATTCCCAAAAGATACTTTGCTTCACCCAATTGTGATCATTCCTAAACCCTGGGATTTGTCGGGTACTACCAATCGATTGTGATACAGTCGGTATGTTCTGGACCCACCTCGCCATGTTTCCACCAAACAACCGTTCCATATCTACCTCATCCATCACAATTGCATTTTTCATAAATGAATCCTTCTACTTTCAAAAAGGATGGTCACTCGATAGAAACTGACGATGACAATCAAACCAATATGCTTTTCCCCCAAATTTCAATACGAATGATTTTAAATCCTGCGTACAACAAGGACATGCCAACCTCCCATGTGTGCTCTAGCAAGACAACATGACGTATGATAGAAAGTCACTTATTGTCCACATTAATGTAGCCTTCAAATTGAAATTCTATTTTCTGAATGCATCATAAGAGAGAACCCCATCTGACCATAACAATTTCAGCTCATCAATCAACGGTCTAAGATATATGTCTAAATTTTTTCCTGGACTTTTTAGACCAGGAATCAACAATGAAAGGAAGAGGCGCTTCATGCACATGCCTTGGAGAAGGTTATACGATGATAAAAATACTAGCCAACATGAGTAAGATGCCACCGTGCCTTCGAATGGATTGAAGTCGTTCATGCATAAACCCAGCCGCACATTGCATGGATCCTTTGAGAAGTAAGGATGAGTACGGCTAAAATGAGCCCAAGCTTCACCATTGGCAGGATGACTGATTTCACCATCATCACGACAGACTCTTTCCTCATGCCAAGTCATATGTCCAACTGTCTTTGGGGATATGAACAACCGTTGCAATCTGGGTGTGATCGGAAAGTACCACTGTGATTTATATGGAACATCCTTCTGCTTTGACTTGTCTCCTCTCTTAGGTTTGAATCTATCATGCTTACAAATACAACATGATGTCTTATCTGCATCATCTTTGTAGTACAACATACAATGATTAGGACATGCATCAATTTTCATAAAACCAAGCCCCAGATCATTCACCATCTTCTTCACACGGTAAAAATCATCGGGCAACCTCTCTGATTAAGGAAGCATACTCTTGATGAGTAAGAGAAGTAGATCAAAACAACTCTCGCTCATATGAAATTCAGATTAAAATTCAGTAGCCGCGACATTGCAGACAACCGTGTATTCTTCTCACAACCATCCCATAATGGCTCATCAGCATCTCGAAGTAACTGATAAAATCTTTGAGCTATATTATTTTGGCACTTCTTTATTTGTTTGGTCATCATGAATATTGAACTCCGGACCAACAGCATCGACAACCATGTCTACGTATGTACTTGTGGAGGCAAAGTTGGCCGGTTCAGACGACTGGATATTAAACTCACCATGAGACAACCATAACTCATAATGGGCAACAAATCCGCTCGTATACAAATGATGCTGCATATCCCATGTCGATATCCACTTTCTATTCTTACAAGCCGGATAGGGACATCGGATGTTACCCATCAGATCAACTACTACTGATGAATTACTCAATGCATATCGAATGAAACTATCAACTCCGTCTTTAAACTCATCTGTCACAACTCCAGTAACTATTCCACGGTACATCCATGACCGATTCTCATACGACATTTTTCCTACACAGATTAAATATCATCTCACAAGTTAAAACCCAACCCACCCTCACATCGTTCGAGTAAGTCAAAATGAATAGGTATGACATATTAATTAGATTATCATTTTTTACCCATCCATGAATATTTGATTGCACTCAAATGATCATTTACTATATGTTTGTACATTTTGCTAAAAATTTCTGCAGCATCTCCCCACACCTCTCTGATATACTAAAAATATTTATTGATTGAGATATTTTCTTAAACACTTATTTCTAAGTGGCTAAGAAAATATTCAAATCAATAAAGGTATACCAGAGAGGAGTGAGAAGATGCAACCAAAATTTTCAACAATTACACAAACATATATAGTAATAACCACCTAACTGTGATCAAATATTCACAAACTATCCAAAATGGGACAATTCAAGACTTTGAGTTAGATATACACATTCTCATCATTGAAAATAAGACTTGTGCACATCAATCCCAAGTCTTGAAGGGGAAGGTTCATTGACACGGGCTTAACACGCTCTCCTCAGGTGTGTGCAGTGATAAATTGCTATACATGCATAGATAAAATTTAAAAATCACATAAATATGAAAGAAAAATAAAAACAAAATATTACATGTGAACAAGTGCAATATTAAACCAAATTCACATATACATGTAAATGAATTACATTAAAATAAGAAGTACAATACTAATCACTAAACTAAAAATAAATAATTAAAAGCAATCCATATAATAGTGTCCTATTAAATTAAGTTCGAATCAAGGATCTAATGTCTAGAAGGAAGAGTTTGTACTAAATATTTTTATTCCTAAATTGGAATATATACCTCAATAGTGTTTCCATTTGCCTTCTTTACATCCCATGTTTCAATATGTAAGCATATCTGATTTCTGTTTATAGGATTTGTTTGGGGTTAAAGGCCCATTTGCATTGCTATGTCATAGAGCGCTCATATCCCATTTGAATTGGGATGCACATTTCATTAGGGTTTGTATTGACTTATTTATACCCCATCGTACATTGCATAGGTACATGGGGTTTCTTATCATCATGCTTGAAGTCAAAGCCCCATTTGCTTTGCTTTCCTCATATGAGAAAAGGGATTTTAACAGCCACGTTTGGGACCCTTTTAAAGACAGATAATTTAAAAATGTTGGGTGGACACATTTATTTGGAGATGGATGGAGGCTCTCATAGCTTAATATGCACATTGGTTTTGTTCACAATTTAAAAGAAAAAAAACATCCTCTATTAGAAGAAGAAATTCAGCAAGGATGCCATAGGGCAAAAGATGTCAAAAGACAATGACTCAATGCTAAAACAATTGATCCTAACCGCATACCACATTTCTCCACAAAATATATCATTGACCAAATAAAAAATGTGCTATATGTCGAGGGACAATAAAAAGGTTCAAAAAATATGCTATTGAAGATGGACATTTCTTTATGTATTAAAAATCTATAGTCTAACTCAAAATTTATACATTGAGTTGAGGAAATCTTATATGGATAAAAGGAAAGGCATTTTTTAATATACATACATATATGTATATATATATTATATATATATATATATATATATATATATAAACTTGACTCAATTTTAAAATAATGAGTGGAAAATACTCTATTAGTTATAAATATAGTTATATTTTCATTACTGTTTAATGTGAACTATTATTTATACTTCTAGACCTATGGATTGTATAAATAACTCTTAGACTATTTAAATTTCAAGTGAGCATGAAGATCTTATTCTCTTGATGAAGACCTGTCATCCTACATGTCAATTTTTTTCTCATTGCAAGCAAGTTGGGAATGAGCATTATGATGTGTTTATTTTTTATGATGATTATATTACAAAACCCTGTTCTTTTTTCTAAATCACTACTTGGACACTAGAAAATCTGGATCAATGCAAGGGAATCAAATCCAACACAAGTACATTATTTCCTATCAAATTAAGAGATCAAGACAATCACTCGTTCAATGAACATTGTAGCATTTCAAATTTCAATGACAAATATACTATGAGCAGTAACAATAGCAATGAACATTTATTCATTCAATCAGTCTAGTTAATAACAATATCATTCATTTAATAACAATGCAATAACATTCATTAAGAGGGGGAGCCACTGTGTAGGGGGGAGGGGGGACTGTATAGAGTCGTCGGGAGGGGAGGGGTGGGCGATGTAGGGGGAGGGGGGGGGAGGTTGTTGGGAGGGGGGGGGGACTATGCAGGGGAGGGGGGGGGCAGTCATCGGGAGGGGGGGGGGGGGGAGAAGAGGGAGGACTATGTAGGGGAGGGGGGAGGGTTGCTGGGAGGGGGGGACTGTGCAGGGGGAGGGGGGGAGGGTTGTTGGGAGTGGGGGACTATGCAGAGGAGGGGGGGGGCAGTCATCGAGAGGGGGAGGGGGAGGAGGAGAGGAGGGGGGGACTATGTAGGGGAGGGGGGGATGGTCGTCGGGAGGGGGAGGGGGAGAAGGAGGGGGGGACTGTGCAAGGGAGGGAGGGGGACAGTCATCGGGAGGGGGAGGGGGAGAGGAGGGGGGGATTGTGCTGGGGAGGGGGGGGGACGGTCGTCGGGACGGGAGGGGGAAGAGGAGGGGGGGCTCTATAGGGGGAGGGGGGGGGTTGTTGGGAGGGGGACTGTGCAGGGGAGGGGGGGATGGTCGTCGGGAGGGGAGGGGGAGAGAAGGGGGGGAATATGCAGGAGGGGGAGGGGGCATATCGGCGGCAGGGCGGCGAGCTGGAGGCGGCGGCAGAGCGATGAGCCTGGGCGGTGGTAGCCAGAGACGATGACGGCGGCAGTGGCAGGGCGGCGATCTTGAGGCGGTGACGGCGGCAGCGGCAGGGCGGCGAGCCAGAGGCGATGACAACGACGACCAGAGAAAATAATGGCGGTTAGCCGGGGCAGCGGCGTTCCGTCACCGAAGGAGAGAGAGAGAGCGCAAGTGAGGAGAGAGAGCGAAGGAGAGAGAGTGTGTAAGTGAGAGAGAGAGAGAGAGAGCACAAATTTAGAAATTTGGGGGCCTTAGCGATGAAATTTTTGACGATATAAAATCGTCAAAATTTTGTCTGTATTTTTCGACGAAAAAAGTTCTGTTTGAAAATTCGTCGGAAATTTTGACATAATTTCTGACAAATATAATCCGTCATAAAAGGCCGACGAACATTCTGACGGATCTTGTTCGTCGGAAAATGCTGACGGAATTGCCGACGGATTATTATCTGTTGAAAATGTCATCGCTAAATCCGCTTATTCTTGTAGTGGACCCCAACGGTCAGAGTGGATGTAATCCACAGTGCTCTTACTCTAATGGACTGCTGTGCTAAATTGCACCCTACATTATTTGCCGAACACACAATGCTCATAGAAATCTAGTTTTCCAATCTCTTGACAAGCAAGTACACCACGCTTGCTCAACTCCATCATGCCTCTTTCACTCATGTGGCCTAATCGCATGTTCCACAATTGGATAGGATCATCTGAATTTTGTGCCAGATTGGCACTACCCATCACGGTGTTGCCTCATAGATGATACAAGCCACCGATCAGCTTCCCTTTCATTATAACCAATGCACCTTTAGAAACTTTCAGGAATCCATTCTCTATTGAGAACCGGTATCGATGCACATCTAAAATACTCAAGGAGATCAGACTCTTCTTCAGTTCTAGAATATGTCGCACTTCTAGAGTTTTGATGACATTGTCAAACATCTTGATTCTAATTGTACCAACCCCTGCAACTGCAATTGTTCTATTGTCTCCCAAGGTTACGGTACCACTACTTACTGATGTGTAAAAGAAAACCATTTAGAATCAAGAATCCAGTCATCCCCAAAAGTCCTAGTAGAGACCAAAAGAACAGTCATCTTCAACAACATTTACTATATCAGAAGAAGACTCCTCCTGAACCTTGCCTTTCCCCTTTCATTTTGGATAATCATTCTTAATGTGCCCTCTTTGGCATTCATAACACTTGACCTTTTTAATTGACCTCGATTTTGATGTAGCTCTGCTCTTTTACTAGACTCTTTTTTTCAGTTCTCCTTCTCACCATCAGGCCATTTGCCCAATCTTCGCCATGACTTTCTAATACCCACCGTTAAAACTCCTTAGAGTTCAGAGAAGCCTTGGCATCTTCTATAGAGATATCATCTCTCCTATGTAGAAAAGTATCAACGAAATGGTCATACGAAGAAGGTAATGAGCATAGAAGTATGAGGGCTTGATCCTCATCATCTACCTTGACAATGACATTTTTAAGATCTATAATGATCTTAGTAAACTCATTCAGATGATCAGAAATGGGCATACCTTCTTTCATCCTAAAAGTGAACAGCCGTTGCTTTAGGTACAAACAGTTTGTGAGAGACTTCATCATGTACCTTGACTCAAGCTTGAGCCAGAGTTTTGTTGGGGTGTCTTCATCAATAACTTCACTCAACACATCATCTTCGAATACAGATGAATTTCCGTAAGAGCATGCTCGTGTACTCTTTGTCTTTCCACTCGGCTAGTAGAGCCGTCATGCCTTTCACTACCTTGCTCAGTCCTTGTTGGACCAACAAGGATTGCATCTTCAATCGCCTGATGTTGAAATTCTTCGTCTTTCCATCAAAAACTTCAATGTCGAACTTCATTGCTGATGTCGACTTTGTAGAAATCAATAAGGAACATAGATAAAAAATTCACCTAGCTCTGATACTAGTTTTGTTGAGCAACTATCCCTTAAGAAAAATTGTTTAAAACTTTAAACAATTTTAACAAAGTGTTCCTGCTATGACAAAAACTTTTAAAGACTTTGTACAAACAAATTTACTGGAATATATCACAAAGAAAATTTGTATATGACTGTATCAACACTATCTCGAAATTTCTTTAAGTCTACAGAGTATACTATGTACCATACTAACTCCGACTATGGACTCTGACTCTAGAAAAGTCGAAGTGTTGAACCATCTATGAACTGTACTCCGACTCTTTGAAAGTCAAAGTCTAGACTCCGACTCTCTTAAAATCAAAGTATGCTATCGATTGAACACTCACTCCGACTTCAAAGAAGTCAAAGTCCTCACTCCGACTCCTATGAAGTTGAAATCTGTATTTTATTCCAACTCTCTGAAAGTCGAAGTTCTCACTCCGACTCCCCAGAAGTCGAAGTATGATCGATTGATGCTTTTCACTTCGACTTTCCAAAAGTCGAATTATGTGATGTCTCACTGCGACTTCTATAGAGTCGAAGTTCATGTCTCTTTGACTCCAACTCTGCTGGCAACCTTTGTATTATTGACACTTAATAATTTCTGTCTAAAATTACTATTTCAAAAATCCATGAAATCTTGATTGTATGATATTCCATGTGTTTGTTATTCCTATGAGATCTTTTACAGAATATATTACTTTCATATCCTACAGAATAAAACTTTTTCTTATTACCATCATTTAAATATTGGTTAGGTAGGATATATTATATTCAAAATAACCACAAAAGTTATCATGGAAAAGATCTGAAATATTTATACAAATTGGTCTCTTACTTTTTTGTCAGAAGTTCAGTTTTTCTTTATTGGATAGTTGTCTTGCAGTAAATGCGATTAGCCGCATGGGGTGTCTGTTAGAGGCTCACCTACTACTATCAGAACCTCACCTTACTTTCTGGATGCAACTGTCTGTCTACCTTTTACTGCACTGAACATCTGTCCGTCCGAGGTTCTTATATTTTACATATATTTCTAACTCACCTACCGCAGAAAGTATGGAGGTATCTTTTCCTTTGTCTTGTCCTTTGTTGCAGAACATTTATGAAGTATGTTTTCAGCATGGAGTTTCACAAAACAGTTAATGAAGACTGTCTTTCAAGTTGTGAACCGATTAACATAACATGTAGTCGTTGGAAAGCCAAAAGTGAAGGACTGGTGAATAACAAAAAGATCTCAATAGCACCTACATCCAAAGGATCAACGGCTCTCTTCAAACGACTAGTTCTCTAACGGACAGTTTCAAACAGAAACTTCTTCTGAAGCATATATAGAAGCTGAAGTTTTGAAAACAAAAGTAGACCAACAAACAAAAAAACTAAGAGAGAGACAGCAACACATTCCAATCTGCATCCACAAGCAAGAGTCTCCGAAAAGCCTTCTACTGAATTGAAAGAAAGAGAGCTTCTCCCTCAGCCTGCAACTTCAAGCTCTCAAGTTCTTAGAAGTCTTTTTTCTGTAGGGTGGCATTTGTAATCCTAGAGCTTTTCTTCCAACCACCCTGTTAGATTCAGAAATAGTTAGAGCTGAAACTCCTATTTGTAATCCTTTCTGAATTCCTTGTGGTTGTTCATTCTTGTGAGCAGGCACACTAGTCTTTCACATTTCTATTTAAGCAACCGCAGGAGGTTTGTTTTCTGCAGTGCCCCTCTTGTGAAGGGAAGACCTTTTTGAAGGTAGTCTTTGTACCCCTTGCTTAAGGGAAGACTTGCTTGGGAGCAAGTGGGCATGTAATACCTCTCAGGGTTGAGAGAAGGCCAAGAATTCTTGGCAGTTAGTGAAATACCAAGTAGTTTTCTTGGGGACTGGACGTAGGACTTCCATGTGGGAAGGGAAGAACAATGATAAAATTTCTTGTGCATCTGTGTGATTGTTTCCGCCAATTTACACTTGTTTTACACACTACATTAAACACTAACAACCTTATTTAATGTTGTCTACTTTCAGACAAAATTTTTAAAGTGCAAGAAGTCCTATTCACCCCCCTCTAGGACATTATTAGTGCCATCTCGATCCAACAAGTGGTATCAGAGCAAGGTGTTCTAAGAAGAATCGAAAGATGTGAGAAGAGATGGCAGCTGAAGGTCATATCTATGAAGGTCAGTTTGTTACAAGGCCACCATTTTTTGATGGTGAGGACTATCAGTACTGGAAGATGCAGATGGAATGCTTCATCAGAGGCACATATTTTGATCTGTGGCAGGTAATAGAACAAGGAGATTTTTCTATACTTGGTGAAACTACCTCTGTTCTTTCTATAACTGATTAGAGAAACATATCCCTAAACTACAAAGTCAAGAATTATTTATGTTGTGCTCTATCTAAAAGAGAATTTAGTAGACTATCTGCTTGTAGAACAGCTAAAGAAATGTGGGATAAACTACAAGTTACATATGAAGGAACTGTTAGAGTAGAACAAACTAGAATAGATGTTCTTGTCTCTCAATATGAACAGTTCAAAATGCTTCCTAATGAAAATATAACCCAAATGTATAATCATTTTTCAAATATAATAGTAGGACGGAGTTCACTAGGTAAGATTCTTACTAATGAAGAAACTGTAAGAAAAATTTTAAGGTCATTAACTAATGTCTGGACCCCCAAGGTCACTTCTATTGAAGAAGCACATGATCTAACTCAACTTTCTATTGATAAATTAATTGGCTCTTTAATGGCTCACAAAATCAATATGGAAAGATTTTCTAAAAGTTCATCGAAAAAGAAAATGCCAAATGCTTTAAAAGCCAAATGCTTTAAAAGCCGTAAATTCTTCTTCCTTTGAAGATTCAAATGAGAAATCAGATGTCAGTGGTGATGAAGCCATGCTGTCAAGGAAACTGCAAAGGATCCTTGCTAATAATAAGAAGTTTGGTTCAAAGAGATTCTTCAAAAATGATAAGAAGAAGGAACCAACCTGTTATGAGTGCAATCACACCAAGACAATACAAATTTGAATGTCCTAAGCTCAAGAAGAAGGAACAGGCAGAAAGATCTGAGAAGAAGAAAGGCAAAGAAAAAAAAATCAGAAGGTACAAGAAAAAGGCAATGGCAGCAGCATGGGATAATGAAAAAGCTACAAGCTCAGACTCTTCAAGCTCGAATCTGAAGAAGAAAAAAAAAGTAAATCTAGCCCTCTATGCAGGACTAGATCAGGTGAATTCTGAAACTTCTTTTACATCATGTTCAGAATCTGAAAATGATAGTCTTGAAGATGCTTTCAATGAATGATATGAGAAATATAAACAATAGTTAAACAAATGAAAAATAGTTAAGTTAAACTTGCTTACTCAAGAAAAATCTATTACTTTCTTGAAAAATGAAGTAGAAAGATTAGGACAAATCTAACTGAAACTAAACTCAAACGAAACGAATTACTGTGTGAAGATTTAAAGAATAAAAATATTAAATCATGCAAATGAATCAAACCTAAAAGAACTAAAGATGAAGAAAAACTAAGAGAAGAAAATAACTACTTAGAGAGTAGACAAAATTTGTTTTAAAAATATCTACTATCTAAGTAAGATTGAAAGGTGCTCGATCTGGTAAGAAGAATATGGAGTAGGATATACAACTCCAACCAATGAAGAAAATACCATCTATCCTGAAAAATATCCAACTCCCAAATTTGTAAAGGAAAAGGAAATTAAAAATCCTAGAAAGGTAAATCAATATGTTTATAGGCAAAAATTGAACTCTAGAAATACTACACATGTAAAGAATGCTTTTGTCTATGTTGTAGTCACTGTAACAGCTAGGACACTGTCAGCACATGCACAACTAGCACCTGCGTTGGATTCCTAAAACTAACCATCAAGGACCCAAGAAAATTTTGGTACCAAAAGTTACAACTCTTAAACTTGTTTGCAGGGTCACCTGAGAGCATCCAAATGGTATTTGGATAGTGGGTGCTCAAGGCATATGACAGGTGATAGAAAGTTATTTACAGTTTAGAGATGAGATTGGTCAAGTCACCTATGGAGATAATGGAAAAGGCAAGGTGTTATGATGTGGAACAGTAGGAACAAAAGAAAAGGATTTAATAGAAGATGTCATGTATGTAGAAGGGTTAAAGCACAACCTCATTAGCATCAGTCAACTATGTGACAAGGGTCACTTGGTGAGATTTCAGAATGATAAGTGCATGATTCAAAAGAATGGAAAAACAGTCTTTGAAGCACAAAGAGTCAAAAATCTGTACACCCTACAACTAGTAGAATTAAAATAAGTAAATTTATGTCTTGCAACTATCAAGAGTGAAGAAAATGATCTATGGCATAGAAGACTAGGACATGCAAGCACTTCAGTAATCAAGAAATTAATCAAGCATGATATAGTTGAAGGTCTTCCGAAGCTTAAACTGAAGAAGTCTAGAATCTGTACAGCCTGTGCAAAGGGAAAGTAAACCAAGACATCATTTCAGTCCAAAACAGTAGTTAAAACTTCCAATTAAGCCTTTGGAACTCATTCACATGGACTTATTTAGACCCATTAGAATAGTAAGTCCTGGAGGAAAAGTATATGGCTATGTAATTGTAGATGACTAGTCATGGTACACTTGGGTATCCTTTTTGGAAGCCAAATCAAAAACATTTTCAGCTTTTCTAATGTTCAGCAAATTAGTACAGAAAAACAAAAAATTTTAGATAATCAACATTAGATCTGATCATGGTGGAGAATTCAAGAATGAAGATTTCATAAATTTCTGTGAAGAAAATGGAATAGAACACAACTTCTCTGCACAAAGAATACCTCAACAGAATGGAGTAGAAGAAAGGAAGAACAGAACAGTGCTAGACATGGCCAGAACTTGGTTATAGAGTACAATCTACCAAGATATTTGTAAGGCCTGAATTTTGCTTTATTTGACTTTGTCTTATGATGTATTTGTTGCTATGTGTGCATATGTACATGTCTATACGTATATGTATTATTTCTATACATGTTGAATTGGAATAATGCAGTACATATGTATATATGTGTTTACTTGTGTACATGTTGCTTCTATTTATATTGTATCTATGATGCTTAGATTATACATTATACATTGCATGTATGTATATAGTGTATATATATATATATAATTGGACATTTCTCTGTTCTGGCCGAAGTGCATGTTAACGTCAACATGCATGTATGTTTAGAGGCAGTCGACACTACAACAAATTGGGTCTATACCCACAGATTTTACCTACGGCAGAGTAATACGTAGGTATAAATGAGAATTACATACGCAAAAAATATCTGTTGTAAGGTTACACATACAGTTATTTTAACCGTGTGTATACATGTACATATAGTTACAATTTAATATAATAATGTGTAAAAGTAGTTATTTTGGTTACGATTTATCCAGAAATATAATAAAAAGTTGAAATATACTTATGAAAATTTTAAAATATATGTATTGATCAAAACATAACATCTGAAAACAAAAAAGAACCATAGATACAAGATTTAGTTTTGGCGGCAATACTTTTCATTTTTGGTGGGAAATGAAAAAGAGTTGGATTTAGGGGGTTTCTCTCATGTGTGATACCCTTTCCACCGTCATCTCCAAACCCGTTGTCGTTCTCCAACCCTCGGGCACCACCATCGTCGTTCACTCCCGAAGCCGCCGTCGTTTTCAACCATGATGCCCTTGACCACCATCGTCGTCGTCTACAACCTGCTCGACCGCGGCCGCCATCATTTACAACACCCTCGCCCACAACCGCCATCATCCATGACACCCTTGACAACGACCATCTTTTAGAACGACGCCCTTGGCTGCCAGAACCTAGAGCATTGGGAGCTGAGCTACTACTGGTCTTTATAAAGTGAGGTTGGCTGGTCTCTCCTCACTTGTCTTGCCCGGAGTAACGGTGGCGAGGGAGCGAGATAGCTGGTCGATGGATTCGTCGAGCAACTCGATGCAGTCCTCATAGGCCGTTCGGAGTAGCATGTCCATCCGGGCGTTGGCGATGGAGGAGGCGCCATAAGAAGGCTCTGCTGATGCTATGCAGCGTCATGTTCACCGAGACATGCATCAGATCCCGCTTCCCCGCCTGGACGGCCCTGGGGAACTGCATGAGGGAGCGGATGCAGAGGCTCTAGTGCCGCGTCATGCCGCAGGTCTGGGCGATCGCCTGGGTGGGCCCGCAGAGGGCCGTGGCGCGGGCCGGCGCAGTGCGGCGGGACAGCAGGAGGAACGCCACACAGCCGCCCGCGGCGGCGACGAAGAGAACGGCGAAGAGGAAGAACAGGGCGACACGGCGCATCGCCAGCTACTCGACCCATGGCCACGGTAACCCTCCATTTTTTCTCACTCCTGATCCCTCGACTTCCCTCCTTCAAGTCCCCAAACCTAGTAGTAACTTCTGGCGTGCCTGCCTGCTTCTTCATCATCGTGGCCCTGGCGCAATGTGCAGTAGTCCTAGTTCACGACCAATCCCAAGAAGGTAATTATATGTTGTGTAATGTGTGTTAATTTGTTCCTCTCTCAGCCATGCTTTCTCGATCTTGCCTATTCTCTTTTTCATAAATTTATGCACTATTACCATATGAGTAGTGCTGCAACGTGAATACCACCCCAACGTTGAAGATTGAGGTGTCAAGAAGATAGCACTACTAGACTATTCTTCTTGACACTTCAATTTTTGCACTATTACCAGGCAGCATTTCTGTGTGTGTGTGTGTGAAGGAGAAGTCTGGAAGAGGGAACATAGAAGAAAGGAAGTGCTTCTCACCAATTAAGCTTTTCTATGCCCTGGCCCAAGGCAGCCTGTGAACCCTCCTGCTGCCAAACTTGTTAAAAACTCTTATGGTCCTGCCTCGGGTTTTTTGTAATGCTTGATCTCTTAATGTCGCCATCTGATGCTCTTTTAATTTCTGTTAATCCAGCATCTTGCAGCTGTGCGCTTGAGACGCTGAGCACATTGAAATTTGCTCAACGTGCAAAATTTATAAGGAACAATGTAAACATTTCAATGTAATTACATTAATCTCCGAAAAATTTTATGAAATATATTCTGAAATTACTTTTAATTATGCATATAGGCAATTATTAATGAAGAAGCTTCATGGGATGTTCTTAGCATGAGGCTACAAATTCAACAACTTAAGGTAGCAACGATCCTGTGGTTTGCATGTTGCTATAATGTTAGTTTGTGAACTTATGAAATCTGCCAGGATTGAAACTCATTTTAAAAATATCTTTTTGCACTGAATCTTCATGCCTGTTCTTTAATTTGATTTTCTCTTCACACTTGCAATCAAGTACTTACCGTCAAAAGTGATTCTGTCAGTTTTTGCTGGGTGTACCTTGACATATCATTTCATATGCACTAAAAATGTGAACCTTTTTTTTTTCCTTCTGTTTTGCATGGTTTCTAATTTAGCTTTGTATTTCTTATATGTTTTTTTCATTTATGTGTTGTATGCAGAAAGAGATTAACCATTTGCGTGGATTAGTACTTGGGGGTACTGAGCACCAGGAAAATGATAACTTGAATGCAACCATTCCAAGATCCCCAGGCTCCATTAAGTGGGAAGGAGGACAGGGATCATTTAGTCCTGTCACATTTGACAAAAGAATTTCTTAGGTTTGCATATCTTTATTACTTGTGAGTTTTGTGAAGTGGATGGTATTGGTGGTTGAAAGAGATACCTTTTGTCAAACTATAACTTGCTTGTTTGTTTGCAACAGAGAAAAGAATATATAGGCTTACAGTCATGTTATATACTCTAATCTATTTATGTTCATAACTATGTAGCAGATTGGAGGCTAGATTGAAAGAAACATAGAGTGTATAACATGCCATTTATAGCTTGTGACATATTATTTTTGTGCTATGCTAGAAAATTTTTCGTTCTTTTCTTATTATACAGTTCTTAATTTTGAGTCTTAATTTTTCTTAGGAGAAGTGGATGGAAGTTTTGGGATGAAGTGAGTGAGCAAGAGATATTAAAGAGGAGTGAAGAATGGATATGTTATATGGGCATTTGGGCATGAGGTATATATATATTCTTTTATATTTCATTTACACCATAACACTTATATGCATGCAATTATATATATATATATATATCTATATATTATTATATTATATTACATTATGGCAGGTTAAAGCTACCAGGTACCAGGCATGCCCTCTCTCTCCCTCATTTGTGATTGTGAATAATTGAGTGGTGATTTAGATTTCTGTGTGATGAAGATTTTTTTAAGGTTCTGCTTCCCTTTTTAGCTCTACTTTAGAATTTAGTGTCTTCAAGTTGTACCTCATGTTGACTAACATGGACTACACACATTGACTATATGCATGTTGACTAACATGGACTACAAGTCTTAATTTTTTTTTCAGATTCTGGTCCATCCATAATGCTGCTTGGTTTAGACCTCATGTTGACTAACCTAGTTATCCCTTGAAGCTTTGTTGGATGGTTTGATAGTAAGAGGTGCATCAATCAATAACAAGTATGTCATAATATAAACATTTTGATCAATGGGTTCAATGTTTTATTTTACTAAATTATATCTTCATATAATTATCTAGAAATATATTTTCATTACTATGCCTGCAGCTATTTTAAGGATGCCTTTTCTTTTTGTTCTTTCCAAGTTTTCATGTTGCAACTATCAAGAGTTTAAAGTCTTTAAAGCCCGGACTTTGGACCCTAGCTGAAGATTCTCATTTGCTCTTTATTGTGTAATGTCTTATCTAGGACTATGGCATACACCAACCACACAGTTCTTCCTGAAGCGTTGGAGAAATGGGTCTAGATGTTATGCAGTTGCTTCTCGGCATGTTGAAATAATGAAATGATAGATGAAGAGGTATGCCTTGTGCAAACAAAGTATATTTCTACTTATACATTTTTTGGGGTTCTTCTAACTTGTCTCTGGTTTACATCTGAAATAGCTAATTCAAAACATTATTTTTGAGTATGGAACCGTAGATCTTGGTACAGAATATTGGATTTTGAATAGTGAGAGACTGGCAGAGCTCCGGAAGGTAATCTATGAGTTTCAACATAGTCCTTCCAATACCAAGTACATTGCATTCTGATCCCACAAAGGCAATTCCAATCATTATCTGAGAGCACCAATTTTTAAAGGTGTTGCTAAGGCAGTGTATTTCCAACCTCTTCTAGACAAGGTGAAGAAAAGGTTGGCTTCTTGGAAAGCTAATTTACTTTAACTGGTGGCAGATTATTCTTATCAAACATGTTTTGTCTTCAATCATAATATAAAAGAGCAAACATGTTTGGTGTAGATAAGAATTTCCTTAAGATAAAACATCAAAGTAAAGATAAATAAAAAAATTGAGAATTATAAATTTTGTGTAAAAATGTATAAAATAATAATCTGCAGAAATGGATATTAGAAAGTGACTAGGTAGTATGTCAAGAATGCCATTATAAAGTGAAATATAATTAAATCTACTTTTTTGGGGAGGGGTGTATCTGAATTATTTATATTTTTTGAAGAAAAAATTGCAAAAGGAATACCCATATTTTTCTGTGGAGACATAGCAATGCAGGATCTGAACAATCTCCCATATGTTATTCAAGAGACTACAATTATAATGCGGGTCTTCACTCCTTTACTCTAGAGGCAACTTTTAAAGGACAAGCATGCCTCTACTCTGGGGATATTATGTTTTTGGTTTTGCAAAATCTTCTCAAAACATTAGTGCTATCTACAGGGAGCCCAACTCTCCTTCTCAGCAGACTTGGTACTTAGGGGCTTCAGATAATTACACTTGGCTATTGAGAAGGTGATTGTGTGTAGTTAATAGTTTATAAGTAAGCTCTTCATCCTTCTATCTAGCGATGCCTTTTAAAAGACAAACTCCCCCCCCCCCCCCCCCCCCCCCCCCCCACCCGCCACTTGAGGAAAATATCTATTGGAACATGGAGATCTTCTTGCAACACCAACACCTTCCATTTGATTTCATAAGCATTAAACGTAGTGTTGGATTGAATCTTTTATTATTACTTGCTCTTTATGTCAGCCTTTTGGTGCTTTGCCATTATGTGACTTTGATTACCTAGGAAGTAGGTGAGGAAAAGTGTTGACAAGTTTGTCAAAGGAAGTTGATTAACAAGTTGCTTCATGTTTGGATAGCTCTTTTATAAGTATTTCATGAATAGATGGCAAGTGCCTGATTAAACTTTTCATCCTAGTTCTTCCCTTGATCTGGGGTTTCCATTTTATATGTGTCTTCTTTGTTTCTGGGCAATAGTTGCACCAATCGCTTGAGTTGTCAAGTATGGATATGCATGTTCTCTTTGGGCTTGTGCCCCCCTAATGCTACCACAAAATTCTAAAATGGGATTATATGGTAGAAAGCTAATTTGCCTCTTCTGGCTCAAGGGAGTACCAAGCTGTTGCCAAGTCAAGGAGCTTCTGGTGAGACATGAGAGCCGGGTCCGCTTCAACCCGGACACGGTTTACCGCCGTCGAGGAGCACAACATGCTACAGAGGCATCAATCTAGTTGGGCGCAAGCCATGTCATAGAGGTTATTTTTTGGAGTCCATAGACAGCCGTTTTGGACCAATTGGGGCCCGTTTAGCATCTTTTCTATTTTCATTTATTTTCTGTTACGAATTTTGATGTTATTTTAGTCCTAATAGGATTAGTCAAGTGTTTAGTATGGTAAGTCTTTAGAGGAGTCCAATTTGGGTAGGGATTAG